>CM033727.1:49397362-49865520 GCA_019671005.1 Hibiscus mutabilis
CCCATATTAGTTGCATAGTTAGCCATTCATGCATTAATCCATGTTTCCTTCAATCGCTGAGCTTGATTACATAACTTGGTGATTTTTGTGGGAAATAGATGCTGCTTTGGTGTGTTTTTTGTGTGTATGTGCAGGATCACTTGCCAAAGCAATGCCGAGCTAGTTGCTGTGGCAATGCATGAAGGATATGCCGAGCTAGTTGCCGTGGCAATGCATGAAGGAGACGTCGAGCCGAGTTGCCATGGCATTTGTCGACAAAGACCAAAAGCAATATGGATGTCGAAATTCATGACTTTACAAGCCCAAGATGACATGGAGCAAGGCCCAAGCCCAAAGGAATTTGATTGCCATGCAGAGATTAAAGAAGAATTAAATTCCAAGAAGATAGGAGAAGTTCTAATAGGAATAAAATTATAATAAAGAATTATATTCTTTAAAGATAATTTAATTCCAACTCAAACTCCTCCTCAAAGAAGGACTTTGGCCTAGCCCTATAAATAGCAAGGAATTTCGACAAATCCAAGGGGGAGAGCAAGAGTTAATTTCGACAACTCCAAGAGAGGAAGCAAGGGGAATTTTTGGCAAGCATCTAGGGCAAGGAATTTTCGACAAGCTTCATCTTTTCTTCCTTGTTCGATTGGGTTCATGCTAGGGATTGCTTATCTTGTGTTTCTTTGGAACCTAGCCATGAACTAAATTTACTTGGCTATGGTTATTGTGTTTTGTGGTTGTGAGAAACTATTGGTTTTTGTTTAGGTAATAAGAGTTTGCACTTTTCTATTTCAAGGTTTATTCATTCTTGATTCTTATTATTGTTTGCGAGTGAATTGGGAGAGGATCTCGTGATTTCATCCATTTATCTAATATCGGGAGAGTTAGATTCAAGAAACGAATGAATATGATCTTTATGCAATCCAATGATGGTGAAGACTAATCCGCTTAGGAATAAGTTAAGGATTTCAACGGCTAAGAGGAGCGCAAGATTGGTTGTTGTTCACCCTTGATTCACGCAGGATGTATTATCAAGGCATGCACAAGTAGCTAGAGTTTCGACTTAGGGATAAGAAGAAACCATTGAAGAACGCTCCGCCGAACCTTGAAGTTGCTGCCCACGCCCAAGTAGTTGCCCAACTAGTCGCCCAAGCAACCATCAATTAGTTGCCAAGGCAACCCCACAGTAAGTCGCCACGGCAATCGAAGTTGCCCGTGCACTCTTTTACCAAGACAATCCAATCGGCTATCACACATCAACTCACGATAACCTAGCCTATCTCTCTCATTCGAATTCATCTTTTCTTTTACTTAATTGCTTTCTAGATTAGTTATTAGTTAAAACTTCTATAATCCTTCACTTGTGTTTTTACTTTTACAAAGCAAGAGACTAGATTCTTGAAGTGGCACCAATCCTCGTGGAGACGATATCTTTTATACTATAACTTGCGGCGTGTATACTTGCACAATTGCGTAGCACTTATTACGCGCAACAAGTTTTTGGCGCCGCTGTCGGGATTGGCAATAGCGACTTTGTTTTTACTTTCTTGCACTTTCTTTTATTTTTCTTGTTTAAAATTCAAAGGGCTAACAAACTTTGGTTTTGCATTGGTATATGACGGCGAAACCGACTTCACCGTAATATCCCTTTGATCCGTAAATCGAACGAACCTTACAAAGACTTAGACGAAGGATATGAGAAGCAATGGCAAATCAAGACGGCAATATTAATCAAGATGTTCGAGCGGGAGGAGTGATTCTTGCACGAAATGTAACTATTCGAGACTATCTTGAAGAAGATCTTGATGGACTTAACCTGTGAGTTGTCGCACCAAATTGAAGCCGACCACTTTGAGTTGAAACCGTAATGTTTAATATGATCAACACAACAGGTCAATTTGGCGGCTCAAAGAATCAAGATGCACGATAACATCTGAAATCTTTCCTCGAGATTTGCAACTCGCTCAAGATACACTGAGTCACCCCGATGTCTTACGATTAAGATTATTCCCTATTCACCGAGGGATAGGGCGAAAGCATGGCTAAATAGCATTCCCGCCGGATCCATAGCATCTTGACTGATCTTTGTCGTGATTTCCTTGCTAGATTTAATCCTACAAATTTAATCGATAAGCTTCAGAACGACATTACTTTTTCGGCAGTGATGATGAATCCATGTACGAGGCTTGGGAGCGATATAGAGAACTTCTACACAAATGCCCTTTACACGGATTCCCGGTGTGGACTCAAGTAACAATGTTTTACAACGCCGTGAATACACCAACAAGGATGATGCTAGATGCCTCGGCAAACGACATACTCCTAGATAAGTCACCGGAAGAAGCAATGCAAATTTTAAACAGCTGGCCAAGAATGATTATCAATTCCCATCTACTAGAAGAGGAGGAGTTAGACGCTAAGCCACAATACATGAACTAGGATCATCGATTCAATTTCGCACACCACGCTTTAACCAAGATGGTCCGAACATGCAAAACCAAACAACACACATGAAGTCAAGGTAATGGATTCTTTTTGTGAGTTATGTGGCGATAACCATAATTCTTCCGAATGTATACGAATGGAATCTAGCTTCTATGTGGGGAATTACAATCGGTGCAACAACATGATGTCAAATACATACAATCCAGCTTGGAAGAAGCACCCGAATTTTTCATGGAGTAATCCCAACAATGCTCTAAACAGAACAATCAGAATGCACAAGCATCGGATTCCAAAGAGAATATGCCACGGCAGCGGATGCCGCAGCAACAACCGAGCGACATCTAGTTCTTTGGAAAATTCTCTAAATGCTTTTATGATGAAAATGAATCGTATATGGCTGAGAATAGTAATTTCATAAAAAGAATCGATGCTTTTATTAACAGACCGAGATGAGATTGCAAAACCAAGAGGCGGCAATCAAATCATTGGAAAATCAAGTCGGACGGTTTGCTCAAAATCTGAACACTAGACCACAAGGAGGTTTACCTAGCGATATCAAGTCGCAAGAGGAGGCGCCATGAGCAATGTAAGGCAATCACCACCGAAGTGGCCAACAACTTAGAGAGATTCAACCCGCTCGTCAAACAAAACTCCACAAAAAGATTAAGGCGAACCTAGCGGCAAAGCCTCGGATCTTTGAACCAGAATTGCCGCGACAGCAACCGGCAATAAGCATGCCTCGATAAGCAACCCCAAGTTGATAATGCCTCGGCAACTCCGGATGTCCGTGTAATGCCGTCAATCAGGTTTCAAACCAATGAAAAGATCGAAGATATCCGACTTCCACCACCATTCCCACAAAGGTTGAAGCGACAAAAGCAAGAATACCAATTCAAGAAGTTTCTTGATATCCTAAAGCAAGTCCACATCAACTTGCCATTGGTGGAAGCAATTGAACAAATGCCAAACTATGCCAAGTTCCTTAAAGACATTGTGTCCAAAAGAACAAGGCTAGGAGAGTTTGAAACGATTTGCATGACAGGAGGATGCATGGCAATGTTGCACAATCGTATGCCACCAAAGTTGAAGGATCCCGGAAGTTTCACAATACTGTTCTATTGGAAATCACTATGTCGGGAAAGCACTATGCGACCTAGGGGCTAGCATAAACTTGATGCCTAAATCGGTTTTTCGAAACTAGGAATCGGGAAAGCAAGACCTACAATGATTATGCTGCAGCTAGCCGCCAGATCCTATGTGCATCTAGAGGAAAAATCGAGGACATACTTGGTAAAAGTTGATAAATTCATTTTTCCCGCTGACTTTATTGTTTTGGATTGTGAAGCAGATGAGCATGCACCTATCATTCTCGGGAGACCATTCCTAGCTACAGGGAGAACTTTGATTGATGTTGAAAAGGGAGAACTCACAATGAGGGTGAATGACCAGCAGGTAAAACTAAATGTGTTCCAAACACTAAGGCATGCCGATGATCCAGAAGAATGCCAACTACTTCATGCCACGGCAGAGTTTAACTTCAATGAGGAATTTAGTTGCCTCGGCAACTACACTACCGATCAAGAGGAACATGAGGAGTATGAAGAACCGGTCGATGAGGAACAACCAGAAGAGGCAAATTGGCTAGTCAATCGACCAGGTACATACTTTGAACCACTGGACTACTCAGGTAAGGAAGGTAAGCTCGAAAAACCCTCTATCGAAAATCCACCAATTCTTGAGTTGAAACAATTGCCAGAGCAACTAAAATATGTATACTTAGGGATCGATAATACATTACCTGTAATTATTTCCTCTAAGTTACAGCCTGAGCAGGAAAAGAAGCTGATCAACATGTTGAAGCTACATAAAAAGGCAATAGGGTGGACAATTGCCGACTTGAAAGGAATTAGCCCAGCGGTGTGCATGCACAAGATCTTGTTGGAAGATGATCACAAACCTTCAATTGAGGCCCAGAGGAGACTGAATCATGCCATGAAAGGGGTTGTAATGAAAGAAATCATCAAGTGGCTTGACGCCAGCATTATATACCCTATCTCCGATAGTACGTGGGTAAGTCCGGTACAATGTGTACCGAAAAAGGGAGGTATAACAGTGGTAAGCAATGAAAATAATGAACTTATCCCAACCAGGACTGTGACCGGTTGGAGGGTTTGTATGGACTATCGAAAGCTAAACAAAGCCACTAGGAAAGATCACTTCCCATTACCCTTTATTGATCAAATGCTTGACCGTCTTGTAGGTAAACCCTTTTATTGTTTTCTTGATGGTTATTCAGGTTACAATCAGATTGCCATAGCACCAGAAGATCAAGAAAAGACAACCTTCACATGCCCATACGGTATTTATGCCTTCCGAAGGATGCCGTTCGGATTATGTAACGCCCCGGTAACCTTCCAAAGATGCATGATGGCACTCTTTTCAGACATGGTCGAAGACTTCCTTGAGATCTTCATGGATGATTTTTCGGTTTTTGGTTCGACGGCTGTCTCGACAATTTAGAGAGGGTGTTAGCAAGATGTGAAGAAACGGATTTAGTCCTCAATTGGGAGAAATGCCACTTTATGGTAGATGAAGGAATAGTGCTCGGCCACAAGATTTCATCCAAGGGAATTGAAGTAGACAAAGCCAAGGTGGACGTGATCGAGAGATTACCCCCACCAAATTCGGTTAAAAGAATTCGAAGTTTTCTCGGACATGCGAGTTTTTACAGGAGGTTCATTCATAATTTTTCTAAAATCACTAAACCTTTGTGTAATCTGCTTGAACAGGATAAAGTCTTCGATTTTGATGATTCTTGCACTCAAGCATTTGACACCCTAAAGAAAAAGCTTGCCTCGGCACCCATTGTCGTTCCACCAGATTGGACGCTACCTTTTGAGCTCATGTGTGATGCAAGTGATTTCGCGGTAGGAGCAGTCCTAGGCCAACGCACAGGTAAGACCTTCCATATGATATACTACGCTAGTAAAACTCTTAATGATGCTCAAGTGAATTACACAACAACGGAGAAAGAGTTACTAGCTGTAGTTTTCGCATTTGACAAGTTCCGATCCTATTTAATTGGTACAAAGGTAATTGTTCATACGGACCATTCGTCAATCAAATACTTATTCGCTAAAAAGGATGCTAAACCTCGTTTGATTCGTTGGATATTACTTTTACAAGAATTTGATATTGAAATTAAGGACAGGAAAGGAACAGAAAATCAAGTGGCCGATCACTTATCACGTTTGGAACGCAATAGGGAGAAGGACGTGGATCTAGAGATATGCGATGCATTCCCGGATGAACAAATTCTAATTGCCTCGGCAACCCTCAACGCCTCGGTAGCCCATGACGCCTCGGCAACCATGGATGCACACGCCTCGGCAACTCTCGACGCCGCAGTAGTCTTTGACGCACACGCCTTGGCAATTTTGGGAGCAGACACTACGGCAGCACATGCCTCGGCAATACCCCGCACGCAGATTTAGTTAACTTCCTTGTTTTGGTATTTTTCCGTATGGCATTACTCACCAAGGGAAGAAGCGGTTCCGCCATGATGCTAAGCATTACTTTTGGGACGAGCCTCTTTTGTTTAAACAATGTGAAGATCAGGTTATACGTCGATGTGTCCCTGAAGAAGAGCAACAGAATGTACTCCGGCAATGCCATTCTTCACCCTATGGAGGACATTTTGGAGGAACTCGCATCATGCCAAAGTCTTGCAATCTGGTTTGTATTGGCCAACATTGTACAAAGATGCCCAAGACTTTCACAAGCAATGTGATCATTGCGGAGGACGGGCAATATCTCTAGGCGACATGAGATGCCACTCGAACATCATCGAGGTAGAACTGTTCGATGTATGGGGATCGATTTTATGGGACCTTTCCCATCTTCATTCGCAACCTCTATATCTTACTACTCGCCGTCGACTATGTGTCTAAATGGGTAGAGGCAGCTGCAGTTCCTAACGACGATTCCAAGACGTGCAACGATTCTTGCGTAAAAACATATTTACACGGTTTGGGATGCCGAGAGCAATTATCAGCCGACGGGGCTAGCATTTTGACAACAGACTAATTGCCAAGATGTTGCAACGCTCGGCATATCACACAAGATCGCCACGGCATATCACCCACAAACCAACGGGCAAGCAGAAATTTCCAACCGGGAGTTGAAGGGAATACTCGAGAAAGTTGTAAATCCCTCAAGGAAGGATTGGTCATTAAGACTAGATGACGACTTTGGGCATATCGCACTGCATTCAAAACACCATTAGGTATGTCCCTTTCCGGCTTGTCTATGGTAAAACATGTCATCTACCGGTGGAAATCGAGCACAAGGTCTTCGGGCAATCAAGACCGTGAATATGGATTGGGAAGTGCGGACAAAAGCGCTTGATGGATCTCAATGAGATAGAAAATTCCGTGCACACTCGCCTATAACAATGCACGAATCTACAAAAAGAAAACAAAGCGATGGCACGACAAAGAAACTATTGCCACGGCAATTCACGCCAGGCAACTAGTTCTCCTATTCAATTCTCGGCTAAAACTTTTCCCGGAAAAGCTGAAATCAAGATGGTCGGGACCATTTGAAGTCGTCAAACCATTCTCCCATGGGTTTGTGATAATCAAGTCCATCTCGACAACCATGAATTCAAAGTTAATGGACAAAGATTGAAGCACTACAATGGTGCCCATGTGGAACGTAACAAGGAAGTGGTCAATTTAGGAGATGCATGAGCATGCTCTCCCTTTTGATATTTTTATTTTTATTTTTATTTATTTTTTGTTTTTGTTTTTGTCGATTAGTTAATTATTTATTTTTCATTTTTTTCCGATTTTTTTTTTATTTTTTTATTTTATTTTTTTGTCGATTATTAGTAGTTTTAGGATAGATTTTTTTTATTCAAGTCTAAGAATCCTATTACACATCTTTATTTATTTTCTTTATTAGTTTATCTTTAATTTTAATCCTTATTTGATTTGTTTTTGAATTGTAGGAAAGGAAGTTCAAGAGAAAGAAGGAATTCTAAACCAAGTAGGAAAACATCTTCAACAAGGAAACTAATGGGCTGAATCTAAGGCTTATATAAAGCCTCCAATTCATCCTAACCAAAACCCCTTTTGTCGAAAATTCCTACCAAACCCTAACCCAATTGTCGATTTCCCCTAATCCCACCCACCTATCTTTTCTATAAAACCCATCACCCTTAACCTATTCCTACTTTCTATCTTGCAACTTTTTAGTTTCTTTTCTTTTCTTTGTTTTTACTCACAACCAAGATCATACATGGCATCCAAGATTAAACTTTTAGTTCATCCAAGTTCCTCCAAAGAACCAAGATACAAGAAGTTTGCTACACCGTGGTTCAAGAAAGATTTCAATCCAAGTTTGAAAGCCGGAAGATTCATGAAGAACAAGGCTTTGAATACTCCAACTCTCATCCAGATTTCGGCCTTGAACCATTCATCTTCAAGAGGATTGCACATCAAAAGTGGCAAATATTTTGCCATCAACCGAACCGGTAACATCTCATGGGTAAGAGAATTCTATGCTCACTCACCTAACCCGGATAATCCTTATGTTTTTGTTCGTGACAAGGCCATACTTATAAGTCCCGAAAGTATCAACACCTTTTACGGACTTTACATTGAGAATGACGAGCATCAAGCCTTCGTTGACCAAATCAATCCCAAGCAACTCGACAAGGTGCTTCAAGAACTCACTCAACCGGGAACTCATTGGAACGACGGTAAATACAAGGGCACGGTAAATCACCTTCGGCTAAAACCTGAGGCAAAACTATGGAATAAGTTTGTTAAAACTTCTTTAATGCCCTCCACACACAATACTACCGTTGATATACCACGTCTTTTGCTCATACATTCTATTTTGCATAATCGCATCATTAACATTGGAAAAATTATTTGCGATGAGATTTTTGTATGCAGCTCAAAAGATAAGGGTTATCTTTTCTTCCCTTGCTTAATTTCCAATCTTTGCAAGGAGATGCATGTCCCGAGTGAGTCCACCGATGAAAAGGCCCTACCCAAGTCTGGTTGGAATCAAGCACTAATCCGGAAGCTAATGGGAGAGGCACCGGGAGATTCTTCAAGGCCTCCAATTGCCACGGCAACTCCTGCCGCCACGGAAATCCCTAATGCCCAAGCACCTAACGCCAGGGGCAACTCGGCCATTAATCCCCGGGACACTTTGAAGCACTTTTGCACCCATTGGAAAGCCGCCTAAGGCAAATTGAAGATCGGCAACTAATGTTCATGCGGTACATGAAGGAGCACAACAATGCCATCACCCAAGTCATCCTAGAAAAGTACCCGGACAATCGTGTGTTGTTCCCAATCTTTCCCGCCGAGATTCTTGCCCCGGCAACCAATGAAGCAGTCGCCACGGCAACCAAGGAAGCAGACGCCACGGCAACCAACCCTGACGATGCCCCGGCAACCACTGCAAAAGCCAAAGGTAAAGCACCTATGCCCGAATCAACTCCTACGGAATCATTTTCTGATTTTTCAGATTCGGACGAGTCCTCCATTGAACCAATAAAGACCGCACCAATTGAATCCTCCAAACGAAAAGCCATTAACATTGATGAAGAGGATGATGAGGACAACCCGCACGAGGATCGATTCCACCACCGCAACAAGAAAACAACCATCGCGCGTTCAAGCAAGAAAATCAAGACGCCAACTAGAAGGAAACTAATCATCTACGATGACGAACTCTCGGAGTAAGTCCTTGTATGCATTTTTATTTTTATTGTTATTTTTCGTTATTTTTATGCATGCATTGAGGACAATGCCTCACTCGAGTTTGGGGGGTTGTTATTAGTAATTACCATGTTTAGTTACATTAATCTTAAGCATTACATTTAGGATACATAAATTGCTTGCCATGCCTTTAATTGGAACAAGAATTGCTTAGATTTGATGAATATTCAATGATGACTTTACCAATGCACTTAATTGATAGAATTTTTATTCTAGGATAACCATGAAAAACTTAGAATTTTACTATGATGCTAAATTTGATGAAACACTGTTGTGGTTTGATTGATTTAAGGAGTTCTAGTAAACTTAGGTTGATAATTAACTAATTGGGGGATTAGAATAAAAATTGGATGAAGGCTAGAGGTGCCCGAAATTGGCTCTAGCATATGCTAAAAAAATTGATCACTAGAGGTGCCCGAAACTGGCTCTAGGAGGCGTTAAAATTTTTTAACTATAGGTGCCCGAAACCGGCTCTAGTCAATAAAATTAACTTAAGAAAACTAAAAATTGAACACTAGAGGTGCCCGAAATTGGCTCTAGTTAAAACATGTTAAAAAGAACCCAATGAAGTAATTTGAAAACCTATTGTTTGCATAGAATCCGAAAAATCAACTTGCACACAACTCCGCACACACTCACAAGCATTATAGTTTGATTCCGAGTAACTCCTCGGTTTTTGAAAAATAAAAAGCCAATCATACTTTGTGCCCGGTTGAGAGAATTGAAATCAAGTTCAAAGCTAAGTTTGTGAAAATTTGAAGTCTTGGCGGTGTAATTATGAGTTTGCATTGCTTGAGGACAAGCAATAGTTCGAGTTTGGGGGTGTGATAAGTGTTCAAAAGTACTATTTTTCTTACCCTTTTACTCATATTATTGTTAGACTTAGGCCCATATTAGTTGCATAGTTAGCCATTCATGCATTAATCCATGTTTCCTTCAATCGTTGAGCTTGATTACATAACTTGGTGATTTTTGTGGAAATAGATGCTGCTTTGGTGTGTTTTTGTGTGTGTATGTGCAGGATCACTTGCCAAAGCAATGCCGAGCTAGTTGCTGGGCAATGCATGAAGGATATGCCGAGCTAGTTGCCAGGGCAATGCATGAAGGAGGCGCTGAGCCAGTTGCCATGGCATTTGTCGACAAAGACCAAAAGCAATATGGATGTCGAAATTCATGACTTTACAAGCCCAAGATGACATGGAGCAAGGCCCAAGCCCAAAGGAATTTGATTGCCATGCAGAGATTAAAGAAGAATTAAATTCCAAGAAGATAGGAGAAGTTCTAATAGGAATAAAATTATAATAAAGAATTATATTCTTTAAAGATAATTTAATTCCAACTCAAACTCCTCCTCAAAGAAGGACTTTGGCCTAGCCCTATAAAAGCAAGGAAATTCGACAAATCCAAGGGGAGAGCAAGAGTTAATTTCGACAACTCCAAGAGAGGAAGCAAGGGAATTTTCGGCAAGCATCTAGGGCAAGGAATTTTCGACAAGCTTCATCTTTTCTTCCTTGTTCGATTGGGTTCATGCTAGGGATTGCTTATCTTGTGTTTCTTTGGAACCTAGCCATGAACTAAATTTACTTGGCTATGGTTATTGTGTTTTGTGGTTGTGAGAAACTATTGGTTTTTGTTTAGGTAATAAGAGTTTGCACTTTTCTATTTCAAGGTTTATTCATTCTTGATTCTTATTATTGTTTTGCAGTGAATTGGGAGAGGATCTCGTGATTTCATCCATTTATCTAATATCGGGAGAGTTAGATTCAAGAAACGAATGAATATGATCTTTATGCAATCCAATGATGGTGAAGATTAATCCGGCTTAGGAATAAGTTAAGGATTTTAACGGCTAAGAGGAGTGCAAGATTGGTTGTTGTTCACCCTTGATTCACGCAGGGATGTATTATCAAGGCATGCACAAGTAGCTAGAGTTTCGACTTAGGGATAAGAAGAAACCATTGAAGAACGCTCCGCCGAACCTTGAAGTTGCTGCCCAGTCGCCCAAGTAGTTGCCCAACTAGTCACCCAAGCAACCATCAATTAGTTGCCAAGGCAACCCCGTTGTGCAAGTCGCCACGGCAACTGAGTTGCCCGTGCACTCTTTTACCAAGACAATCCAATCGGCTATCACACCTCAACTCACGATAACCTAGCCTATCTCTCTCATTCGAATTCATCTTTTCTTTTACTTAATTGCTTTCTAGATTAGTTATTAGTTAAAACTTCTATAATCCTTCACTTGTTTTTTTACTTTTTACAGTGCAAGAGACTAGATTCTTGAAGTGGCACCAATCCCTGTGGAGACGATATCTTTTATACTATAACTTGCGACGTGTATACTTACACAATTGCGTAGCACTTATTACGCGCAACATTGTTAACACGATTAAATCGCCATGCTTCGTATTCATGAGTAACCATGTACGGAGCATTTACGATCCTAAC
This sequence comes from Hibiscus mutabilis, assembly GCA_019671005.1. Classification (NCBI taxonomy): domain Eukaryota; kingdom Viridiplantae; phylum Streptophyta; class Magnoliopsida; order Malvales; family Malvaceae; genus Hibiscus; species Hibiscus mutabilis. The sequence continues at coordinate 49,409,044 of CM033727.1, forward strand.
CTGTCTTGCATTGTTCCAGGTTGAAGAAGTGTTGTATACCATCGTCTTATAGCCCTTCTTCTTCGTTTAATCCACGTTGAACTCATTTAGACCCCTGGTGGTTGCACGAACTGCTTTGAACTGTACTGTCTCAAAACTAGAAGAGGCACATATGCGATATGCCGCCAAAGGCCAAGTAGTGGTACCCATAAATGCTATCCACATCTATATAGAATATTCTTTGCCAACAACCACGGTGCTCTCTAAACTATATCTTCCTCCTTTATATTTCGAATGACGTCTTGCCATACTTCCACGGATCTGGAAAAATTGGGATTGGTCCAAAGGTGGCTATAGAACCAGACAGTTAAAAGCTGGGGGCATCCTCGGAAGTGCCCTCTACTATTCTCTCGACAGAACCTTAGAGACCGAAAAGTTTCGGCCAAGATTATGGGCACCGGATTAGTTCTACTACTTAAACGATCAAAAAGATCTAAAACTGACGGATCAATGAGTCTCAGTGCTCGAGGAAAGAGTATCAATCCGTAGGTCAACAACGCAAAGAGATTCCGCTAAACTCGGCCCACAGGATGCACAGAGGCTAAGGCCAAGATCCCTTCCCACTTAAAATACTCCTTACTATTCCAAGTAGTGACTTGCTGCTCGACCCAAGATAGTAACATATCTGAGAGCTTCTTTAACTTACCCCAAAAAGTTTTGTTCTTACTTGGCTTAGAATACACATGATCCATGTCAATCTTTTTGTAATTTATAAGGTCCCGATATTCTTCGATTGTCGGAGTGAGATCAAAGTTACCAATTGTAAAGAAGCTATAGGCAGAGTTCCAAAAACCCGCCAAGGCTTCCAGTAGAGCCTGATCAACTGGGACCTCTAGCAAATACGCGATGTCACCATACTCTTCTCTGAAAGTACCCTTTGTTTCAAAATCCCAACTGTTCCAAACTAACTTCAAATCGGACACATCATTGAACCTTGTGTTCATGAATGTCGTGGCTGACATGGTTGATCTGAACCCAGTGGCAATACTGCCTCCCTCATTTAACTGCTCCATTTCCCACCATATCTGAACATCATAATTCTTTTCGTCATTGCTGCGAACTAAGTCTCCCATCGATCTAGTCTTTAACTTCAAACTATTCCTAACTCAGTGTGCTCTTCATGACATGATAAAATATGCAAAGCAAAAGATGAAAGGGAAAGGAGAAAAAAGAAGAAGCGTTATTCAAGTGATGTTAGATAAATTGAAGAACAAGAAAAGGTAAACGCAAAGCAAAATAAACACAAGGCAAGCCAATACGGAAATAAACCTAACCACATGATTTCTAGTTCGCTAGGGTTATCCCCATGGCTCTAACGGGGTGGGCATCTTAGATTTTCATACATGTGTTCGGTTCTAATACAAGGGTATCTGAACCTATCTCGTTACCTACTAAGGAAACAAGAACCCCAATTTTGGCCCATTACAAGCTTGCGAATTGGTTTTCGTTCGAGGGAAAGCACGACCTAATGACGTGGAGGGCTGCTCACGTGTCAAAAGGCGTGGATTCTATAAGTGAATTACTGACCCGTGGAGGGTTACTTACGTGGGTATGTGGCGTTTCACTCCCACTTAAGGGATGGAGCTCGGGTATAGAGCTTGGTGGCCATGATGCAACATATGTCGGTGATTGTTATAAATTAAATGAAAAATTAATTCAAAGACCACCAATTATCAAAGCTCGTTCAATCGTGGTTACATTTTAAAAAAAAGGTCAACCTCACTAGAATCGATTAAAACTTTGACAATTTTCCATCATTAATAAGCAACAAATACTTTATTGGCCTAACTCTCTTTTTGTTTTGTAAAAAATAAATCGATCCCTAGTGGAGTCGCCATGTTGTAGCGACTTTTTTGAAAAACTACTCACGTGAGTGTCCCACCCTTGAAATAAAGATTTGTTTAAAAGGGGAATTTCTTTTTGAAAACTCTTGTTTATTTGAAAAACGATTAAAAACTTGGAGTCGCCACCGGCCACTTGGATAAGGTAGACCGGACACCACAAAACTAGAGATTCAATATGAAAGGTCCGGGAGTTGGTTACGCGTGGGGAAGGATTACCACCCCCATCACGCCCGAAAATCGGTACCAAAATACTTGTTGCTTTTAATCAAAGGAAATTTTCGAAATTTGAAAGGAATTTAATTCGGTGACCTTAATTGAAAATTAAACTTAATTGAACGGGCTTTATCAAACTGGTGGATTCAAATTAATTGGTCATCTAATTAATAAGGTTGACGATACATCAGACCATAGACTAATCCGACATCATATAAGCTTGACTGTCGTGTTAGTTCTTGGTTCGAATCCCTCACGTCACCTTTATGCATGGTGCAAGAAATTAAAATATGATGTAATGAGTTGGCTAAATTTTAATTTTACCTTGAGTCAGTAAGAATTAATTCAATTATTTGGTCAACATCCTTTAAGCTCGGGCTATTACGACACAAACATCGGAATTAATGAATACCTCATTTTTTATGATTTAAATTAACTAATTCAAAATAAATGGGTCACATGAATGATAAATAAAATGAATGTCACAAAAAGGCTTGAAGATTAAACACACAAAGAGACCCTAAAGCCCTAACCTAAAAGGCCCATATTATGAAAATTTAATTAGTGATCTAATTATTAATTAAGTGAATCTAATATTAACCCTAAATTAATTAAACTTGAAAAGCTAGAAAGCCCTAATAAATTATGGATTATCTTATAACATGATGGTTGATTCAATCGATTTTAAACTAGTGTTCCAATAAGACAAGAACACTATTTAGAACAAATTGAGTTAATTAACCATGGTTTAAAATTAAATGTCAATCTAAACTTGTAGTTGATTTTATCCCAAAAGTGATTAAGAAATGTTCAATGAATTTAACATTCATCCCAATAAGCCAAGGATAAATTTAAATTCACTAAGTTAATTCGAACCTAAATCTAACTAAGGCTCTAAAGAGTCTAATCCTAAATTAACTTAATTAATTTATAAATCGTGCCCCTATGAGATGAGCACACGATTTAAATTAATTAACTTAATTTTACCTTAATCGAATCTAGAAATTAATCTAATGAGCCCAAAGCCCTACAAGGTCTAGCCCACTAAAACAAACCCTAAGCCTAAGGACAAGCATATGACTAAAACCTAACACATAACCAAGAATATATTCAAAGTAACATAGATTATATAAAAAGGTTATATATTATGAAAACATATACCATATATATTTAACAAATATTATATATATCACGGAATCTATATGTTATAAAAAGAATATTATATGCAAACTATGTATTATACATATTATATAAAAAAATGTATATTGTAAAAACATATAATATGATAAAACTATGTATTATAAAACATATATAGTATATAAATCGTAATCTATTTATTATACACATAAAGACTATTATTTGAAGCTATATTACATGTAAAACCATACGTTATGTTAAACCATATGTTATATATATAATATAAAAACTATATTATGTAAAAACATGTACTATACCAACCTAATATACATACCAAGGGCATATTAAACATATACATCACAACAACAAATAATAAAGACAAAAACATATAAACAAGTATGAAATAGAGAGAAAATAAAATGCAAAGCACAAAAGGTAAAATATACATGGAGATCGGGACCAGATTGAAACAAGAATTAAAATTTTGGGGCTCAAAAAATGTATTTAACCATTCGAAAGTAGATTAAACCTGAGGAGGGATGAAATTGTGAACCTTTGAAAAGTTTGAGGGACCAAGGGTGTATTTTAAAAAAGCGGAAGGCTTAAAAGGTGTAATTAAACCGAGCGGAGGGACTCATAATGTGATTTAAGAAAACGGAAACCCTGCGGGCGTGAATATGAAGGGGCAGGAGGATTTATAACGCGATTAAACCAATTTTAAAAGGGGTCGAGTATATATTATAAACTAATCTTTTTATTTGCCTCTTTTGGTATAATCTGAAGCTAAACTCTCTCTAACCCCACCTTCTATTCCCAGAACGGAGATGAACACCGCCGTGGTGTTCATCCCCAAACCCAGAAACCACCGTGTTCTCCAAAAATCGGTGACCGACCGTCGCTTTCCACAGCTTTGGCCACCGCTGGCCGGCGCCAGAAACCTAAAAAACCCCCTTTTTAACCCCTTTTATTTTGAAACTAGATCTGAGCTTAGATTTTAAAAAACCTTTGAAAACTCACCTTTGGTTCTAAAACCAGTGACCCATAACCCTTTGTTTTTTCTAGAAAACCGAGACTCCCTCCCGCTTTTCTCTCCTCTAATTCACCATGCACGGTCCCAGAAGGTCCAGTAGGTTTGTCCTTGGCACGGGAAAGAAATAGACGAACAGGGAGATCAACGACGCAAAGGGTAAACCCTAACTCTACATTTTCCCTCTCTCTTTTTGTTTGTATGGGTTCAATTTGATATTGATGATAATGCAAAGAAAGAAAAGGGTGGTTACCTCCAAGATCTGAGGTTTCTGCTTTTTTCTCTATTCTTAAGCTTTTTTCCAATAGTTTACAAGTGTTCGGGCTTCTTTTTTATATCTCGATATTACATGTGTGTTTAAAAATGACAAATAAAACCTAAAATCCCTATTAGCTGCCTCTGACTTTTTTGATATTTTTTATTCACTTCCTGATTTTTCTGATTTATTTCTCTGATCTGTTGATATTGTATTTCTCTTGCATGTGAGCTATGATGATCAGCTAGGGAGGAAGGGAGGTCAGATGGCGGACGGCGAAGCTCTGGCGCCATACTTCTTGTCCCCTTGGCTATCGTGGCTGTTCAAGAAGGGGAGGGGACCAGAGTGAGAAGATGCTTAGAGAGCAAGGATTACTGGAGGCTGTTAGATCTGCCATCATGGAGATGGAATCAGAAGATCAACCGTTGCGCATGGGGCCAAACGGAGAACGAAGCAGCAGGCGTGCACGAGTGGGAGTTTGAGGGTCGTGCGTGAATTCTACGGGCGCGTGGGATATTCAAGAGGTCGTGTGTGTGGCGCATGGAGTCTCTAGAACGTTCTCCACGTGGATCTCGGTCGTTCGATCATAATCCTAGATCTGACGGTCCAGGATCGGTTGCGCAAAGATAAAGAGATAATTAGGTTTTTTGTGGTTATCAGATTAGAGCTAAGTGTATTTAGGGCCCTATTAGTCCGAAATGTATATATATTATTTTTGGGTTTTAAAGTTGTAAATGGACTGATAAATATATAAGGACTTGGGCCTTTATTTCTTTATATTGGGCTTTACTTATTCAATCTTTTAGCTTTTTGAGATTAGTTTAATAATAGTAATACTAACGCCGTTGACAACTATAACAATAACAGTATGAATATAATAATAATACGATAATACTTCTACCATAATATCATAATAATAATAATAAGATATACTAATGATACTAATAATGATTAATAAACATAGTGATAATATAAAGAGGTTCTTCTTTTAAGTAGCATTATATCATAAGCAAATACTACTAATCTTTTCTTCTTCTTCTTTTAAGTAGCATTATATCATAAGCAAATACTACTAATCTTTTTTTTTCTTCTTTTAGTTTTAATCATACTATGAAGGTAAACAAAGCCCTTTATTATAAAAATATAAAAATGGTTTAATACCCCGAATAAAATTAGTGATTACAATGCTCATAGAAAAATAAGTTTTACACTCACTATGCATCAAATATTAGGACAAAAATTCGTTGCCTCTTTATATACCCTAATACTAAAAAATCAAATACTATGCCATAACCCTAAATTCTAAATCTTAAACTATAAATCATAAACCCTAAAAAATACACTCTACCCCTAATCCCTTAAACCCTAACCCTACCTTTAACCTCAAACCTAATTTTTTTAGCGCTGGATATAAATAGGAGCACAGAAAAGGGAAATAGAATTTATATTCCAAATATTAACCCTATATAAACCCAAACAATTATTTTTTGAATAGTCTAAAAGTGATTAAAAGGTAATATTTGTTCATACATAATCTTGCAAACAAAGCGATTAAACTCGGATCTTCTAAGATAAATATCATTCAGTTTTTCACTAGGACCACTTGTTGTGTTCAAACCAAACAATTATTTACTTTTTGAACTCGTATCTTCTAAGATAAATACCCATTAAATACATGCATGTATCCTATACTTTTATCTAAGTCCAAATAACGTAGGACATGAAGCGGGTTTAGAACCAAGTCTCTCTCGATGGAACAAAAGTTGTTTGCTTTTTTTTCTTGTAAATATTTTATGCCTCGTGTATTAATTATTATTCTTTTACAGCTTTATTAATTATTTTTATTTTATTAATAATAAACATGACAAAATCATTAGTATATAAAAGAGAACAGAAAAGGGGAAGTGAAAATTTTGTCCTGTGATCCCTTAAAAAATTATACAATTATAAATGAGCCCAATGAAAAGAAAATATACTTCAATAAATGTATGTTCACATCCTTTTAATAAAAGCCCTGCCTTCTTGTTCTGTTTAGCCGAAGATATAGGTTGTTTGTGGCTGAAATAGAATTATATGTCTCTGCATCTGCATGCAGGAAACAGAACAAGAGCTATGCTACTTGGACTCATTAAAAATATTCGATGTTCTCCGTGTACTTAAAAGATCTTCTGAGGGTCATATTCTCGTACTCATATACGATAGAAAAAAAAAATCAAATGTCAAAACCAGCTCCAAAGAAGAGTCCAAACTTTGAATATGAAAGTGTGGGTATGATCTTTTAAATGTATATATAAAAAACTTAAATATAGAGTATATCATATTCGATATCCGACACTTATCTCAAATACAGATAGTAGTCTTCTAGCAAGCTATATAACTTTTCAACGAAAATCTGACTTGAAATTTGAAAAAAGTTGCACATTTTACCTCTGTGCTGCAAGTACACTTCTTTCTCTTCTTTATGTTCTAACTTTAAATCTACATACAGGGAGATCCGAAACTAGACCACACGAAAAGACTCGGCTATCTTCTTTAAATCCTCGTAATGTCTTTTCCATTGAAGACCTGCGAGAAACAGCAAACATTATGAATATTTCGTCTTGAAATTCGATTAAAGCAAGATAGGTATGAAATGCATTCTGAATGAACTTTCAAAAGAAGCATTGAGGTGTAAGATAGAAGTACATACCACTTCCGGTTACACTGAATAGGTAAAGACGATTACCAGCTGCAGTTGCAGTGATCAGTGCATGGGGTGGCTCCAATTCATACTGGTAATACATTCTGCCATCATGCTTCGCCGTCTTCATGCTTAGAACCTTGCCTTCTACGTTTTCACCAATCACTTCCGGTCCAAATGCATTGATCACTTTTTCCGGAGGTCCAATCTTTTGAATCGTGGCGTCGTCACCGAGATCTATACAATATCACAAGACAAACAAGTTTTTCCTATGTTTAAGGCATCAACTATCTTAAATCCATCCTAGCATCCTAATGCAGTAATCGAAAGGGTTGATGCGAATCGAGCAACTTGGGAAATTTTCATTGCAGATTACTTCAATGGACTAACAAGTTAAACAAAACACATGAGAAATCTTACTGTCAGCAAATCTCAGAACAGGAGCAACAATGACAAACAATCGTCCTTGTTTCGAGTTAGCAAACCTCAAATCGATCTCGGTACCGCCTAAATCCGCTATCGATACAGGAACCTGTTGCAGGGACATACACACATACATACTATATATAATGAAGCCTTGAGAGATTGAAATTGGGAAATGTGTAATGGAATGAAAGAGTACCTCTTCCCAACCTTGAGGCACCTTAAAGGAATAAGGGATGATAGGACTCCATCCGACACCGTGCCCTCCGGACTTGTCGTCCGGTCTCCGATATGTACTCCAACCTGTCTGAGCACATTGTTCACTGGTGAAGATGTTGATGATTTCATTATAACAACAAATTCAGTAAGTTTTTTGCTACAAACATTAGTTTTCCTATAATTTCTTATACCAACCTTGTTCGTCGGGCTCGGACAAGCCGGGTATCCTGCCTGCTAGAAGACCTTGTTTGACGACCGCCAAGCCCTCGCCTGGGAATCCAAATACACACGATGATGATAGAGAAATCAAAAGGGACCGTCTGCTCAAAACCCCCCATGAATCTTCTTTCTCCTTATCAGCCAACCCGTTTCCTGTTGAAGTGGTGACAGATTTGGGTCTTGAAATTACATTTTCTGGTGAAGAATGAGGGAGAGTGCAGGAAGGAGAGAGTTGTTGCTGGTAACATTTCCATGAAAAGCTACTGCAACCGGAGAACAATGTGGTGCCCATTTTTTGTGTACCGAAGGAGTATAGAGCTGAATGTGAAGGAGCAAAGAGAAAATGGCAGCCCTGTTTCTGGGATTCTTGAGAAATTCTCTCTTTTGAAGTCTGGAAGAAGAGTATCGAAGTTGGCAACTTGGTGGATGCATGTATTTTTGTGGACATGGTGTTACCTCTGCGCAGTTTTCTGATTCTTCCAGATAAAATATGATCATTTTTAGCCTCACACCTGGAATATCTGAATCACTTTCCCTCCCTATAACTTATCCTACCCACATGGCACATTTTCCTGTTCAAAATATTAAATAAATAATTTTATAATTAAATGTAGATAAAAATATGAATAATTATACATGCAAAGGTGAAAACAAAAACTCTTCACAAGCGCTTTAAGAATTCACTTTATGGTTATTTTTTACTTTGTTATATAAGTTATATAGATTATTATTTATTTAAAGAGAGTATTATTAATCTATAAATAGATAGATTCTAAATTTTATTAGGGTTTATAATTTAAGGGTTAAAGATTAGAATTTTAAGGTTTGTAAGTTAAAATTTTAACCCCTAACCACACTACTCTAAACCCTAAATCTTAACTGTTGAGATAATCAATCAATGGTAGAAGGCCAAGATGAGGTGAATTGGTAATTAAAAATTTGGAGGGAAGCAAATGGAAAATGAAAAATTGATGACATGGGAATTTATAGTGGTTCAAGCTTCTAACAAGCTCTACATCCACTACTTTAGCTCCCCACTAAGGATTTTAACACAAGAGAGTTCAATACATTTATTGTATACTACATACTTTGTTAAAGTATGTAGTATACAATAAATGTATTGAATTCTTCCTCTTTTCTAGGATTAGGAGGAAACTGTTACAAACAATCAAAACTTTCTACCCAAAGCTTGATCAAGATTCACTCACTTACAAGAAAGGATGGAAAATGAACAAATACCTCTCAAAGGTGAATAATTTGCCCCAATTACAATCTCACTCAACCCAAACTTCAAATAAAATAAATACAATTTAATCACTCTAGTGGGTTACAATGGATTTGATTCTAATAAGCTCAAAGGGTTGGATTTTTGCTTGAATGTTGTTCAATAGATGTTCAATAGTTGTTGTAGCAACTTTGGAGACTTGAATTTATACCCTCTTATTGATTTCTAACCGTTTGGGTGGTTGAGGTCATCAATAGAGCCGTTGGGGACCATTTTCCCGCAATAAATGTTGTTTTGTGACCAACCGTATCGGTACATGTCAAAAGAAGAAAAATTCGTTGTACAATAGAGTATCGATACGCTTCAAGGCGTATCGAAACAGATAAAGAGTAAAACAGGGGCGTATCGATACGGTATAGCCGTATTAGTATGATTTTGGCTCACTCGAATCTGAGATGAAAGTTTGACAAAAATTGCATCGATACGCCTATAGGGCGTACCGATACGGGTTAACTAATTTTTGAAGTTCACTGATTCCATTAACTGACAAGACAACGGTCATTTAATAAATGCAAGGATTTGAAAATCTTAAGACCTCATATCCATACGGTGGAGACCGTATCGGTACGCTTAAGCAAGAACTTAAACTAAGATGAATGTTGTATCGAAATGGACATAGTTGTATTGATACGCGTAACCTAAAATACAAGCCCAGATGAAGGTCGTATCAAAACGGGCATAGCCGTATCGAAACGGTTTGTAGAATTAAAATTACAGTAGTGAAAAACCATATCGAAACACTTAAGGTGTATCGATACGCCTTGGCGTATTTGTTGAATTTGACTTTGAAATACTTAGAAATATTTTTGGGTTTAAGTATTAGAATTAGAGAAAATTTTCTTTGCCATTTTGTAAGACTTTTTGAATACTTAATTTTTTTTACAATTCGGTCTTTAAACAATTTGTTATATCAAAATCGAATATAGGTTTTACAATCTCCCCATTTTTGATATAGCAAAACCAAGGTAAATTTTTAAGTAGTTTTGAAAAATATACTCCCCTTACTTTAAGATAGTTTAAAAAAACTAAAAAAATGCTATTTCTTTTACTCTTTAAAATCAATAGGATACAGTTGAAGGAAGATGTAAACAATAAAAGTACTCCAATCATAAAAGGAAATAACATAATTATCATTAAAAGATCAAAGCATAATTCAAAGCAACATAATCAAATCCAACTTAAATCCTAAAAACATAAACCAAAGAAAATAAAATCAAAGCATAGGAGTGCAAAAACATAAAGACATAGGTGCATAAAATTAATCCTAATATGATATGATATGGCATGAGATGCAAGATGCCTAAGAATCATCTTCATCATCTTCTTCTTCATCCTCTTCATCTTCATCATTGGCATTGGTTCCATGAGATTGTCACCATTCGCCATGAAAAGCGGTAAGGGATATGTCCATAGAAGCTTGGCGATTCTCAATGGCAAGAACTCGCTCCTCCAAAGAAGTAAAACGAGTGTCGATAGTGGTAAACCCGGAAGTCATGGTAGTATCTAAAGATGCAATGTTAATGCCCAAAGTAGTAAATTGCTCGATGAGGCGTGCCATGAGAGCATCATTGGAAGGTTGAGCAACCAGAGCTTGAGGAACCACTTGAGGAGCCACCGGAGCGGGTTGAGCACCTTGAGGAAGATTGGCAATACGAACATATTCTCCATTATGATATGTGAACTTTGCACGGTTGAGAGAACGATCATCAATTGTCTCAGTGAGAGGTTTGGCAAGATTATGAGTGCAATCGATCTCCAACTTATGAAACAAGTAGCTCAAGGCGGTGCCATATGTGAAGGATGAAACATATGTTGTGTGGCGATGTTGTACAAGGAAGATGATCTCCGCAAACATAATTTGAGCAAGGTCCAGATGCCTACCCTCATGAAAGCAACAGATCCAAAAGTCATCAACTTGACGGATAGCAGAGAACTTCCCACCGGATGGTCGAAACCACCAAGTGATCATGAGGTGAAGGATGTGATCTAGAGCATCAATAACGGTTATGGAGCCACTGAGAACATGTCCTAACGAGTCTTCATCATCAATCTCAATATCCTCAAAACTAAAAACATTTGCTAAGGTTGAAGAATCAACTTGAAATTTATTTCCCATGAGATAGGATTCAATAGCAACAACCCCAGACCTATCTTGGTTGTAAAGATTTCAGGTATTTGCATATAAAATCAAAACAAGGTTTCAGTATAAAATCCCGGGTATACTCAAAAAAGGTATAAATTTCTATTGATGCAAAAGGTTAAGGTATTTTAATTGAAAATGTTCGGAGGATAAAAAAGGTATTGAAATAGTACGCTTACAACGAATTTTATAACATTGATATTGTTTAAAGTGAGCCATTGCATTTGGAAAACGAGGTTTATTAAAACAATGTTGAAAAATATAGGTGAGGTTGGGTTTTGTACCATCATTTTCAGAATTGGAATTAGGATTTTAGGAACTAGAACTGATTTCTCTTCTTGGACGTTTCTTAGGACCCATGGTACAACCCTGAAAACAAATCAAACCCAAAAAAATGTATGCATAAATCAACACATTCAATCCAACAATTAATCCAATGATCAAGGTATGGTTAAAAAAATCTATATAATATGGTTTAAAAACATATACAAGTATAAAAGAATTTTTGGTAAAATAAAATTTAAAAAACAATGTTGAAAAACATATAGTATATTTTTATATTTGAACCAAAAAATTCAATTTTGAAAAAGTTTTTACAAAATTTTGAAACCCATAATATATACATACTAAATATACAATTTTGAATAAAAAACACTATATATACATGAACGAAATCGAAAAGAAAAAGAGTTTATACCTTGAATATGAGATTAGGGATGAATGAGGAGATGATAACGCACAAGCTTGATATATAGCTAGGGTTTGATGAGAAACCCAAAAGCCCTCCAAAGATTTGATGAATTGTGTGAAAAATAAAGAGATTTGAGAGGTTTTATAGGCAAAATTCGAATCTAGGATTTGGGAGAAAAAGAGTGTTTGATTTAAAGTTGGAAACCCTCTTTTAATGCTCATTAAATAGTCCAGCAGCTACGCGTACCGATACGCCACGTGGCATGTCGAAACACAGTACTGAAACAGTTATTAGTTGTTTCGATACGCAATAACGTATCAGTATAGTTAAAGATGTACCAAAACGTGTTCAAGAACCTGTATAGAAATGTCATTTTTGGCATCAAGTTGCTCAAAAATTCGATTTTACTCGAATCGAAATGCATGTGTATGATATATGAACATCATGTATGATCAAAAATATATGCATACTCCCCCTTGCAACAAGCAGAGATGCATATAGGAGCAAAAACACATAAGCAATGCAATTAATCAAATTCAAGAAAATTTTAAGATCAAAAAAGCTCTAAGGCTCAAGAAATGCTAGTTAAACCTAACTCTCTCCTGAGAGACCAAAAACGCTCTTTATCAAATGGTTTGGTAAAGATATCCGCTAGTTGTTTTAAGGTGTCTACATATTCTAGAACAACATCGTTTTTCAAGATATGATCTCTAATGAAATGATGTCTTATCTCTATGTGCTTGGTTTCTAGAATATTGAATGGGATTCTTAGTGAGACATATGGCACTAGTGTTTTCACACTTAAGAGAGATGGTACCTACATCAATTCCATAATCTAAAAGTTGTTGCTTCATCCAAAGGACTTGAGCACAATAACTTTTGGCCGATATGTATTCTGCTTCAGTGGTAGATAGTGCTACACTATTTTGTTTCTTAGAAAACCAAGATATAAGCATACAACCTAGGAATTGACAAGTACCGGAGGTACTTTTTCTATCTATCTTATAACATCCATAATCCGTAGCCGAATAAGCATGCAAATCAAAGGAGGAATCTCTAAGATACCAAAAGCCTAAACAAGATGTATCTCTAAGGTATCTAAAGATTCTCTTAACGGCTATAAGGTGTGATTCTCTAGGACTAGCTTGAAATCTAGCACACAAGCAAACACTAAACATAATGTCGGGTCTACTTACGATAAGATAAAGCAAAGATCCAATCATAGAGCGATAAAGCTTTAAATCAACACACTTACCTCATTTATCTTTGTCAAGCTTTATAGAATAGCTCATTGGTGTGGCTTGAGGTTTTATATTCTCCAAGCCAAACTTCTTGAGCATGTCCTTGATGTACTTAGCTTGATTGATGAAGATGCTCATTTCGAACTCACCTTGCATTAACTCAACAAAATTTTGGCAAAACAACTCATTAGTATAACCAAAAGTTATATCATCTAAATAGATTTGAACTGCTAAAATGTCTTTGCCATTTCTTTTGATAAAGAGAGTAGTATCCACCTTTCCTTTGTTAAAACCTTGTTCAATTAGAAAACTTGATAATCATTCATACCAAGCTCTAAGAGCTTGTTTCAAACCATATAAAGCTTTTGAAAGTTTAATAACATGGTTTGGGCATTTTGGATCTTCAAAAATGGATGGTTGTTCTACATACACCTCTTCATTAATAAAACCATTTGAAAAAACACTTCTAACATCCATTTGAAAAAGCATGAATTCTTGATAATATGAAAATGCAAGAAGCATCCTAATAGCTTCCATTCTAGCTACGAGTGCACAGGTTTTATCAAAATCGATTCTTTCTTCTTGAGTGTAACCTTGAGCAACAAGTCTAGACTTGTTTCTCATTATGTTACCACACTCATCTAGTTTGTTTCTAAAAACTCTTTTAGTTCCTATGGTAGACTTATTACTAGGCCTACAACTAATGTTCATACTTGACTTCTCTCAAATTGATTTAATTCATCTTGCATAGCCAATATCCAATAATCATCTTTTAATGCTTCTTTGATATTTTTAAGCTCAATGCATGAAATAAGTGCAATATTGCAAGCATTTTTAAGAGAGAGTCTAGTGGTTACCCCTTTGGATGGATCACCTAAAATCTCACCACATATGACATAGTTGAACTCCCTTGGGTAGCTCACTTTCTTTTCCTCTAGATTCATGTCCTTCAAGGCTTCTAGAGGTGGATCTTGTGCTTCTTATTTGGTTGGAACTTCATCCATCTTTGATTTTTTTTCCTCCATCAAAGGCATCAAAAATTCCTACATCATCATCACAAGAATCCTTCCTCGGAAGGAGGTTATCATCGAAAACCATATGTATAGACTCTTCAACAACCAAAGTTATTTTATTAAATACACGATAGGCTTTAGAGTTTAAAGAATACCCTAAGAAAATATCTCCATCACTTTTAGCATCAAATTTGCCCAAATTGTCTTTTCCATTGTTCAAAACAAAATATTTGCATTCAAATGGATGAAAATAGCTAATGTTAGGCCTTTTAGATTTTAAAATCTCATAAGGAGTTTTCTTTAAAATTGGCCTAATCGTTACTCAGTTGACAATGTAACAAGCGGTATTAGTGGCTTCCGCCCAAAAATACTTTGGCAAATTGTTTTCACAAAACATGGTTGTAGCCATTTCTTCTAAAGTTTGATTTTTCCTCTCAACAACCCCAATTTGTTGAGGAGTGTGAGGAGAGGAAAAATTATGACTTATACCATTTGAGTTACAAAAATCCTCAAAACCTAAATTTTGAAATTCAGTACCATGGTCACTTTTAATATGGGAAATAGATTGACCAACATCATTTTGAGTAATTTTTGAAAAAATGATGAATTTTTCTAAAGCCTCATCCTTTGGTACTTAAGAATATAACCCTAAGTGTATCTAGAGTAATCATCTACTAAGACAAATGCATATGATTTTTCACCCAAGCTCATTGTCCTAATAGGGCCAAAAAGATCCATGTGGATCAATTGTAATACTCTAGTAGTTGAAACATCGTTAATAAGTTTAAAAGAAACTCTTTTATGTTTGCCTTTTGCACAAGCATCATAAATTTTATCAAGAGAAAAATTTATTTTTGGCAAACCTCTTACTAGATCTTTTGAAACCAATTTTTCTAAAACACTCATGCTTGCATGCCCTAGTTTTCTATGCCATAGCCATGAGTCATGTTCATCTTTAGCAACAAAACATGCATTTGAAATATGAATGTCATCTAAATGTGCCATGTAAATGTTTCCCATACGATGAACAATGAGCACAATTTTGTTAGTTTCAATGTTTAAAATTTTGCAATCATTTAAATCAAAAAGAACATTGAAACCTTTATGAGAAAGTTGGCTTATGCTTAAAAGATTATGTTTTAGACCGTTGACATACAAAACATTATCAATGAGAATAGAGGAGTGATTACCAATGGAACCAATTCCTTTAATGTGGCCTTTGGAGTTGTCATCGAAAGTCACTACTCTTCCACTCTTGTCACCGGTCATATGTCTTGAGCATCCGCTATCAAGGTACCATGAATTTGGACATGTAGCTTTGGCCTTGTAACAATGCTCCCCCTACAAACAAAGATTAGGTCTTGATTTTTGGTACCCAAATCATTTTGGGTCCATGAGTATTAGCTCCCAAAATCATGGTTCCCTTGGGAATCCAAGAAGCAATAGCATGAATATCATTAGAAGTAATTAGGTTCTTAAGAACCTAAACACTTCTAATCATTTTACCTCTAGAGGGCATTTGGAAGCCTCTTTGTTTGTAGCCACCATGGTTCCTTTTCACATAGTTGGTTTTTGAGGATTGTCCTTTTCCAAAACTAGATTTCCCAACTTTGTTTAAGGAAGCCTTGAGATTATTCACCACCTTCTGGTGATGATCATGAAACTCGGAAAGAATGTTGTTTAAATCAATATTTTTTTCAAAATAGGTTTGATTTTCTTGTAAATCAATAACCTTCTTCTCAAGTTCCGAATTGGTTTTAGATAATGAATCGTTTTGGTTTTTCAAATCTAGGATAATTTTCTTATTTCTCAAAATTGATTCCTTATACTTTTCAACCAATTCGTCATACACCTCTTGCAACTCATCATAAGCTTCTTGAAGCTTATCGAAAGTAAAATTAAAAGATGATGAGTTAGAGGTTACCTTAGGATCTTTTTCAAGAGCCATGAGGCAAAGATTGGCTACTTCTTGCTCTTCTTCATCGGATGATTCTTCATCACTCCAAGTAGCAACATTTTCCTTGAGCTTCTTCTTCTTCCCGAAGCTCTTCCTTTTGAGTTGGGGGTATTCGGTTTTTATGTGCCCTGACTTCTTGCACTTAAAGCATATGAGTTGATCATTTTCCCCCTCATTGTTCTTGTTATTGAAGTCTCTTCTTCGATAGAACTTTCTTCCTCTATTGGACTTCATGAACCTTGTGAATCTTTTGGCTAGCATAGCCATCTCTTCATCTTTCTCCTCACTCGAATCACTCTCCTCAAAAGAAGCTTTGAGAGTAATTTTGAGTTTCTTCTTTTCTACCTTCTTCTCTTCTCTTCCCCTTTTTCTTACTTCATGATCTCATGAGTAAAAAGAGAACCCATAAGAGCATCGAGCTTCAAGGTCTTCAAATCTTTTGCCTCGATGATGGCGGGTCTCTTTCCATCCCATGACTCAGAAAGGGAGTAGATGAGCTTCTGAACAAGCTTGTCTTTAGGGATGACCTCTTAAAAGCCCTTAAGACCATTGAAGATGACGGAGAACCGGTCGAACATTTTGGTGACGCTCTCATCGGACTCCATCTTGAAGTTCCCATAACTCAAGCTGAGGAGTCCAATCTTGGTCTCCTTTACGTCGTTGGTGCCTTCATAGATGGTCTCGAGCTTGTCCCACACCTCCTTTGCACTTTTACACGAAGACATCTTCGAGTACTCATCAGGTCCAAGTGCACAAAAGAGCATGTGCAAGGCCTTGTCATTTACTTGCAACTTTATTCTTTCTTCATTGGTCATTTCTTGCTTGGCCTTGGAAACTTGCCTTTCTCTTTCTTGCTTTATCAGGATAGATGGTCCGTCTTCGATTACATCCCAAAGGAGATAATCGTTGGATTTGATGAATAATCTCATTCGGTTATTCTAATACGAATAGTTGTCCCTGTTGAAGAAGGGTAGTTTAGTGGTAGATTGTGACTCATACGTGTTATGGTCGGAAGTAGACGCCATGGCTTGAATGAAGATTGATGTATCTCTCCTAGAATCGACTCAAGAAGATATTAATCCTCCCAATGAATGTAGCTCTAATACCAATTGTTGAGATAATCAATCAATGGTGGAAGGCCAAGATGGGGTGAACTGACAACTAAAAATTTGAAAGGAAGCAAATGGAAAATAAAAATTTGATAACACAAGAATTTATAGTGGTTCAAGCTTCTAACCAGCTCCACATCCACTACCTTAGCTCCCCACTAAGGATTTTAACACAATTCACTATGAATTCTTCCCCTTTTCTAAGATTAGGAGGAAACTGTTACAAACAATCAAAGCTTTCTACCCAAAGCTTGATCAAGATTCACTCACTTACAAGAAAGTATGGCAAATGAACAAATATCTCTCAAAGGTAAATAATTTGCCCCAATTACAATCTCACACAACCCAAACTTGAAATAAAATAAACATTATTTGATCACTCTAGTGGGTTACAATAGATTTGATTCTAATAAGCTCAAAGGGTTAGATTTTTGCTTGAATGCTTGAATGTTGTTCAATAGTTGTTGTAGGAGCTTTGGAGACTTAAATTTATACCCTCTCATTGATTTCTAACCGTTTGGGTGGTTGAGGTCATTAATAGAGCCGTTGGGGACCATTTTCTCGCAATAAATGTTGTTTGGTGACCAACCGTATCAATACACGAAGAGCCGTATCGGTACCTGTCAAAAGAAGAAAGAGTCATTGTGCAATAGAGTATCGATACGCTTAAAGGCGTATCGAAACGGATAAAGAGTAAAAACAGGGGTGGTTTTGGCTCATTAGAATCTGAGATGATAGTTTGACAAAAATTGTATCGGTACGCCTATAGAGCATATCGATACGGGTTAACTAATTTTTGAAGTTCGCTGATTACATTAACTGACAAGGCAACGATCATTTAATAAATGCAAAGATTTGAAAACCTTAAGACCTCGTATCAATACGGTGGAGACTGTATCAGTACGCTTAAGCAAGAACTTAAACCCAGATGAATGTCGTATCAAAACGGACATAGTCGTATCGATACGCGTAACCTAAAATACAAGCTCCGATGAAGGCCGTATCGAAACAGGCATAGCCGTATCAAAACGGTTTACAAAATTAAAATTCCAATAGTGAAAAACCGTATCGAAACACTTAAGGTGTATTGATACACCTGAGCGTATTTGTTGAATTTGGCTTTGAAATATTTAGAAATATTTTTGGGTTTAAGTCTTAGACTGAAAATTTTTTCTTTGTCATGTTGTGAGACTTTTTAAAAATTTATTTTCTTTTACAATACAGTCCTTAAACAATTTATTATATCAAAATCGTATATAAGTTTTACACTAACCTCTAAAGTAACTCTAAACCCTAAATTTTAACCCCACACTATATTCTATCTTAAACTAAATCCTTAAAACTAAAACGCTCGTACAAACCTTTTGTTATTTAAGCATGAAATATTTTCTCTAAAAATACTTGTAATTTATTTAATTTAAATTCGAACAAGTCTAAAATCAATTGTATAAAACTATTTTCATCATATTATAATATACAAATTCAATTTCGTGTCATTTTTACAACATTGAAAATTGTAATACTTCTTGTAAAGGAGGCAGCCAAACACAAGGCGAGGAAAAAAATGCTCTTCGACCTAGAAAAAATAGTGGATACTAATTCGTGAGATATTGAAAATTAAAGAAAAAGTGATCTCTGCCAACCAAATAGCCTTGTTTTTTTTTTCAAGGCAGAGGCATAGGAGGTTTCCAGTTTGCAAATTCAACAAGATCCCTATTCACAACCGATCCATTATGCAGCCAAAATGTTTCAGCTGACTGGTGGAATTGCCTCACTTTCCTCTGAAGCTCCCACATTAGTGCTCGCATTGTAGAACATTGCTCCGAGTCAGGAGCGTAAACCCACAAGCATCTTACTTGCCTGCCGCGAGCTATTATCTGCTCTATGACCTCATCTGAAACGTAAATGCAAAGTTCAGTTGTTCGATGCTGCTAAACAGTTCAATAAGTAGAGCAACAAGCAAAAGATAGAATGTCTGACCTGGTATTGAAGCTAGGTAGTCCAGAAGTTCAGGTCCTATTGATGTGGATGGCCATTTGATTGATATCTGGGTGTAGTCGATTACATTTTGAAACGGTAGTTCTACTTGATCTGATAAGATGACAGGAACGCATTCCTGTTTGTGAAAAAACAACAACAATAATTTATGATGGTTCAGTTAGCCTCAAAATGCTCGAGTGCATGTGTTTGTGAAAGACACAGAGAGGGGGAAAGATAGAGAGACCACAAAGAATGCCTCGTAAAAGCGGAGGGTCCACGATGACTCTCCACGTGGTGCAAGGCAAAATTTGGCATTGCCAAGGTGCTGAAAGTATTCCAGTCTTCCCAATTTGTTAGGACCACTGAACTGTAGCTCTGGACATTCCAACTGTCACACATTTTCCCCACAAGATAAATGAGAAAATTCTAGTCAAAACCAACCAATTTAGCATGCTAACTAAGTTGGGAGATACTTCACATCAATCAACCAGAAATGAATCA
This sequence comes from Hibiscus mutabilis, assembly GCA_019671005.1. Lineage (NCBI taxonomy): Eukaryota > Viridiplantae > Streptophyta > Magnoliopsida > Malvales > Malvaceae > Hibiscus > Hibiscus mutabilis. The sequence continues at coordinate 49,429,018 of CM033727.1, forward strand.
AAACCCACGGTAAGATTAAGCAAACAATATTTCTACCTAAATAGTAGATACTAGATACAGCCTTACGGGTAAAGAAGTAACATTATGAGAAATATTAGAAACATATAATTCTATCTAGAACAAGATTCTTACGAAATGAACCAGAAAAGGGGGAGAGAACAAGATTCTTAATCAATTAAAAGTGAGATTAGTCAAGAATTGTAAATTCAATGCTAAGGCTTTATATTGTTGTTAGCCGCTACTAAATCATCAGTACACGATTCAGTTTCATATCTAAAGCAGTTAAGAACTTAATCTGACAAAGAAGGAGAACTTACCTTATCTGGATATTCCTTTGCAAGCTCAATCAACTTGAGTCGGCCAACCTTTTTTTGTGCCCGGCCTAAATAGTTTGATAAATACCTTCTCTTTGATAGAGGCCAAGGCTGGAAAATAGTAGGCCCTGTTTTCGTCATCCCATCGTCAATATTTCCAGGAATGATGATATCTTTCCATGTACTAAAGGCACTTACGTCTCTCTTATCAGTACGGTCTCCCTGCACAATACACAAATCAGCATTCTTTTTGTTAAGAAAACCAGCATAAAACACAGGAAAACTTCAATTCTGAAGGCTTCAATTGGCAAGAAAAATTGAAATGTGAAGCTTAGAAATAACTTAAATGGAGACAAAATGGCATTAAACATTCATTTGTAAGATATTAAAACACGATTACAGGGGTAGACGGATATATAATCCTTTACTCAAAACCTCTTTCTATTCCTTCTGTAGTGCTTCCAATTTGGAAGGAAAAAGAAAAGTATAAACTTCATTGTGCATAACAATATCTAATAATAGTTCTACAATACATCTATTAATTCCGCATCTCCTACAAGAGTTAGGAACAATTAAACTAGTTTTTGCCCATCATATATATCAAATAAGCAGCAGCCTTTCATAATTTCTGATTTACAAATGGAGCTGGCAATTTCAAAAAAAGAAGTGGATGTATAATACAGTTAAGGCTGGACCAAAATAATTCTTCCAACAAGAAAAGTGATAGATTTCTCCCATGCACATAATTTTAACACCCATTTTCAAAATAAAAGTCTTCAGTCCTAGGACTTTAAGGATTTTCCATTGAACTCACGGAATCCAGGAATTCAGTCTCTGGTACTTTCCCCGGTTGGGTAAAAGAGTTTAGCTGAAATCATCTAGCCAGTTACCATGGTTGGATTTGAGAAAGCCAAAACTGGAGTGTGCATGTAAACATTAAAGTGTGGTCTTTATAGAAAATCTAATTTCTAAACCAACAGGGAGCTCAAACCACAACAAAAATGAATTTTGATAGTTTTCTGTAAGTAGGTTATACAACCCTAGAGGCTAGAATCACTCATATCTTTGCATTTTGCTCAGCTTCTTTATTGGAGTCGATTAATGATTATGGCAATTTATGTCCCATGAATGTAAGAGACACATATACTCAACAGACGACGGAATTCAGGCACAAGGGGGAAAGAAACGAAGTCGGACGCCCATTAATGGGTGCCAAATTGAACTATTGCCCTATATCATAGGTCATGACCTAGCAAAATCGAATGCATATGCTAAACAAATATCATAAGATTTATCAGACAGAAAAGGCTAATACCTCAGGAGTGAGAATTATAGATCGGTTTATATAGGTTGCCCAAGATCTAAACAAGTGAGCTCCAGCACCACTGTAACATACATGTAAAAATCAAACAACCTTGGAATCAAATTTAATCAAATTCAAATCGAAATGAACAGTTATTATACCTTGGGAAAACAAAGATATGGTCACCTCCTCCGGACCGCCTGAAATACGGCATTTGGCTCAAAACCTGAAACAAAGCAACAGTTCATTCATTACTAAAAATTGAACAAAAATAAAACATATAATCTATACATTCAACAATTAAAAAGCAAGCTTTTACCTTGACATAAGTTTGATTAATTTCTTTGTCATTAAGACCACCTAACATCCGAACACATTTAACATAAGCTGGTACAAAGAACAAATCAGCTTCCTCTTTCTTTCTTGTTCGAAACCGAGATTCAAGCAACAGCCTGTGGATTTTAACCTACAATTTTTTTGTTGCCAACAAATTAAGATTTAATTCGAAAGAGATTATTCCTAATCACTAAAGTAAATAAAATCTTAAAGAAAGAAGCATTACCTGAGAAGCCCACTGGCCTTTGAGACAAGCATTGGTGGAAATGGATCCGTCTCTTCCGTACAAAAGGTGTTTTAAGCCGTCGATCTCGTTCTCGTCGTAGACGTAGATCTTGAGAGAGAGGTGGGACCCGTACCCTCGCTCGGGCCACAAGAGGCGGCCGGCGCCGTCGGTTTTGGCGACGTGGAGGTTGACATTCGGGGAGGGACGGCCGTGATCGAGGTAGCAGCTGGAGGGAGGGAAGGATTGGTCGAAGAGACGAGTGAGGAAGAAGGTGGCGGTTACGACGAAGAGAGCGGAGATCTGGTGAGCGCGAGTGCAGAATGGGGAGGCGTGGGCATGCGCTTGGAAGACTCGAGGCTGACTCATTGCTTTGTTTTTCCAGACTCAACTGTGTCGAACTCAAGGATTTTCCTGAGAGCTAAAGCTTAAAACCTCTTCAGCCCTCGAGACTGGATGATGGCAGTCTCGGTGACTCAAACGATGTCGTTTCCTTCAACTTCTCAGTCTTTTTTTTTTTTTTTGACAATAATCCCTTTAACTGCTCAGTTTGAGGTATATACAATTAACTATAAAATAAGTGTTTAAACACATTTTTTTATATACGATTAACTATAAAATAAGTGTTTAAATACTGTCTTTTTTTAATAGGTGTATAAAGTATTTTGATAAAATTTTATTTTTAGGTAGTTTTAAAGTCAATTGAGGTACTTATTTTGACCAAAAGAAAAAACTTAAGGCATTTATTTTAGCAAAAAAAACTTTAAGCACCTATTGCAAAAAAATATATATATAGTTTGAGCACTTATTTTATAATTAAACTAGGTATATATTTTGCCAAAACAATTTGGCTTAACTGTAAAATAAGTACCCAAACTATCTCTTTTTGCAATATGTGCCTAAAGTATTTTTACCTGAAATAGGTGTCAAAAATTTTATTTTTGGCTTGTTTTAAAGTTAACTGAGGCACATACTTTGGCCAAAAAAGAAAATTTAAAAAATCTATTTCAGCCAAAAAATTAGGCACATATTGCAAAAAAAGATATTATTTGGACACTTATTTTATAGTTAAGCAAAAAAATTAAGGGCTAAAAACAAAAATAAACATATTTTAAAGGTTGATTTTTCATTTAAACCAATTTAATATTGAGTATACAAGTGTCACGTGACATCGTCACTTATTAATTTAATGGAAAAAATCCTGGCCGACGGTGATGGTTCTACGGTGAGTTCTCGGTGTTGGACGTTGTTCGTGGCCAATTTAGCACCGCAGTTACATTGGAAAGGTGTTTGGCAAATATTTGATAGACATGGAGTGATGGCAGATGTTTTTATTGCGAAGAAGAAAGCGAGAGAAGGTTTTCGTTTTGGTTTTGTTAGAATGAAATCGGAAGAGGATGCAAGGCGAGCTATTGAGTGATTGAATGGATTCGTTTTATATGGGTGGCGGGCCCGTGTATCGATGGCGCAAAGGGTAAGGAAAAATCATCCTTGGCGACGAGGAGACATGGATGGAGTTGATATACAAGGAAAGAGTGTCGGGCGTTCAAGATCGCCTCAGTTTGGGGATCATCATTACTCTTCAATTAGACAGAGTGGTCGGAAGATTGTGGAGGGAATGTTGGATGATAGTAAATTAGAGGTTCTACAGAGTTATGCTATTGGGTGGCGCAAACGTCCCATGTTGATTGCGGATCTAACGAGGGAGTTGTATGAGGCAAATGTTCGAGGTCTTACCCTGTTGCGGATAGCGGGGACAATGATTCTTTTAATTTTTGATGATGTAAAAGTACGGGGTGAAACATTGCGGCTCAAAATCATAGAGCGATTGTTTTCTAATGTGGAGATTTGGTCAATAGAATTCAAGATTGAATCAAGACGAGCATGGTTATGTATTTCTAGGGTTCCAATTCATGCTTGGTCTAGAGGGTCGTTTGAGAATTTGGCCTCACTATGGGGTGTTTTGGTACATGTTGATGGCTCTACTTTGGATCCTACATCGTTTGAGAAGGGTAGGATTTTGATTGAAACGGCAGATTTCACTATGATTAACGAAACAGTAGAAATACGAGTTCAAGGTAGTAGTAGTTATAATGTTCGAGTGTCTGAATTCGATCCATTGCAGAATTCATGTAGGGAGGAATGTTGTATAGGCATGGAGGGCTCGTGATGGGTGAGCCGAAGAAAGATAAAAGACATAATCAGGATGAGGATGTAAGGAAACAACCACATAATTACATGGATTCTAGGTCGAGTGGAGGTATGGAGGATAAACGGAAGCCTTGGACTTGGCGCGACAACGCGCTTTGGGTTGAGCATTATGGACATGAGAATAGCGTTTTGGGTTAAAGGGACTGGTCAGCAGAGGAGGATGTGGGTTTGGTTGCGAGAGACTTGGAAGGAATCTGCAAAGGTCTTCTAAAAGGGTTTGATGTAGCATGGGAGGAAGATCCTGGCTGTGAAAGGATTGAGTCTGCGTCCAGTGTAGGAGTGATATGTAGCCTAGATGATCACTTTTTCATCTTTAATTATGCCACTAGTTGATTGATTATGATGCTGATTCGGATATTTTTATGTGTTTTTTGTGCAGGACTTTAATTTTAGAAATTACACTTAAAAGGGACAAAGTTTTGCAAGTTTATTTTCTAGAGTCAAGGCTGAGCTAGTGGGCATGAATCTGGGCACGAAGTCTGACGTGAAATCCAATCAGCAGCTTCTAGGATTTAAATTTTAAAACTTGGAAATTATATTTTAGGATTTTATTTGAATATTTTTTTAAGATTTATCTTTTAATATTTTTAGGTTATTTTTAGGGTTTCAGAATACTATAAATACCCACTTTAGGGTAAGCTATCTCTCATCTCTCATTCTTAGTTTGTTCTAACTTTTAAGGTTTTATAAAATTCTTTTTTCTTTTTATTCTTTTTCTTTTAAGTTTTTATTTATTTTCTTTTGAAATGCTAAGTATGGTTTTTACCGTAATCATGCTTAACTAAATTTTCCTATTAGCCAAAGGCTTAGAGGAAAACTTCAATTCGCTTTGTGAGAATTAAAAAGCACTCAACATCTTTATTTTACATTCTCGATTTTCTGGAAACTTAGATCGGCAATCGGCCTTTCTATTAAAATCTTTACGCTTTCGTTTCAAAAAGCTAGCGTTAACTTGAATGTTGTTCAGATTTACAGTTGGGAGGAATGATCGGCTTGTAGCATGTTTGACTTCCAGTGAACACACTTAGCGACGGGTCCGCTAAGGAAAATTGAGATCGGATTCGATTCTCATCGAGACAACATAGTCCGAGTCGGGTTTTTCTAAAACTTAAAATTGTTTTATTCTAACGATGATAGTCGTGGTTAGTCTAGCCAGAAAACTAAAATTCAAAAATTGATTTTTGAATTATCGGTTTATCGGAGAGAAAAACAAGTTACAAGGGTTGGGCCTTGTAGACTGTAACCGGTATGTATCCGGAGTGAAAATTCTTTTTCAATGATCAGTTTGAATTGAAGCTAAGCAAAGCTTGAGGCTAATTAATTTAATCAAGTTTCTTCTCAGAAATATTTACTTCATCATTTTCTCTAAATTTGTTTTTATTATTTTATTTTTAGTTCCTACTCTATCAAAACCCCCATTATTTTTAGTTCCACGCTAAAGTCATAATCAAAGCCTTTTATATCAGAAGCTCCATAGCCCCTGTGGATCGACCCTTCTTCTCTCTATACTACGTTATTTATATTCATATGAGATTAAAGAATATTTATTCGACAATATATGATGCTTGTCAAATTGGCAAATTTGCCAGAGACTTCGGCAAAGTTACTGATATATTTTGTTTTAATTTATGACCAGGAAGAACCCGGGTGAATTAGTAGATTTTAACCCGGAGATTGAAGCATTAGCTCGAAGATTACAGGCACAGACACTTCGGGAAAGGAAACGAAGACTACGACAACCATTCGAACGTGATCTAGAATTATCCTCCGAAGCTGAAACACACTTCGAGCACACCAACGACGAACAGACTTCAATGGAGAATGACGACCAAACTATTCACCAACTTGTCACAGCACCTGACGATCAAAAACTGTTGTGCATTACATTCTCTAATGGAGAGACACCATTCACACTCAATATGGGCCTAATACATCTTCTACCAACCTATCATGGTTTACCCAATGAAAATTCACACAAACACCTTAAGGAATTTCACATGGTTTGTTTAAGTACAAAACCTTAGGGAGTATCCGAAGATCAAATCAAACTCCGTGTTTTTCCTTTTTCTTTAGTTGATATTGCCAAAGATTGGCTATTTGATTTGCCTTCTAACTCGGTTACTACATGGACTGACATGGCTCGACTTTTTCTTAACAAGTTCTTCTTTGCAGCCAAGGTGAGCGAGCTAAGGCGAAACATCTTGAGTATCCGATAAAAGACACTAAGTCGTTATATGACTATTGAGAGATATTTAAGAAGTTATGCGCAAATTGTCCATAACATGGAATGTCGGAACAAACACTCCTTCAATACTTCTATGAAGGCCTAACCCCTATGGAGATGAAAATGATTAATGCAGCAAGTGGAGGGGCATTTGTTAACATGACCCCAACTGCGGCAAGAAATTTGATTTCAACTATGGCCGCCAATTCCCAACAGTTTCGACCTTCGAGTGAACCTTCTCAACGGGTTCACGAGGTAAATACAGTTTCATTAGAACATAAAATTGATAAGTTAGCTGACATAGTTCAATCCCTTGTTGTAGATAAAAAGGGTAAAGCTCGACTGTGTGGAATATGTACGATGTCGGACACCCACGGATTGTTGTCTGATGCTGCATGAAGATGTTTTCGCACAAGTAAACGCAGTAGGGACTTTTTTGGGACCTCCCCGAAGACCTTACAATCCTAACAGCAACATATACAATTCGGGATGGAAGGATCATCCAAACTTCAATTATGCGCAAAACTAGAGGCCAAATCAAGCGTATCAGTTGAGACTGCCTCAACAGCAGCCGTATCAACAACCAAAGTCATCGTTAGAGTTCACCTTCGAACGACTGGCACTATCCCAGAAGAAATTTCAGAATCACACCGAAGCTCATTTACAAGATTTAGACAAGCAAATGAGCCAACTCGATCAGGCAGTAGGACGAATCGAGTCCTAAGGTAAGTTATTGTCTCAAACGGAGCTGAACCCTAGAGAAAATGTTATCGCCATCACTCTTCGAAGTGGTACCATTGTCGCGCCAAAAACCATGAAAGAATGCACCCAAAATAAAGATAAAAAGAAAGCACCATCGTCCACCATACAAGGTACGTCCGACTCACCTCCCCCTCCCTACGCTGTTCCACTTCCCTTTCCATCAAGATTGATAAAACGAGACAAACAAGCCGAAGAGAAGAAGATCTTAGATGTATTCCAGAAAGTGGAAATTAATATCTCACTTCTTGAAGTAATCCGTAAGGTACCGCGATATGCTAAGTTCCTAAAGGATCAAATAAAAGAAAACTTACCGGGATTGAGAAGGTAAATCTGGGAGAACATGTCTCAGCTGTTTTTCAACAAAAACTTCCACCAAAATTAAAGGACCAAGGTATGTTCGCTATTCCCTGCAAACTCGGTAAAATCAGGATTAAACACGCAATGTGTGATTTAGGTGCGTCTATTAATGTTATGCCTCTTTCTTTTTACAACTCACTTTCTGCTGAGCCTTTGAAAGATACGAAAGTAACGATATAGATGGCTGGCTTGTCCGTGATATATCCAGAATGACTCCTAGAAAACATCTTAGTAAAGGTAAACGAACTTATTTTTCCGGCAGATTTTTATGCCATTGGCATGAAAAATGACCGATCGAACACATCTTCAGAAATCCTTCTCGACTGTCCTTTCCTTAGTACAACAAATACAAAAATCGATGTAAGAAGCGAAATTCTTACAATTAAGTTCGACGGTGAGGTTGTTAAGTTCGACGTTTACAAAGCGATGCGATATCTTGATAATGTTGCTAGTATTAATTTTATAGATGTTATTGAGCCTGTCGTTGAAGAGTTTTTCGAGTTTAACTTTATTGATGATCTGTGCACGGAATTAGAGGAATTTGAAGAGTAAATTAGGGAGTTTGAGAAAAAAATTCAATTAATTCTGATTCATGTCTTACTCCGTCTAAATCTAAACTTTTACCTTCGATTTTGCAGGCACCACAAGTCAAACTTAAACAATTGTGAAATCACCTGAAATACGCATTTTTGGAAGAAAACGACACTTTACCGGTAATTATCTCAAATAAGTTGTCAGGAGAAGAGAAATATGACTTAGTGACGGTGTTGCACGCACATAAAGAAGCAATCGAATGGACTGTTGCAGATATTACGAGACTTAGTCCCTCGACCTACATGCACAAGATAAAAATCAAAGAGTGAGCGAAACCATTACGAGAAGGTCAACGCTAGTTAAACCCCCCAATGATGGAAGTCGTGAAAATAGAGTTACAAAAGCTTCTCGATACCGACGTCATATACCCGATATCCGACAGTAATTGGGTAAGTTCGGTCCATGTGGACTCTAAGAAAACCGGAGTGACTATAGTCGAAAATTCAAGAGGTGAGTTAGTCCCTACGCGAGTTCAGAATGGATGGCGAGTTTGCATCGATTACAGAAAGTTGAACTCTCTAACCTGAAAAGACCATTTTCCCATCCCTTTTATTGATCAAATGATAGAAAGATTAGTTGGTAAATCTTATTATTGTTGTCTTAATGGGTTTTCAGGTTTCTTTCAGATCCCAGTAGCACTAGAAGACCAGGAAAAAACAACGTTTACATGTCCCTTCGGTACTTTCCCTTATCAGCTATGCCATTCGGCCTTTACAATGCCCCTGCTACGTTCCAAATATGTATGCTTAGTATATTTTCCGACTATGTCGAGAAAGAAATTGAAGTATTCATGGACGACTTCACGGTATATGGTAATTCTTTTGGTGAATGTCTCTTGAATTTAACGAATTTTCTTAGACGATGTCTAGAATTTAACCTCGTGCTAAATTATGAAAAATGCCATTTTATGGTTGATAAGGGATTGATTCTAGGTCATATTGTTTCTTCTAATGGAATTGCGGTTGATAAAGCAAAAACTGATATTATTTGCTCACTCTCGTACCCCACAACTGTGAGGGAAGTTCGTTCATTTGTTGGCCATGCAGGATTTTATCGTGGGTTTATAAAGAATTTTTCCAAGATAGCGCAACCACTTAGCAATTTGCTGTAGAAAGACAAGGTTTTCGATTTTGACGATGACTGCAAGGAAGCTATTGACATCCTCAAAGAAAGACTCGTTTCGGAACCAATTGTTCAACCGCCAAACTAGGAATATCCATTTGAGCTCATGTGTGACGCATCGGATACAAGCGTTGGAGTCGTCCTTGGTCAAAAAATTGGCAAAGAGCCCCATGTCATAGCCTACGTATCTCGTACACTAGATTCGGCTCAGAAAAATTATTCTACGAAGGAAAAAGAATTGTTTGCTATAATTTTTGCCTTAGATCATATCTGCTTGGCACTAAAAGTAATGAGCAAAAATGAGGCGAAATTGAGACTCATCCGATGGATCCTGCTTCTTCATGAGTTTAATTTAGAGATTAAAGATAAGAAGGGATGTGAAAATATCGTAGCAGATCACTTGAGTCGTATTCCTCTTTCCACATCTGACCCGCCAGTTCAAGATGAATTCCCGGAGGAAAACTTGGCGCAGAAAGTTACCCCATAGTTCGCGGGTATGGTAAATTATTTTGTCACAGGTAAATTATCATTAGACTTGCCAAAAGCTGAAATTAACCGAATCAAGTGAGAGTCTGATTTTATATTTGGGATGATCTGCACCTTTGGAAGCACTGCTCAGATCAGGTAATTAGGCGATGTGTCACCGAAGATGAGGTAAATTCAATCATAAACTTCTATCATTCGTACTCTTGTGGCGGTCGTTTTGGACCAAAGCGAACTGCACATAAAATTCTTGAATGTGGTTTCTTTTGGCCTAACATCTTCCGTGATGCTTATACATTTTGTAAAATTTGTGAAAGATGTCAACGCGTAAGAAATCTCAGTCCCAGGAATGAAATGCCACTTAACCCAATTCATATCTGTGAAATTTTTGATGTCTGGGGAATCGATTATATAAGTTCTTTTGTTTATTCATTTGGCAATTTTTACATAATTCTTGCTATATATTATGTATCTAAGTGGGTTGAAGCTAAGGCTACCCGAAATAATGATGCTAAAACCACGGTTAAATTTTTAAAAGATTTTATTTTTCCAGGTTTGGCACACCGCGGACGATAATAAGCGATAGAGGGACTCGTTTTGTTAATCAAATAATTGAAATTCTTATGAAGAAATTTGGCGTGACTCAAAGAATTGCCACCGCCTACCATCCGCAGACGAATGGGCAAGCGGAATTATCCAATCGCAAGATTAAAATAATACTTGAGAAGATCGTGAAATCAGACCGTAAAGATTGGAGTATCAAGCTAACCGATGCATTATGAGCATACCGAACCGCGTATAAAGACCCCATCAGAATGTCACCTTACCGCCTTGTCTTCTGTAAACCGTGCCATTTGCCTGTTGAATTAGAACATCGCGCGTATTGTGCGGTCAAGCAATGTAACATGGAAATGGATGCTATCGGTGAAGCGCGCAAATTGCATATTCAAGAACGTGAGGAAATCTGTAGAAATGCTTACGATAAAGCTCAGATATTTAAAGAAAAAACAAAAGAGTTCCGTGATCGTAGCATTTCTTTTAAATATTTTTCTATCGGTCGAAAGGTTCTATTATTTAATTCTAAGCTTTAACTTTTTGCAGGAAAACTAAGATTGAAGTGGCTCGGGCCCTTTACAGTAACTCAAGTTTTTCCTCATGATGTGATCGAAGTCAAGGATGACTCAGGGTCACAGTTTAAAGTAAACGGGCAGTGATTGAAATCGTATTATGAAAACGCTCCAGTTGGTTTGATCGAAGAACTCACTTTGGAAGAGCACGTAGTCTGAAACAAGTCGTCAAGCTAAACGACATTAAATAAAGCGCTAAATGGGAGGCAACCTATTTTATTTAATTAATTTATATTATTTTTTAATTTTATTTTATATTTAATCATTATTATTTTGAATTTTCATGTACCCATTATTTTTAATCGAACGATAATGATGGCTGTTGCGGTATTTTTGGTCGAATTGTTGCCCCAGGGAGCAGAACACATATGGATCAAATAGCAGAATGAAAAAGTAAACAGGGGATGAAGGGGAATTAAATTGGGGGATTTCGCCCATGTTAGCAACACCAAGTGGTTATGGAATGGTGCATTTTAGCAAAACCCAAATCCCATCTTGCCGCTTTTTCTACCTCCTTAGCCTTATCCTTGTTTTAAAATGTTAAAATAATTTATAAACAATAGGATAAACCTAAAATATCCCCCGTAGACCCCACCAATTTTGACCAAACTTTATTTCCCTATTTTTTTCCCTTTCTTTTTACCTTAAACCCTCACGTGTTCAAATTAAGCCTAGACTTTTTCCTTTTGTTTTCTCTATCAGCAGCAACAAACTGTTTCATTCATATCTCTATCTTTTCACCCACTTTTTATTTTAAATTTTAAACCCTCGTGGACCCTACCCGTCATCTTCATCACAGCCGCATACTCACAATGGTGAGAACAAGGCAACAAGCACCCCCACCTCCTTCGGTCGAACCCGAGTCTTCACTTGTTCGCACTGCCGTGACCGCGATCTCATTAGACAAGGAGAGTTTTTCTATTTCTTCTTTTGTGTTTTTATTTTCATATTGAGATAATATGATTTAAGTGAGGGGAGTATAATTTGTGTCAAATTCTTTTTTTGCTTATTCGATTGGTCGAAATTGAGTTTTTCTTAATTATAATATGTTAGAATTTCTTGTTGCTCATCCTATATTTCACTTTATCTCTTTGATTTTCTTATGACTTGTGATCTTGCTTTTGTTGGAATTTAGGATGCATGATAGATAATAGGCATGGCTAGTGATTTTCAATAATTTTTTATTTGACATTTCATACATTTGTTAGTTGACATGTTGCTTAACTTAGTACACATTCCACGTCATGTGAGTTTTTGAGCCTTACGAGCATATACTTTCATTCTTGCTCTTTACTTCTTTGAGTGTGTTGGACTAGTTCTCAACATTCTAGAACTTGTAACGTAATACTTGTCGAGGCTACATGCTTGAATATGATGTTTTAAAGTGATAGGGCCACTTAGGATTAACCACTTCTCTACCCAAAATTGTTTTCCTATTCATTTCCCCTAGTTAGTCACTTTTGAGCCTGTTTCGATTCTTTGTTTTTACCATATTTACAAAACCTGAGCCTTTTCCTATTTTATCCCCCTTTTTCATACCCTTCTCGAGACAAAGAAAGATTCGTTCCATGAAAAATAATAAAAAAAGAAAAGAGCAAAGGAATGCGAAAGAAGAGAAACTATTCGAACTTTATTGGAACAAAAATGAGAAAAAACAGTAAAAGGTTCGAAAGAAAATTGAAGAAAAAAAACAAAAAAGAAAAGAAAAAAAGAGGAAAGAAAAAATATGGTTGTTTAAACTTCTTTGCTTGTCTTGTTATATTGGTTCGATTTGTGGCTTGAGCTCATATGTTTTTGCATCTCTTGTCTTGACATTAGCCCATATATTTGACCTTATTCCCTACCTTTATCTAAGCCCCGTTACAACCTTGTTTAAAGACCCTTTGATTTCTGCATCATGTTCAATTTTTAGTAGTGGAGATTGGATTTAATTACAAGCTTATGGTAATGTTTTGATTAGTTATGGCTTGAACAATTCTTTAAACCCAAACACTTTGGGCGGAACGAGTGAATCCTTGTAAGGGTATTAAGTTTTGCCTCATTGACATTAACAAGTTGTTTGAATGTCTTGCTTTGCTTAAAATTATTCTTAGTTTTGCATTGTTTCTTGATTTCAATAATTGTTTCGATCTTGGGTAAATTGGTTATCTTAGATTCATTGTGAAATGAAGGATAAAAACTTGAGTTTTGATGTATTAGTTGAGAAATGCTTGAGGACAAGCATTGAATAAGTAAGGGGGAATTTGATAAGTAGCTTAGATGATCACTTTTTCATCTTTAATTATGCCTCTAGTGCATTGATTATGGTGCTAATTCGGATGTTTTTATGTGTTTTTTTGTGCAGGGCTTTAATTCTAGAAATTACACTTTAAATGGGCAAAGTTTTGAGTTTTATTTTCTAGAGCCAAGGCTGAGCTAGTGGGCATGAATCTGAGCATAAAGTCTGACATGGCATCCAGTCAGCAGCTTCTAGAAGGCGACGCCAGCGGCTTCCAGAAGGTGACATCAGCAATAGCAGATAGCAAATCAGCTGCGATTTGAAATTTAAAACTTGGAAATTATCTTTTAGGATTTTATTTGAATATTTTTTTAGGATTTATCTTTTAATATTTTTAGGGTTCCAGAATACTATAAATACCCCATTTGGGGCAAGCTATCTCTCATTCTTAGTTTGTTCTAGCTTTTAAGGTTTTATAAAATTCTCTTTTCTTTTCATTCTTGTTCTTTTAAGTTTTTATTTATTTTCTTTTAAAATGCTAAGTATGGTTTTTACCGTAATCATGTTTAGCTAAATTTTTCTATTAGCCAAAGGCTTAGAGCGAAGCTTCAACTCACTTTATGAGAATTAAAAAGCAGTCAACATCTTTGTTTTACATTCTCAATTTTCTGGAAACTTAGATCGACAATCGGCCTTTCTATTAAAATCTTTACGCTTTCGTTTTAAAAAACTAGAGTTGACTTGAATGTTGTTCAGATTTACAATTGGGAGGAAGGATCGACTTGTAGCATGTCCGACTTCCTGTGAACACACTTAGCGACAGATTCGCTAAGGGAAATTGAGATCGAATTCAATTCTCATCGAGACAACATAGTCCGAGTCGGGTTTTTCTAAAACTTAAAACTGTTTTATTCTAACGACGATAGTCGTGGTTAGTCTAGCCAGAAAACTATAATTCAAAAATTGATTTTGAATTATCAGTTTACCGAAGAGAAAAACAAGTTACAAAGGTTGAGCCTTGTAGACTGTAACCGACAAGTATTCAGAGTGAAAATTATTTTTCAATAATCAATTTGAATTGAAGCTAAGTAAAGTTTGAGGCTAATTAATTTAATAAACTTTCTTCTCAGAAATATTTCATCATTCTCTCTAAATTTATTTTTATTATTTTACTTTTAATTCTTACTCTATCAAAACCCCCTATTATTTTTATTTTTATTTTCACGTTAAAGTTATAATCAAAGCCTTTTACATCAAAAATTTCATGTAGATTGACTTGAGATTAAAGAAAATTTATTTGACAATACAGACGGTTGTCAAGGAGACCTTGGCCACAGAAGTACCGCTGAAGCCCACGATCGTGCATTGGCTTTGGTTGTTCATTCACCGCGGGAGGAGGTTACTCGACATCAGGATTTGGTACAACATGTTGGTGAGGGAGGAGATCTTTTAGGTATGGAGGATTCAATTGGTGATATGGATAAGACTGATTTAAATTATGACTTATCTCATTTGGGAAAGGATATCGTTACGAGTTTTTAAAACTCTCTTAGGATGGAATTAATCTTAGCAGATGGGTCTATTCAAGCAGTAAGGGACGAGGTAGATTTGACTCTCTTTTCTCATCCAAAAGTGAGTTCTTCACTGCCGGTTAAGAGAATGAGGGGATGACCCAAGAAGGTTCAGAAAGGTGGGGAAAAAGTATTGGATCTAGAAATTTTGTCTGAGGCACAATCAGTGTTGAAGGTCAGCAAGTTAATCAGGACATCGTCTTTAGGGAGAGAGAGACATTATAAAGAAAATATCTAAAGCACTCGCGTCTCCGGGAAGGTGTTTATGACAAATGTGGATTCTTTCATGGAATGTCAGTGGTTTGGAGAAAGAGGCAAAGAAGAGAGGTGTTCGCGATGTTATCCAAAAAAATAGAGCGAAAATGATTTTGATTTAGGAGTCTAAGTCAGAGAAGGTGTCGATCAATTTGATTAGACGCATTTGGCCATCAGATAATTTCTGGTTTGCCTTTGTGCCTTCGGTCGGAGCTTCAGGTGGGATCGTGGATGTATGGGAACTAAGTCCGTTTGATTTGACCGATTCCGAGGTAAGTAGTCATGTGCTTTATATTAAAGGAATGATGGTGTTTTGAAGATTTTTCTTGTCACATTTTTGCTATCTATGCTCTTTATTGTGTGATTGAACAAAATCTGTTGTGCAAGAGCATTAGCCTTCGGGTGAGGGCATGTGTGGAACCTTGTCTGGTAAGAGGCGATTTTAACGCAATTAGAAATTTATCGGAATGTTCAGGATGTAGCTCGGTGTCTTCCGGTATGAATGTTTTTTCAAATTTTATTGATAACTCGGGGCTTATCGACCTCCCTCTTCAGGGAAAACAGTTTACTTGGTTCAGACTGAGGATCGGTGTAGTCGTAATGATAGAATTTTGGTGTCAGCTTCTTGGTTGGATCGTTTCTCTAACTTGAAATAGATAAACTTGCCACGACTCGTGTCTGATCATTCCCCTCTATTGTTAGTTAGTGACGACATGGATTGGGGACCAAGACCGTTTCGGTTCCTAAATTATTAGTTGGATAGTCGACAACATGTTTCTTAGATGGCTGATCATTGGCATTGTATTTTTCAATCCTCCTCAGATTCATTTAATATTATGGGTGAGTTGAATGAAATGAAGGGCTTTTTAAAGAAGTGGAATAAAAATGAGTTTGGTGACATAGAGCAGAAAATCTCAGACTTGCAGGTTTCTTCAGAAGAAGCCGATAACCAAATAGGTTCAGGACCGGTCACAGAATCTTTACTTGAGGATAGGCGTCTATGGCAGGTTGCTTTATGGAAGGCTGTGAAGCTTAAAGAATCTGTTTGGCGTCAGAAATCCAGAGTTTCGTAGCTAAAATTGGGTGATCGTAACACCGCTCATTTTTATAGAACGACGAAAATACGTGCAATGGGTAACAAGATTGACTGTTTGTTTGTGCGAGGGGTTTGGGAGACTAATCCAAGCCGATTGCAAGACTTTGTTTCTTTTGAATTTCAGAAGCATTTTGTTCAAGAGTCGTCAGCCACTATTTTTGAGCCGACTATTGAGTTTAAGAAGTTGGGATCTGCAGAGGCCGCTGCACTAGAGATTCATTTTTCAGAGGAGAAGATTAAATCAGCACTTTGGTCATGTGAGGGGTCGAATGCGCTAGGGCCAGATGGCTTCAGCATTGAGTTTTTTAAGGCCGGATGGTCTTTCTTACGGGCAGATGTGCTGGAGTTTATGGAGAAATTTTTTGCAAATGGTCGTTTGCCGAGGGGTGCGGATTCCACCTTTATGGTTCTTATTCCTAAGAAGGGGTCACCGATGGAGTTAAGTGACTATCGACCAATTAGTCTTATTAATTCAATATATAAGATCTTGGCAAAGATGCTTTCGAGGCGGTTACAAAAGGTTCTGGGTTGTTTGATTAGTGATACTCAGAGTGCATTTATCCAAGGCCGACATATTACTGATGGCATTTTGTTAGCTAACGAAGTTATACACACTCTTCAAAAAAATTGCAGTGGAGCATGTTGTGTGCTTAAATTGTACTTCACCAAGGCATATGATTGCGTAAATTGGAATGTTTTAGATATTGTGATGGAGACATTGGATATGGGAGTGTTTAAGTACAGCACATATGTCTGTTTTATTGAATAAGAGTCCTACAAAGGAGTTTGGCATGGGAAGGGAACTTCGGCAAGGCGATCCTTTATCGCCTTTATTGTTTGTCATAGTTGCAGAGACGATTCATTTGATGTTGGTCTGAGCGGAAGAGGCTAGTCTGATTCGTAGGATATTTGTGGCTTTGAATTTCTCGTTGTCGCACCTTCAATTTGCTGATGACACAGACCTTACTTATTGAAGGTTCCACGGTGGTAACTTTAATTTTGCGTAGGGTGTTGGTTAGTTTTCAACTTTATTCTGGATTGAAGATTAACTTTTTGAAATCGACTTTGATTGGATTTAATGTGGACGAGGATGTTTTGTCTGTGTGTGCGGTGACTTTGGTTTGCTCTAGTAGGGAGTTGCCATTTCATTATTTAGGATTGCCATTAGGCGTTAATCCTCGCGGTAAAGCAATGTGGGATCTGATTGTTTCTAGTTTTCGTTTGAAGTTTGCAGGTTGGAAGCGAGCATCCCTCTCCTTTGCAGCGCGATTAATCTTAGTAAATTCAGTATTATCTGCAATACCGCTTTATTACATGAGTATTTTTATGGCACCTAAGGGTGTTATTGCGAAATTAGATCGCTTACGTTGAACTTTCTTATGGGGCGGGGTGGAGTTGAAAGGTAAGATGAGCCGTGTGAGATGGGAATTGGCTTGTCGGCCTCGAGATTTAGGTGGTCTGGGGGTGGTGGATTTAAGGGTTCGTAATTTGGCTTTAATTTCTAAATGGGCGTGGCGATTCGTGACGGATAGACATTCGCTCTGGCGCTCTCTTATTGTTGTGAAGTATGGTGAATCGGTTCCTTGGTGGAGGCCTCATTTGGGGTCAAGGCGTTCGATGTCAGTAGTTTGGCGACAAATTGTGGATACGGTTTTGGCTGAACCAGTGCGACAATTCTTCAATAATTCCTGTTTTATTTGGAAGATTGGCAATGGTGGGAGTGTGTTTGTTTTGGGCCGATGCTTGGTGCTGTGAGGAGCCTCTATGTGTTCTATTTCCAAGATTGTTTGCTTTGGCAAGGAATAAGTTGGCTTTAGTTTTTGATTATGCTCATGAGGGATCGTTTCTTCATTCCATGTGGCCGTTGTTTTTTCGCAGAGACTTGCGGACATTTGAGCTTGCGATGCTGGGGGAATTGTTGGATATGCTCAAGTCGTTTGTCTTCATTTGGATAGTTTGGACATGCTTGCTTAGAAGCTGGACAGATTGGGTAAGTTTTCGGTTAAGTCTTTGTCGACCATGTAGCTGTCGTTGGGGGTCAGAGATACGGATTTGAGAGCTTGTTTTGTATGGCATATCGATGTCCCTCTGAAGGTTCAAGCCTTCATTTGGTTTGCGCATTTAGGTAGGTTATTAACAATTAATTTTATTCGCAGTAGGGGTGTTTCGGTGCCTGTGGAGTCGGATGTTTGTCCATACTGTGGTGAAGGGGAAGACGAGATCGATCATATTTTTTTTCGTGTTTTGAGGTGAGGGTTTTATGGGATCAGTTTTTGTCTTGGTGGAGGGTCGCTCTACCAATGCCGTGGACTTTGAGAGACTTTCTAGTTCTGGGATTGCATTGCTCGCTTATCGGTTTGCCGTGGGTGTAGGGTTGTGCTGCTCTTCTATGGTCTCTTTGGCTTGCTAGAAACGATAAGGTGTTCAATGCTAAAAGTTTTGCCATGGATGATATCTTTTTTTGGTGAAGCTTTGTTCTGTATATTGGGTAAAGGCGACAAAGGAGGTTGATTTTATAGGGGAGGCTCAATGGTGGGATTGTCCTTGGTCATGCTCGATTTTTTCAGTAAAACTGGGGCCGAGGCTCGGTGTTTTATGGGTTCCTCCTTCTAAATGGTCCTTTAAGTTTAATGTAGATGGTGCTGCCCGTGGAAAATCGGGTCCTACTTTGGGATGAGTGTTGCGTGATGATTAGGGAAGTGTATATGGTCTTTTCTTAGTACCTCTTGGCCGGTTGGATTCCAATGAGGCGGAGGTCCGAGCGATCACTTATTCCTTTTATTTGTTGTTGGATTCACGTTGGAGTAGTTGTTTGAGCTTGGTAATTGAATCGGATTCAAAGGTGGTGATAGGTTGGGTCATTGGTTCTGAGCGTCGACCATGACACTTGTGGGAATTGTTTCGGCATATTGATGCAGCTTGCGCGGCTTTGCCTCATGTTTGTTTTAATCATATTATTTGCAAGTTGAATGGTATAGCTGATGCATTGGCGAAGAGTGGGGTGGACTGGGATTCGCTTTTTCAAATTTTGTATCAACGGTTTTTGGGCAAGGGCGTGGTGTTGTGGTAGTTGGTTTGGTTGTTTTCTTAGGTATGGTGGGTCGTGTTGATCGACATGTTGCTGGTCTGATCCAGGGGTATGCTTGTTATTTTGCAGTTTGGGAGTGTGCGTTTGAGGCTTGGGAGGGTGTTGCTCGCAGTTTGGTTGGGTGTGGGTGCTTGATCATGTTTGAATTCTGCTTAGTGTTCGATTGTTTGGTTGCCTTGTTATTTTGCCTTTGTTTTTTTAAATTGTCCTGGAGGACTATTTTCCCCCATTTAAGATTAAGAGGTTTTTAATGAGGTTTCAAATAATTTTTATATGGTTTTTTTTTAAATAAAATCATACGTATTGAACAAAAAGAATATTGAGTATACAAATATTTAGTTCTATCAAAGTGTAGGGGCATTCAATCGGTTAATTCTTTTAATCAACCAGACTAACTAAATATCAATAACAGAAAATTTTAACCTTTAACCGTTAATCGAACTAAACTTTTTTAAAAAAAATTAACCAAACTGAACTTTGGTCGGTTAATTTGGTTAATTTTCGAATTAACCGAAATATGGAAAGTAACTAAATTTTTGGTTAATATTATAATATATATATAGAAAAAACTTTGATACACAAGCTTGTGTAAACTAAACACAAGCCTTTTAATTTTAGGGTTTAAGGGTATAGTGTGTAGGGTGTAGAATTTAAGGTTTATGGTCAAAATTTAGAGTTTACGGTTTAGGTTTTAGGGTGCTAGAGTTTGAGATTTAGGTTTTAAATTTTATAGAAGGGTTGTGTAAATTTTTTACACAACTTGTGTATCAAAATATAACCATATATATATATATTCGATTAATTTTTGCTTAATATATGTGTATGTTTTAATATATGTTTAATATATATCATATTTAATATCAGTTAATTAACATATTTCGAACCGAATTAACCGATAATCGCAAAAAAATAATCATTAACTGATCTAGCATTTAAATAACCGACCGAAATTCTAATTTAGTTGGTTAATTCATTTTTAATCGAACAATAAATACCCTTATCAAAGAGTATGATTGAATTTTTTTAACGAGAAAAATATTCAAAGTACACATCAATTTTCATTAGACATTTAATGTGATGTATGAATTTTGATTTGATATAATTATAAGACAAAATATTTTATTAACTGTAAAAATTTTGTTTTCTACAAATGGGTTTAATTTAATATTTTGAATTTTAGATTAAAGTTTGTTGAAAAATTATGATAAATTGAAAACTTTGAGGCATATTTTCTATGAATATAGATTGAGATTCGAATGATGAATTTATGTGTTCATATTCTACTCCATGAGATATTTACAACAGTATCTCATATGCTCAAATTGGTTGAGTGATTAAAGAGAAATTTATGCTTAAAGTAGGGTACTTGTGAATTGTGTGTAACAAAAATGAAGAACCCGTATCTCACATTGTTCGGATATCAAGTGTAAGAAATGTTTGTATACACCAACATACTTGCTAATCACTGAATTATTTGAGTTGAGATTGTGCCTTGCATGTAAGCGGAAGGGGTGTAAATTTAAATTTGTTGAATACATTGGGGTTGTGGGTGATTTAAATGTTTGGATCAATTGTGTTTTCTGTGAGTCTGTGAATATTTTACCCATTACGAATTGATTTTTTCTTTAAATGTGGCATAACTTTTTTAATATTCCGAATTAAATATATGGTAAGATACTGTATTAATTGTCGGATATTATTTTGATATTGTTTTGCAGTTCACAAAAATATATATGATATTAATGACTTCTTTCCAGATTTATCCGGATACAATATTAATGACCTTAATTTTTCTAATTATTCTCTAATGTGAAACCCCTATAAATATCTCGTCAACCTACTTGGTTAAAAGACACAACACAGAGAATTTTCAATTGCTTTTATTATGTGAATTTTAAAATATTTTTTAGTGATAGAAGAAGACGATATTAGGTCGTTAATCACTACAAACGTGTTACTGTTATGCTCATTCTGTTGTTGTATCCTGAAAAATAGACGTCTGACGTTTCTCAAGCACCGTAGGAGCAGACGAATCTATTTTAAGAAAACAGTGTGTTACAAAGGCCTCACCAAATAAACGGTTTCAGTTTGGTTTCTCTTTTTTTTTGATTTAATTTCGAGTTATTTTATTTTTTGTACTGTGATCAATATAAAAAATAAATCTAGTATTTATTTTACTGTCTGTTCTTATTTTCTTGGATTATTACTCGCATTTTCTAACAAAGTTTAGAGTTTTAGTTTATGATTTATTATTAGAATTCAAGTATTATAATTTAGGAGTTAGGATTAAGAGTTTATTTTTAATTTTTAAAGTAAAAGTAATATGATCGTACACTATTTTTTTACTCTAAGTGCATGGAATAATAACATATAATTATAGTATATAATTTTGATTCTGTTTTGATAATTAACTGATAATTTAAATGAGTCGGTCAAAATTAACATTCTAAATGAAATAAAGTCATTGAAAATATAATATTTTATTGGACTTAAATGAAAAATAGGTGTTTAAAGTATATTTTTAAAATTTTAAATGTCTAAAGTATTTTTTTGTAAAATTAGATGCTTAAAGTTTTAAAAGTTATAATTTTAAGTGCTCGAAATTAACTTTCGTTAAAAAAAATCTATTACCCAATAAAAATTTGACACGTGTCATATTTTAATTTATAATTTCTTTTAATTATTTTTTGTTTTTAATAATTTAAAAATTTTCAAAAAATATTAAAGTTCTACAAATTTATAAAATAGTCTCCAAATCATCATCACTACTACTTTCGACCCCACCCTTTCGGTCGCCGAACCCAACCGATCATTTTTTCTCAACGTCCTATTGCTGGAAATTGGCGAATGGTGTGTCAACCGAACATTAAACAACGGATGTTAAAAAGTGGATCGATTAAAACACCGTTCACCGATTTTCGACGACAAAACGTTAAGAAAAATGGCCAGCTGGGTCCGGGGACAGTAGAGATAAGGATTTGAGAATTTAGGGTTTTGTTATTTTTAGGGATTTAAAGATTGATTTGAATATTTTTAAAAATTTTGGAATTTAAAAAAATTAATGTTTATTCCCAAAAATAATTAAAAAATAAATATTCCTGTTATGTGTCGCGTTTTAAATGGATAACGGTTTTTTAACTGTTGGACATTTAAAATAATAACTTTTGAAATTTTAGTCACTTATTTTTACAAAAAATACTTTATGTACCTAAAATTTAAAAATATATATACTTTAAGCACTTATTTTTCATTTAAACCTATTTTATTGATGAATCTTTATACAATCTAATTTGAATTAGATATATATAGTTAATAAAAGAAATCTACTTCACCCATGTTAAGGCGTCGGGGAGAAAAGAAAAACTGCCTCTTCGCCATTTCTCTGAAAAAACGAAAAAGATAGTTATAACTGTTACCTTTTCTGATTAATTAAAAAATAATAAAAAATATAAGTTTACTATGAATATAAGCTTACCATATCTAGGGTTACATTTCTCCATTTCTTCGACATCTCAGAACTTGAAATCATCAACAAAGGGCAACCTCAGAGCTCAGATTGAGTTACTGCGATGGCGAGACGAAGGGACGAGGAAGATGATGATGTTGATGACGAAGAGTACGAAGATGAGGAGGAGCAGTTGATGGACGATGAGGATTACGACGAGGATGAAGACGTAGAGAGAGGTCGAGGTGGTTCAAGTAAGAAGCGCAGCAGATCTGACTTCATCGATGACTTGGCGGAGGAGGACGATGAGGAAGATGAAGAAGAAGATGATGACGTTTATGGTGGCGGCGGCGGCAAAAAGCATAGCAAGGCTCCACGTTATGGATCTCAGTTTTTTGATCTTGAAGCTCAGGTGGATAGTGATGAGGACGAGGAAGAAGAGGAGGGCGAAGACGGTAAGTTCCTCTGCTTTTTTTTGAATTTATTCATATTGAGATCGAAATTGCTAGTGAAGTGAAAAAGAACTAATTTGCTCGAATCCGAGTTTATATTGAGACAAATGAAATTTAATTCGTTTTTAGAAATTAGTTTCAACTTTCAATGCTTAAGCTAGTTCACTATGGTATTTTTGGAGGTTGCAATTATATGCTCTTTTAATAAAAGTATCTTTATCTCGATTCTGGCTTTAGAATCATCTTATGATTTTAAAAGTTTATGATTGAATATAATTTCTTTTTCCGTCTTTATTTTTGCTGAACATTGCTGAAATTTATGTATGTGCCATTTATATTAGTAACTTTTGACAATTTCAGAATCATGTGTTGGCATATAATGTTGTAGCATTAGTTTTTTTAGAAGATCCGAAAGTCGCAAAAAGCTTATATTTTAGATTGATGTATTTGAACCTTATTTCTCTCTGGATGTTCTATCGGATCCATTTTGTGCATCACTCTTCACATCTCTTGAAAGACCTTTGTAGCTACTGAATTTGTTTAAATAAGGGGAATCTATTAAGTTGATTGTATGTCATTCTGATAACTATGCAGTCATGGTTGGGATACTTGCAACGCCTCTGCAAATTGTATCATTTTTATTTGTTTTGGAATTAAATTATTCCATTGAAATTTCTTGATTTACTTTCTCCCCCCTCCCCCTATTTGTATGCTAGGCAGGCTGAAAAAGAAAACGATGAGTGGAATCCATGCGTGTGTATCATGATTGATATCATTGGTTTGCCTTTTAATGTCTTTCTAAATCAATATTGCTTTCAAGTATACCACACTCTGCCCCGATCCAAAAAGATTAATGCCACTTGGTTTGGCTGGAGAAGAATTTCATTATCAATACAACTAGATGACTGGTAAACCTTTATTGGATAGTTCCCGGACAATCTACTTCCCACCTGTAATTTGTAATGGTTTGATGGCATATCTGAGTTTGGTGTCTGTTTGATCTTCTATTTGTTCCGGGTTTTTCATCCTGATTTTTTGTATGTTACTGATATATTGACAACTGGAAATGAAGACTTCATAGTTGACAATGGAGCTGATCTACCTGACGAAGATGTCGGTAGAAGGATGCACCGTCGCCCATTACTGCGGGAGGATGAACAAGAAGACGTTGAAGCTCTTGAGAGAAGCATTCAGGCCAGGTATGCAAGATCAAGTCACACAGAATATGACGAGGAGACAACTGATGTGGAACAGCAAGCACTTTTGCCATCAGTAAGAGATCCAAAGCTATGGATGGTGAAATGTGCGGTATGCTAATGATTTTCTGTGCAACTTAAGTTTTGGATTTCTGCTGTTGGACGGAAATGGTTAATGATTATTGTGATATTTTTCATGGAATTTAACTAAGGTAAGGTAACCTTTATGTGTGCTAGATTGGTCGTGAACGAGAGACTGCTGTTTGCCTCATGCAGAAATTCATTGATAAAGGACCTGAATTGCAAATCAGGTCTGTTATTGCTCTTGATCACCTAAAAAATTATATTTATGTTGAAGCAGACAAGGAAGCCCATGTGAGAGAGGTATGTGATTCTTGCCGCTTTGGCTTTATTTTTCACAAGTGGCTTAGCTTTAAATGTCTAAACATATTTTTACCGACTAACTTTTATCTTCTTCAGGCTGTCAAAGGTCTACGTAATATATTTGCAACAACGATTATGCTTGTTCCAATAAGAGAAATGACTGATGTATTATCAGTTGAAAGCAAAGCTACTGATCTTTCAAGAGATACCTGGGTCAGAATGAAGATTGGGACATATAAGGGTGATCTCGCTCAAGTATTAGTTTTGCCCTCCCGCTTCCCCAAGAAGTTCTCTTTCAACTATTGTAGTCTGACCTCCTAATTTCAATTTTGTAGGTAGTTGATGTGGATAATGTGCGGCAGAGAGTCACTGTGAAGTTGATCCCTAGGATTGACTTGCAGACTCTAGCGAATAAATTGGTATGAAATGGGTTACTTTTTATTTTAGGTGTTTATCTCATAGGCTGTGCATTTTAAAACCTTCCAATAGAATTTCATTTTAATCTTCTTATGCAGCCATAGATGTTTTGCTGTCTATCTATGATTTCCACAGTTTGGAAAAAATTAAACTGATATGGTGGTATTAACTATTTAGTTTTCTTTCCTTGTTCTGTTGTCCTTGAGCTACTCTTCTACTATTTCATTCAGGAAGGAAGAGAAGTTGCAAAGAAGAAAGCCTTTGTCCCTCCTCCTCGTTTTATGAATGTTGACGAAGTTAGGTAGTCTCAAATGATTCCAACCTCTAATGAAAATTTGACACATGTATTTTTTTCTTGTTAACATATATTCCTTAATTTTTTTCATAGGGAACTTCATATTCGTGTAGAGCGCAGGCGAGATCCGGTTACTGGTGATTACTTTGAGAATATTGGTGGCATGTTATTTAAAGATGGGTTCTTGTACAAAACAGTGTCTATGAAGTCAATTAGTGCTCAAAACATAAAACCAACTTTCGATGAACTTGAAAAGTTTCGGACACCTAGCACAAGTGGAGGTGAAATGGTTGGCTTGTCAACTTTGTTCTCAAACAGGAAGAAAGGCCACTTTATGAAGGGTGACGCTGTTATTGTTGTCAAGGGGGATTTAAAAAATTTGAAGGGATGGGTTGAAAAGGTTGAGGAAGAGAATGTCCATATCAGATCAGAAATGAAAGGCCTTCCGGTAAGAATCCAACCATTATTTGTATTCCTTGAACTAAGATTTTGATTACTGATGGTGTGCTTGCAAGTTCAGTATTGCCAAATGCCAGGACATTCTTAGCCTTTGATGATCTTTTGCAGAAAACTCTTGCTGTTAATGAAAAAGAGCTGTGTAAGTACTTTGAGCCTGGGAATCACGTGAAGGTTGTGTCTGGGACAAAGGAAGGCGCAACTGGCATGGTTGTCAAGGTTGAGCAGCATGTGCTCATCATTTTATCTGATACGACCAAAGAACATGTGAGTGAAGTATCCTTTAGAGTCTGGTTTTCATCTCAGGATTATCTTAGTAGAAAAATAATCAGCATTTGTTTTATTAGATTCGTGTTTTTGCTGATAATGTTGTTGAGAGCTCTGAAGTAACTACTGGTATTACAAAAATTGGAGAATATGAACTTCATGACCTTGTGCTACTGGAGTAAGTAGCTTCTTGCTGAAGTATTTTATTCAGTCTGTAAATACATTTGGGAGTCTTAACACATTCATTCTTTTGTTGCAGTAACAATAGCTTTGGTGTAATTATACGTGTAGAAAGTGAAGCATTTCAGGTATATTAACCTCTCTTGAATGGCATGGTTTTGACTTTGAGTGCTCCTTTTGAGAATATGCCCTTAGTGTTGTACTTTTTTCTTTTAGGTTCTTAAGGGTGTCCCAGAAAGACCAGAGGTTTCTCTTGTAAAATTGAGGGAAATCAAGTGCAAGCTTGAGAAGAAATTTAATGTGCAAGACAGATACAGGAATACTGTTTCTGTGAAAGATGTGGTTAGGATCCTTGAAGGTCCTTGCAAAGTAAGATTTTTTGAATTTTATTTGTCCTATTAGTTATTTTACGAGTTTATAGTTTACAAACTGTCCTCCCGTATCATATTAGGGGAAACAAGGCCCTGTAGAGCACATATATAAAGGAGTATTGTTCGTGTATGATCGACATCACCTTGAGCATGCTGGCTTTATATGTGCTAAAGCTGATTCTTGTTGTGTAGTTGGAGGATCACGTTCCAATGGTGACCGGAATGTAAGCCTTTTCTGCTGTTCTTTTCATTGTTATTTCATGTATAACTTGAATCATTCTCATTCTAGCATATTTGATTCAATTTTTTAGGGTGGTTCTTTGTCAAGATTTGGTGGCTTCAAGGCTCCACCCCGCATACCACCTTCACCGAGGAGATTTTCTAGGGGAGGTCCTCCATTTAATTGTATGTTGCTGATGGTCTTAGTATCCTTGTTTATACAAAATTTTATGTTCATTGAATTTCTTTGAATTTTTATTTTCTCGGGGTCAAGTGATTAAATTTCATTAGAAGGCTGATGCTATTAACTTCTGCCTCTTTAAAACAGCTGGAGGGAGGCATGGAGGTGGAAGAGGAGGGCATGATGCTTTGGTTGGTACTACTGTGAAAATTCGTCAGGGTCCTTATAAGGGTTACCGTGGACGTGTCGTAGATATTAAAGGTCAATCAGTTCGAGTTGAGTTAGAGTCTCAAATGAAAGTTGTTACAGGCAAGTCCAGGTTAATATTTAAAATGTTCTCTTCTTCATTTTACTATTTCTTTGGCTTATGAAACTTGTTTCACGTCTGCAGTTGATCGCAATTTTATATCTGATAATGTGGTTATTTCAACACCCCACCGGTAAATTTGGTTTCTTCAAAATTCCTTGGTTGTTATCGGACTATGTAAACCATGTTGCATTTTTCTCTCTGATGTTATAGATTTGTTTTTGTTTCACCAGGGACACATCCCGGTATGGTATGGGAAGCGAAACACCTATGCACCCTTCACGAACTCCTTTACACCCATACATGACTCCCATGAGAGATCCTGGAGGTATTATTGCATTCTGCGTTTTCCTATGCCTTTATTGTGGATACTTACATTTTGACTGATGATGTTATTTAGTAAGTTAATAATAATAATTTAGTTACTTTTATGTCATCTGCAGCAACACCTATCCATGATGGCATGAGAACACCTATGCGTGGCAGGGCCTGGAATCCTTATGCACCAATGAGTCCACCCAGGTTTCTTAGTAGATTCCACTCATCTGGGGAATCCTACATTAATCATTTACTTTCATGCTGTTATTTGACTCATTCTTTTGTAACGATGACTGCAAAATAGGGATAATTGGGAAGAAGGAAACCCTGCCTCTTGGGGAACCAGTCCTCAGTATCAGGTTAGGATTCTTGCAGAATTAGATGCTATCAACGAAATAGCTATTTTTCTTATTGTATTTATTCAGAATATGGTTCTGTCATGTAAAACAACTGTAATGATGTTCCTTTCAGCCAGGAAGTCCTCCTTCAAGGGCATATGAAGCACCTACTCCTGGTTCAGGTTGGGCTAGTACTCCTGGCGGTAGCTACAGTGAGGCTGGAACACCAAGAGATGGCAGTTCAGCTTACGGTAGTGTTTTATCCTCTCTCTCTCTCTTTTTTTTTTTTTTTGCTATTTGAATGTTTTTAGTGTTCTTTAGTCTCATTTTCTATGTTCTGTACAGCCAACGCTCCAAGTCCTTATATGCCATCAACTCCAAGTGGGCAGCCTATGACGCCAAGCTCGGGATCCTATATTCCAGGTACACCTGGAGGGCAGCCAATGACACCAGGAACTGGTCTTGATATGATGTCTCCAGTAATAGGTGCCATTTCTATTCCATGCCTCATTTTTGGAGAACTGAACTATCTTCATTCAAATTGGCTAATAGATGATTTGTGAAATCTAAATTCTCTCATTCAGTCCGTTTATTGATTTTATATTAAAGACATTTTGGTTCCAATTGCTGATGAGCTTATCTTGGGGATTTTTTTTCTGTTAAGAACTTTGGATCCATTGTTGCATTTTTGAGCAGTTATTACTGAAAAAACTACATCCGGGTACTTCTGTAGGGATCGAGTGCTTTAAGTTTATCTGAGTTATTATCTTCTTTCCGGTTCTATGTCTGTAAGAAAATAAAAGAAAGGCGAGACTGTAATTATCATCTATCCAATTTAACATCCACCTATCTGCAGGTGCTGACAGTGAGGGACCATGGTTCATGCCGGATATTTTGGTCAACGTGCGCAAATCTGGAGACGAGACTCTTGGGGTCATCCAAGAGGTGCTTCCGGTATGTCTTCCATCAATTTGTTCACCTTTATTTTTTTTTCCTTTTGATCGGAACAAGTTCTTATTGGAACCTCAAGTATCTTATTGTATAACCCCATATTCGTATCCGGGTTTGGATAACATAGATTATAAGCATGGATATCTGTAGAAGAGTGTTGTATTTTGGATTGATGATTACTATATTATTCATTATACAGGATGGGTCATGTAAGGTAGCCCTGGGGTCAAATGGCAGCGGTGACACGGTAATCACAATGCCTAGTGAGATGGAGATAGTGCCACCAAGGAAATCGGACAAGATCAAAATCATGGGTGGCTCACTCCGCGGTGTTACCGGTAAGCTGATCGGCGTGGATGGGACGGATGGGATTGTTAGGATAGATGACAGTCTTGATGTCAAGATATTAGACTTGGTTATACTAGCAAAATTACACTAAACAACCTGTTAAGCTGTATTAAAATTAACAATGTATATTATGATTGTTGTTTCAGTTTGTATTTTACTTGGGGGGGTAAATGGTCATTTAGTTCATTGTTTTTATTTATTTATATATAATAAAACCAATTTAACAACACTCTTTTATACGGAGAATCCATCTTATTTATATAAGAAGAATCCACTATACGAACTCAAAAAATGAAGACCTGCCTACTTTCACTTCACTGAAAAAGGAGTGCGCATCTTTCATCACCTCTACATGGAAAAGTTTAAAAATCGGTATGAATACAGTTTTGAAAATAAAAAAAAATAAGAAAATATTTGAGAAAAAAGAAGAGAAAATAAGTAAATATTATATTTATATAGTGGCCGGGGTAAATCCAACAAAGGCACATAATATGGGGATTCCCCCCTAATTTGACCTAAAATTTAAGGAAAATTAAGAGAGAGAGAAAATTACCTTAAACGTGTGAGACTAATGTGATGTCCAATTAGACCTAAATATAATTGAATTGTCAAATTAGACCTAAAAATAATTTAGGAAGAAAATGTCTGAGCACGGATTCAAACCGAGGACCTATAGCGTGTGAAGCTAACGTGATAACCAACTACACCTTCTAAACGCTGTAACAATGGTCTGCTGAAAATTATATATATTAATTTTCTTTTCCTTTTGAAGAACTGTTAAAAATACCGTTTAAACTTTGCCGGGAAATAATAATCGGTTTATATTACCAACAAAAATGCTTAAAGTATACCAACTTTTTTATTTAGATAATTTTTTGGTCAAATAGGTATTAGTATAATTTTTCATTTAAATTCTTAAAATCTCGCATGCTACATTAATTAAATAAATACATTAGCTACCGATGTAAATTATACATGAAAAGTCAAATTTTGAAATTAAAATATAAATAATGAAGAGAGACAAAACTAAACACTTTCTTTCAAGTTTGGTGCAAAGTTGATTAACGATTACATTGAAAATTTGTTCAATGAACAAAAATAAATTTAAAATGAAGAGAGACAATCGAAGACACCTTCGTTCAAGTTTTTTTTTCTTAATTTTATAACTTTTATATACTTCCTTAAATATATATATATAATAACAATTTATAGTGTTTAGTAATTTTTGAGTTTATATAAATTTATATTTATCTTTTGAAATTCTTAATCGTTTTATTTTTAGTATTTAAATGCTTTTTTGAATTTTTTATGTTTCTAAATGATTTATAAACTTTTTAATTCTTAATAATTTTATTAAAATTTAATTTTTTAACTAAGCCCTATAAGTGTATACAAATCAATTAAGCTCCTTTACAATGTTATCATTCACATGTAAATTACCACGATAACACAGTAACAATCAAAGTGATTTTGTTAGTCAAATGAATTAATTAATGTAATTTTTGAATTCGAAATTCAATTAAATATGATATTCATTGATGAACTTAAAATTATTTTTTTAGAGTACAGGGGCTTATATACCCTTTGACTTTAAATACTTATAAGAAAAGACAATATTCCTAATAACATATCAAATTTGTTAGAGCCGTGCGAGAGTAATACTACACAAGAAAAGAGATATATTTTACATTGGAAATCTTAGAAGAGAATAATGGGAAAAAATCATCATAATGTCGAATAACAGAAATACTAGAGGATCCAAAATAACCCTAAACGACATTAACTATTTATATAGGGTTACAAGATGAACTTATGTACAAATGTCTATTCTAATTAGGTTTCTCGCCTTCAATCAAATAAGTATAGTTATGTACGAACTATATATATAACAAAATTCGTACCACGGACATTTTAAATTAAATTAAATCAAATCAAATCAAAAATCACACCACAAGTACTAAAGAAATATATTTCAAATTTCATGAAAGTAGAAAACAATTTCTCGTGGATAGAAGAAATTTTAATGTTCGAAAAGTAAAAACTAAAGAGTTGATATTATTTGAGCAGGTTTTAAGTTTGAGACATTGTGTATGTAAAAATTTTATGCTGAAAAACTCACATATTAAAATTAAATATGTGACGTAAATTAATCAAGAAAAAATTTTAAAAAACTAAAAAATTAATAAAAAAAAGTCGGTGAAAAAAGAGAGGAAAAAGACAGGAAGCAATATTCAAGGAAAGTGGGGTCAACAAGACGAAGAGAGTCGAGAGAGTAGGAGCGGCGGCGGCAGGCAGTTCAGACGGGATAGTCACTGCTATGAGGTCCACCGCACGCCTCCCCATCCTATGCCGTTGTCTTTGGTGTACTAACGGTCGATTTAGTTAATAAATGAATTAAACTATTTAAAAATAAAATTTTAACCGTTAATTAAATTAATTTTTTCCTAAAACTATTAACCGATCAAACTAAATTTGATTAATTTAGTCAATTTTTGAATTAACTAAAACTTTTAATAAAATTTTTAGTTTTAATTCAAAATAACAATTTAAGTAGCAATAAATTGAAAATAATTTTTTTGTTAGATATTTTTTTAGATTTTGTTTCTCTTTTGTGTTGAGTTCAAATTTGAGATTAAAATATAAATATTAAGTTTTAAATATTATGAGTTATTGATGAGATCTGGACTTAAAATTTAAAATATATTATTTATATATTAAATTTTTGGTTAATTCAGTTAATTAATTGATTTCGAATCAAATTAACCAGTAATAATTGACTGTTAAAATTTTAACGATTTTCTATATACATATACGATATATATATAATATTTTTTTTATTTTTACATGTGATATACATAATGAATCATGCAGAATTGACAAACTCGACTTAATATGAAAATTGATCAACTAATTACTAAAAATTTCGAGTTATTCGAATTTTTATTTCATAACTCAAACTTTATTTGAAATTTTTTCGAGTCAAATTTATAAAATTATAACTCAAGTCAAAACAAGTCAGTTTTTTTCCTCTCGAGTTAAATAATTCAATTCTTCGAGTCGAGTTTTGCCCACCTTTAGCCGGAACAACTTTAATCTTTATTTTGTATCAAAATAAATCCTTAAC
This sequence comes from Hibiscus mutabilis, assembly GCA_019671005.1. Lineage (NCBI taxonomy): Eukaryota > Viridiplantae > Streptophyta > Magnoliopsida > Malvales > Malvaceae > Hibiscus > Hibiscus mutabilis. The sequence goes on from CM033727.1 coordinate 49,461,551, forward strand.
CTATAATTTATACCTAAATAAACTCGAAACATAAATCAGCATTTCATTTCAAATAAATGCTAAATAATTTCATTTGGAGAGAAGAATCGTCGACAATTTCTGCAGAATAAATCTACTGTGCATGATGTATTTCTGCATGTAAAAAAGTGTGAAATTTAGACTTGCCAGAAAGATTTCGAATGTTCAGGCACAAGCTGCGTGCGATACTCTTAAGAAACGGCTAAAATACAATTAACATAAATTTTTATGTAAGACCGAATAATAATTTAAGTAAAATTAAAATTTTTGTTAATTAGATAAAATTTATGTTATAATTTAAATCTTACCAACTGAGTTACATAAATTTTTACGAACTAAGTAAAAATTTACATTAAAACTGCTTTTATTTAATCATATCATAAGATGCCGCACGCCAGAAACTCCCGGAATGTTCAAAGTCAAGCACATACTTGTATAGTTGGTAGCTGAGGGGTATATATTCGCATGTTTTGTAATATTGTTTGTTGATTTGGTTTTGAGTACAAAGCACAAATTCATCTAAAATGCTAAATAAGTAAAAATCAAACGATAATTACTTATTCGGATACAATAAAACAAAAGTATAAAAAGTTATTGGGTTAAATAGTATGTTAGTCCCTAAAATTATATATCATTATCACTTTAGTTATTTTAAGAATTTTTTTGTTCAATTTAACTTTTAAACCTTTCTTTCACGAAGCATGTTACCTACCTGTTTTTTGTTAACCAAAAAGCTATGTATGTGCCAAATGAGAGAAATTGGGTGAATATTGTAAATAAAAAATTCTAATTTATTACACTTGTCAGATTATTTTTAAATCTATTATATTTGTTATAATAATATTAAAGTCGGATTCATTTTAATCTGATTTTGAATTGTGTTTTTATTTTCTTAGTAAAAATATTGAAATCTGTCACGCCAGTCACCCTGCCCTGCCAATATGATTCCAAGGTTACTGTAAATAGATGGGACGCAGGTTTATTGTCTATAATTTTTTAATTAAAAAATAAAAATACTATTTAAAGTCGGATTGGAAGTAATCAGACTTTAAAGTTACTGCAACAAGTGCAATAGATTTAAAAATAATCTGACAAGAGTAATAGATTAATTTTTTTTCAAGTATAATATCCACTTAATTTCACCGTGACAAATGACATAATATATATATTTAAAACATCAAAAAATTTATAAAATATGAGAAAAATAAAAAATTCTCAAAATTTTAAAATATCATTGTATTTTTTTTAATAAAACCAGTTTAACAACACACTTTTATACGAAGAATCCATGTTATTTATATAGGGTAAATTATACTATTTACCACTCAACTTTCTTCTCATTTTTATTTTGATCTTTCAACTTTAAAAATTTTCAATTAATTACTCAACTTTGACAATGCGTTATTTTTTATCACTCGACCGTTAAATCACAAACGGTGTGATGATATGGCAAATAGTCTGACGACTCATCCAAATGACATCATTTTAAGTCCTTACAAAAGCCACTAAAAGTCTAAAACGATGTCTTTTGAATCTATATAAAACTCTAAAAAAATATTTCTTTCATTTTTCCTCTCTTCTTATTTCTTCATCTTCTCCCATGCTCAAATCAACCTAAATTCCCCTGCATCTTCTTCTTCTTTTCTTTTTCATCACGCTCGTAATCATGTCTTCATCTTCTTTGTTCGGTACACATTTTTGCGTTACCGATTTTCTATCAACAATCAAGTGTTGTTCATTTACGTTCTTTTCTTTTCACTTTATTTTCCTTTGCATTTTCTGATTTTTTTTTTACTAAAAATCGATACTTTTCATTTTCAATCACTATTTAATCTTTCTCAAACGAGTTTGGATGAAGAGTAAGTGAAAGAAAACGGGGAAGAAAGTGAAAAGTCTGGGCCAGATGCTTTTAATTAAGCCAGATCATAACACTGTTAAATAGTTCGGTGAGTGATGAAAAAAATTAATGTGAAAAGTTGAGTTATTAAATTAAAAAAATTTAAAAGATGAATGACTAAAATAGAAATAAGAAGATAGTTGAGTGATGAACAATATAATTTACCCATTTATATAAGAAGATTCTACTATACAAACTAAAAAAATGAAGAACCGCCTTCTTTCACTTCGCTGGAAAAGGAGTGCATATTTTCATCACTAATGCCGCTTTAGGGAAAGGAACTTATAATCTATAAAAAAAAATAAGAAAATAAAAATGAATAATTTAATCGATCGGTCAAATATGTTTGCTCATCATAAAAATTATTATTATTCTATTACAAAGTTGATTACATTGAAAATTTGTTCAATAAACAACAATATATCCAAAATAAGGAGAGACAATTGAACACACATTCGTTAAGTTTTTTTCCTTCAAATTTTATAATTAAATACTTTATTAAGTATTTTTATTTTATATAATTTTTGAATTTATATAAAATTATATTTAACCTTTTGAAATTCTTATTCATTGTAGCAACCTTCTTTTTTTTTAAATCAGAAAATAAATTGATTTAAGGGGATTTCTTTTTTTGAAAAATTATTTTTGGAAAATAAGAATTTGGAGTCGCCACCGGTCACTCGGATAAGGTAGACTAGACACCATAAAATCAGAGATTCATGAAAAGGGTTCGAGAGTTGGTTACGTGTGAGGAAGGATTAGCACCCTCACAACGCCCGAAATCGGTACCAAATCATATTGCTTTTAATAGATGAAAATAGATGAAATTTAAATTAACTTTAATTAAGTGTTCTTACTTGAATATAAACCTTAATTAAACGGGCTTTATCAAATTGGTAGGTTCGAATTAATTAGACATTTAATTAATAAGGGTAACGATACAACGAACCATAGATTAAACTGACATCGAATAAGCCCGACTGCCGTGTTAATTTATGGTTCGAATTTCGTATTTATGCATGATGCAAATATTTAAACATGATGTTATGATTTATCCAATTTTATTCATTTTAAAATTTACCTTTAGATAATATGAATTAATTCGAATATTTGGTCAATATCCAATAAGTCAAGATATTACAACACAAATATCGAAATTAATGAATACCTAATTTTTATAATTAAGATTAATTAATTATCAAGATAAGCATGAAATTAAAAGGTTAAATGAATGACAAATAAATGAATGTCACAAAAACAAGGAATTAAACAAAAATATGACAAAAATAAATAAATAAAATTCAAAAAAAAGACCGGATCGAACAAAAGAAACGTATAAAATAAATGCGGAAAATTAAAATGCGAAAATTTAAAAGTTAGATGTTAGTAAGTTGGGAGTTAATTGGCTATACTAAACGAGCCATAAATAATACGAGTCGTCTCCTGTTGCGGGTCACTATAAGACTGATTCGAACAATAAAATAAATGCGAACAAATAATAAAGGAAATATATAGCATAAAATATAAACATAAGATAATCATAATATATTAATACTATACGTAAACTATAATATATATATATATAACTACATATATTAAAGTATAATAATTATATTCTATGATTTCAATTTTTCAAAAAAAAGAAGAAAAATAACTATATATTATATGTGAGCATATACTATATATATTATACGGTATATATACATAAGGAAAGTTAAAAAAAAAGAAAAAAAAAACAGAGGAATCGAAATGTAAATAAAATAAGAATAAAAAGAAATGGCATTTAATGTTTTTCTTTGAACAAAATAGAAATAAAATGAAGAAATAAAGGAGCCTTTTCATCCATTTTAGTTTCAATTAAAAAAAGGAAAGGAAGAGCAAACGCTCTGAAACATTTTTAAGAAAAGGGGAAACCCTAGCCCTTTCATCGTATGGTTCATCGGCGGCGCTGCCTCACCGGCCAAAGGCGACGGTTCGCGACGGTTTCCTCTTCAAAGGGCAGGTAAACTTCGAAACCCTCTCCTTTGAACTCCGATTCAAAATCTAAAAAGGAGTAAAAATTTAAACTTGATTTTAAATTGAAAACCCCTTGAGTTTTGTTTGAAACAAAATTTGAAGATGGATTTTTAGAACCCTAAACTTTGATTTTGGAAGCAAGATTTTAAAAACCTTCGATCTTTGTTTAAAAACGAGAAGAAAAAAACGTAATCTATGCAAAAGAGGAAGATGATGAATATACCTAGGAACTGTTTTTCTATTTGTATTGATATTGTAATCTGAAAAGAATTCCCCCTTTACATTTGGTTTCGATTCGGGCTTTATAGCCGAATTTACACATATTAGAAAAAAGGGAAAAGCTAAGAAATAAAGTATTGGTTGCTGCCATTGCCATGTTTTGTTTGTATGCATCTGAAATTGCTTGTCCTTTGGTAAGGGTTGTACTGGAGGGGACCAATTCGCGTGAAGCTGGTGAGGGGTAACGTGGTGGAGGGTTGTTGGTCTCGGCTAGTGACGCGGCGATAGGGAGTTTAGAAGGCCGACGGGTGCATCCTGGAAGGTTTTGGAATGGCATATCGAGGGTCATGTGGTGGCTGAAGGGTTATGTTGTTAGGGTTTCTAGGTTTAGTTTAGGTTATGGGCTTCAGGTATAGTTGGGTAAATGGGTATATTTAGGCCTTGGTTGGGTCATGGTTGTGATCATTTATTTTTATCTTATTTGTAAATATTGTGTTAATATATAATTAATATTATTGTTACTATGTACATGCATGAGTTTTAATAAGATATAATATATATATATATACATACATGTGTGATATGTGTGAGTGCATGCATATTATACATATTATGTTTATGTTTATGTATATGTTAATCTTTATTATAGTATATGTGTGTTGCATGTATGTTTATGTGTGCATTGTGTGACTGTGGAACATGTGAATGTTTATATTAGTTATGTGTATAATTATGTGTGCATGTACATTTATATGTTATATTAACTAAGGGCGTGTAACGTATATTAATGTCTGTATGCTATACGTATGTGTGCGCGTACGAATGTATATATGTATGCATGATCATATTTGTATTATTGTTAATATTGTTATTAATATTATTATCATATATATAAATAGATAATAAAATAAGATTCAAGTTTATTAGTGTCCAATCCAATATGTTGCAAAACCCAAAATTGTGTTACATTGAGCCTAACTTAGCCAAGCCCTAATCTAATTTAGAAACCTTAATCCATATCTGACCTTCTCACTTTATTTTGAACAGCTGCACGAGGGTCGTTGGATCAGATCTAGATCCAACGGCCACGGTTGAAGCATGAAAAACCCATTATCTGTCGCGTGAAGTCCACGCACGGGCTGTTGGATTCTCCACTCGCGCGTGTGAGACAAGTGCAAGGCCGATCATCTTCTCCAGGCCACGTGGCACGATCTCAGATCGCTACATCATTTCTGAGGTCTTATCTCAGCCGTCTGATCTTCGAGCAATCCTAGCCGTTGGATCAGATCTGATCTAACGGCTAAGAATAATTTTGGCAGTGATAATCTTTCCTTCTTCCAAACGCCAATACACGTAGCTGAGCGGTCACCACCACACCATGCCGGCTGTACCAACCACCATGCTCAGAGACCACCAAAAACACAAAAAATGTTATGTCAGTACCCAAAAGTCAAATCAAATGTATTTTCCCTGTCTTATTTTCTACCAAAAACACATATCAGAGGAGGATATAGGAGAACGAACCAAAATATGTAAGAGAGGGGTTATCAGTCCATTTCAAAAAGAAAAAAAACACACAAAAAAGGAATACAAAGAGTTTCAGTGGTAATTTCCTATTTTCTTGCTCTTCTTCATCTCATGCATGTAAAAGAAATGATCTGAAAAAGCAAAAAGAGAACTTTTTTTTTACCTTTGTCGTGTGTGTTCCGCCGGCGATGAACCCATGGGTGAGCCATGTTTTCCCTTCGAAATAATAGCGGAGTTTTTTTTGTGGAGTCCAAAAAGGGGTATTTGTTTTTAAGTTTTTCGTTGTAGAACCACCGCGGTCTAGGATGGCTTGAGGTGGCTGTACGGCCGAACCTCGCCTGAGACCGACGAAGTACGGCGGTTCAGATTTTTTCGGGGTGGTTATCTTCTGGAAACTGGGAAAGGAGAGAGCTCTCTCTTTAAGGTTCAAAAAAAATGAAAGAGAGGGCTGACTATTGGTTTTATAGAGGGGAAATAAAAAGAAAATGGGTAAATATCATCATAAATCCCACCGCGCTATGGGAATTTTCAAAACAGACTCGCCCCTTGGGTTATTTACACCATTGGTCCTCGTATGTTTTCATGTAATTTTAATCTGGTCCATTGATTAACTGAAATCAATTATCAAATGGTCAATTTACACCCTTAGTCATCCCATGTTTTGGATATTTTCAGTTTGAATCCGCCCCTGGATTAATTACATTTCCAATCCTCGCAAGTTGATGCCAGTTTACAATTCGATCCTTAAATGTGCCTTTTGTTCTTTTCATTTTTGCCCTCTATTTTTCTTGTTAATGCAATTCGGTCCTCTTTCATGTTTAGATATTTGTCCTTTTTATTATGTTTTAATATGTTCCTGTCATTCATTTGATGCTTGAATGTGTTTTATGGCATGATTAATTAATGTCTTCGTAATATGTGTATTAAAGTATGGTATATCTTGTTTCCATGTCTTATTTTATCTAATCGTGTTGTATATACGTTCGTCTCGTGCTATGTCTCGGTTTAGTTAGTGTGTTATGTATGTGCGATTAGTTGTTTTTATCCCTTTTGCCTTTAGGTTATATGTTAGTGTTTTTTTTCTTTTTACACGGTGTATTGTTTTTATTGTATTGTGATGTGCAAAAAAAATGCCATATGTATGTTTTAATTGTATTATCATGACATTGATGTTTCATTAATCTAGCATCATTTTGTTTATATCATGCACATGTTTTAGTTGTGGATCGTATTTATGTAGCAAAATAAGCATGTTTTTCTTTTTATGTTTATGTGCATACTTAGTTTTACTATTGCGATATATTATGTTTATGCATTTAATTATTTGGTTTAGATTTTGTAATATTCATATTTGTATGTCTCTTAAATTGTCATGTTAATGTGATTTGTTTGTTTTATATTTTGCTTCCTAAGACTGCATCTCGAGATATATAAATTGTCCATACGGTGCCCTTTCATCCGAGCATAAACGGGGCCAGTATCAGGCGTAGTGATGGTGGTTGGGCGTTTACTCTCGGATAACGGGGCTTTTAAAATTTACTCGCACTTACAACCAAATTTTAATTTAATCGTCACTATAATTCGAAAAGTTTAATTTTAATAAAGCGGTAATTATTAAAGTACCAATTTTGGGCGATGTGGGGGTGCTAATCCTTCCCCATCCGTAACCGACTCCCGAACCCAACAAGTTTTCAAATCTTTGGTTTTACGGTGTCTGGCCTACCTAAGTGGCCGGTGGCGACTCTAATTTCTAAATATAACGTGGTTTCTTTAAAACCCCACGGAAGATTATTTTAAAAACAAAAAATAGATAAAAACACGTTTTTTTAGCGTAAAAGGATATCGCTACAATGGTGTAATGGGTAGGCATTTTGGGTATTTGTAATTGATGTAAGATGAACATTTGGGTTTTAGTATACAAATATGGATTAGATTTTTTAGATTTAAATATTTTTGTATTTTTAATTTGGCTATCCGAACCCTAAACTAAAATGGGTAATTACAGCTGCCCCTCTTTGCTCATTATTGTGAAACTGCAATAGAGCAAAGATTAAAAGATAGGCATTTTCGTTCAGTCAAACTGGAACACTCTTCTTGGCACGACTCTTCCTTTAACTCTAACTGAACTGTCTTCCAACTTCTGGAGGAATAGAACTCATCTGCTGATCCGCTACACCACCAACGGAGAGTCAAGATCTGGTCGAATCATCTATTTCATCCCATTTTCTGGAAATATATAACTTGCGAGTGTAAAAAATAATTGTTTCAGACTGAGTATCCATTTATTTTATTTATAACTATGAAATTAAAAGAGATGGGGGTAAAGAGATGTTTAAATATGGGCGATCTGCTACGCCATTGACGGCGAGACAAGATCGGGAGATTGGATTGGATCAAGCTACGACTTTGACGAAGAGGCATGATCCAGTGATTAGATTGTGATCAAGCTACAATTCTGGCGAAGAGGCATGATCTGAGGAGTTAGGGGTGATCAAGCTACAACTCCGACGAAGAGGCATAATCTGAGGAGTTAGTTTGGCGATCAAGCTACAGACGAAGAGGCATGATCTGAGGAGTTTGTGACGATCAAGCTACGACTCTGACGAAAAGGCATGATCTAAAGAGTTTGTGGCGTTCAAGCTACGACTCTAACGAAGATGCATGATCTGAAGAGTTTGTGGCGTTCAAGCTACGACTCTGACGAAGAGGCATGATCTGAAGAGTTTGTGGCGATCAAGCTACGACTTTGATGAAGAGGCATGTTTGGAAGAGAGATTTTGTGGCAATCAAGCTACGACTCTAACGAAGAGGCGTGATCTGAAGAGTTTGTGGTGATCAAGCTACAACTCTGACGAAGAGGCATGATCATAAGGGAGATTTTGATCCGCTACACCACTGACGATGAGTTAAAATCTGAAGAATAAAGGTTGATCGGCTACACGACTGACGATGGGGCTGGACTTGAAAAAGAAGTAAACAATAGTTAATGATTGTTTACTTGGAGTTTTGAGTTTAGGCTTCGTTTCCTTTACTTTGAGGGTTCACTATTTCATGCTTGGTGTTATTATCTTTCTTCTTTGAGGTTTCAACTTCTTTGTTGATCTGGCTTTCCTTCATGGTTGATGGCTTGCCAATTTGTTAGTGTCTTTCATGATTGAGGCTTGAACCTGTTTGTTTCATGTATGAATGAAGTAGATACGCTTAGCATGAATACATCTAACTTGATGTATGACGTAGGTATTTGATGTGAATGCATGATGAATGGAATGATGTCAATATGAATGGCATGCAATGCAATTGGCCATGATGTTGACTTTAAAGGGGATGCCCCATGACTTTCTGGCCATATTGGTGGTTCGGTCATGTTTTTGTCCCAATTTCGTCTTGCAGACTGGATAAGCTGTTGTCGCTGATGCCTCAACCTCTTGTGGGTTTGACCATCTTCTTCTGAAATGTTACCTCACTAGGCGAAGGTCAACTTGTGGCTGCTTTCTTTAGCGGAAGCAACGATCTGAGGGCCCCTTTACTGTTGTTCCCTATACTTTTGAACTCCTTTGTGAGTAATGCAGAGAAAACTTTTTGTTTCCAATCTAGATCTACATATTCTAATTTCAATGTGAGATTCTTAAAAATTAGGTTTTTTCTTTTCAGATTGTGAAAAATTGGGTTTTTCTTTTCAGATTGTGAATATATCAAGCTAGATTGAATGCCCTGAATATCAAGTGCACGAGCAACACTAAAAATAGATTATCGAGGATTGTCCCAAGCAAATCCTATGTCTAAGAGACCTTGAAAGCTGAATTGATGTTTGATGATGTGAAGTGCATTTTTAAGCTTATGCGGTGCTTGACTACATTGCCTTTGGCAGGTTTCTTTTGTCTTATTTTTGTTTGGGGAATTCAATTCATCATATTCCTTTGGCTCAAAATAAATGATAGAGCAAACAACAAATTCCTGAGTTACTCGGCACTGTCATGATTTTAAAAATATTACCATCACTCATTAAGCGAAGAGTTATGGTTAGAATGGGCTTCAGCGGAGTGCCCCCAAAATTCTACATTATTATCCGAAAATCCCTATTACCAAGTTTTGAACATTAGAGTGTTTTTTGATTAATTTTTGAAAGAAAATGCCTATTACCAGGCATTGAAGTGCTTTTTTTGAAAAACGCCTATTACCAGGCTTTAAAAGTTAAATCAATTCATTTTGTTTTGAAAACGCCTATTATCAGGCTTCAAACATTACATTGGACCGATTTAGTATTATTTGATGTGAAATGCGAGTCATACCTCCATAATCTCCACAACTTAAGATTTCAATTAGACACAGACTTCTCGAATTCAACCTTTGGGTCATAGTAAATGTTCCTTGTGCAATTGATATACGAGGACTCAATAGACATACATATGGACAAAATGAAGAGAGGGTTGAAGAACAAAATGCATCATTTCATTAAAAATTAAACCACATAGTCTTAGGCCCTTACAAAAGATCGACACCGCATTCGGGCTTAGGCCGGTAGATTTGATTTACATGCATTACTTAAAGGAAGCTAAAAGCAAAATGGGACCTACTAAAGTTTTGGCTTGACGTCTAGACTAAGGGGTGATAGTGAGTTCATTCTTCAAAGAATTCAACTTATTTACTGTCTATCATGCCTTGAACAGTATCCTTGAACTAGCATCAGTCTTGAATAGTGTGCCTCCTTCGGTATGAAACTCACAATATAGACCGCTATGCCCCTTAGGCATCATCATTCGTTGACCGATCAGACCTGCATCGAGTAGCGTCTTCCAAACCCAACTGAGAGGGGATTTGACTTCTGACACCTTGGACCTAGTCGTTCGGTTGCTTACCTTTGAGATTGCATTCACTCTACCAGTATGATTTGGCAGGGGGTTGGTGGTTGTAGCTGGCCCACTAGATTTGTCAAAACTGAAAACCCCGAGCTTGATCAGTTTTTCCATGGCCCTCTTAAAGTCGAAACAAGTCTCAATCGAGTGCCTCACTTGATCGCGATGATATTCACATTTTGTGCTAGGATCATACCATTTTGGGAAGGGAGGCTACAACGGTGCTTGATAGAAGGGTTCCACCACACAGATATCAAACAATTGCTTGTACAGATCACCATACAAGATTGGTAGCGGGGTAAAATCCATCTTCTCGGTGTTCTTTTTTTGATCGGAGTATTGGTTCGAAGGACCTTGGGCACTTGGTGTAACCATAGGTTGCACAACAGTGACAGAATTCGAATAACCGATATTATAAACCCCTGAAGTGTTCACTTTATGACCCTTCCTTCCATATGATGACTTCTTATATGATGTACTTGAACTTCCTCCACTGTCAATTTTTCCAGTCTTGATGGCATTCTCAATGAGATCACCGGATGACACTAGATCAACGAAATTGGTAGTCGCATGACCTATATGGCGATCCAAAATTGGGTCATCTAAAGTTTGGATAAATATGGGCACCGTCTCTTTCTCACCAAGCGAGGGTTGAACTTGTGCCGCCACGTCTCTCCAATATTGTGCATACTACCTAAAGCTTTCATTAGACTTTTGCTTTATGTATTTTAGGGTCCAATGGTCCGGCACCATATCACTAACGTGATGGTATTGGGCTAGGAAAGCCTTAACCAAGTCTTTCCATGACTTTATTTGATGTCGGCTCAATTGATTATACCATCTAGTGGCAGATCCTGATAGACTATCTTGGAAGTAGTGGATCAACAACTTGTCATCTCTACCGTATCCCGTCATCTTTCGGCAAAACATGGTAAGATGAGCACGGGGGCAACTTGTCCCATCATATTTTTCAAATTCTGAGGCCTTAAACTTTAGGGGTAGCACCAAATCTGGGACCAAACTAAGTTCGTTAGCATCAAATCCAATGAAAGTGTCCACTACCTCCATAGCTTTCATTTTCTCTTCAAGTCGCTTGCAACGATCCTCGATCTCTTTCGAGGTCTCAATCTTGGGTTTCTCAAACTCAATTAATTGGTCCATCTCTAAGACAAAGTTTTCGGCTTCACTGTCCCTGGGCTTGACTTCCAATGCGGAGGGTAAATTAATAGGGAATGAGGTGCCGGCTGGATGAAGTGATGTTTTTCCTCGAGAAAGCGTTACTTGAGGATCCAGTTGACCCTTAGTATGAGGAGGAGTAAAACCTAGCGGGTATGTAGGAACTTCAGACCTTGCCGTATGATTATCAACAAAAACTTCTTCTTGCTCGGGAAGCCTAAATCCGAACATTTGGGTTATTTTTCCTAAGGCCTCTTGTTGAGATTTCTTGAATTGCTCCATCATGTTTTGTCGGGCCTTGGCTAAACGTTCTTCTATTTTTTCGGGCCAAATCTACTTGCATGTCTCTTTGGGTTTGCTCAATCCGGTCTAACCTTTCTTCGTTTACCATCTTAGTTTTGTGTCGGGTTTTGTAGGGGTGCTGAATTGATTGAACTTTTCTTTGATCCAAAATCACTATCATGGGACATCCCAAAAAAATAGTCTCTACGTCTCCAAAATGAATGCATGTAAATGCAAAGCAAATGCCCTAAATGCAACCTTACGATGATGCAATGTGGATTAACATATCAAGATGATGTTATGCAACTACCATGTAGATGAATATTAAATGTGATGTGAATGTCAAAAGAAAACACAAGTTAGTATGAATAAAATAATTAAGGGTGAGCTTCTTAGATTCTCACACATGTGGGTTTAGTTCTATACAAGGGTACTCGAACCTATCTTATCACCTACTTAGGTAACAAGAACCCTAATGCTGACCCATTACAAGCTTGCGAATTGGATTCAGTTCGAGGAAAAACATGACCTAGCGACGTGGAGGGCTGTCACCTGTCAAGGATGTGAATTTCAGAAGTGAATTACTGACCCGTGGAGGGCTGCTCACGTGGGTATGTGGCATTTCACTTCTACTCAAGGGACAGAGCTCAGATAGAAAGCTCGATGATTATGATGCAACACATGTCGGTGATTCCTTATAAATTATATGAGAAACTAATGCAAAACCTCCAATTATCAAGACCCACTTAATGAAAATATTATCCTCAACGAACAAATTAATTAAGGTCAATTTAAATTTCAAAATTTCCATCGATAAAAGCAATATTTGATTTTTGGCTTAACTCTCTTTTTGTTTTGTAAAAACAAAACTGGTCCCCAAAGGAGTCGCCATGCTGTGGAGACCTTTCTTTTCTTTTTTTTTGAAAATCAAAATCAACTACGGGGTATCCTCATATTTTTTTGAAAATAAATTGATTTGAGGGGGGATTTCTTTTTTTGAAAAATCATTTTTGGAAAATAAGGACTTGGAGTCGCCACCGGTCACTCGGATAAGGTAGACCGAACACCATAAAACCAGAGATTCATAAAAGGGGTTCGAGAGTTGATTACGCGTAGGGAAGGATTAGTAGCCCCACAACGCCTGAAATCATTACCAAATCATACGTTGCTTTTAATCGATGGAAATAGATGAAATTTAAATTAACTTTAATTAAGTGCTCTTACTTGAATATAAACTTTAATTAAATGAGCTTTATCAAATTGGTGGGTTCGAATTAATTAGACATTTAATTAATAAGGGTGACGATACAACAGACCATAGATTAAACTGACATCGAATAAGCCCGACTACTGTGTTAATTTATGGTTCGAATTTCATACATCACCTTTATGCATGATGCAAACATTTAAACATGATGTTATGATTTATCCAATTTTATTCATTTCAAAATTTAGCTTTAGACAATATGAATTAATTCGAATATTTAGTCAATATCCAATAAGTCAAGATATTACGATACAAATATCAGAATTATATCTTGACTAATGAATACCTCCTTTTTATAATTAAGATTTATTAATTATCAAGATAAGCATGAAATTAAAAGGTTAAATGAACGACAAACAAATACATGTTACAAAAATAAGGAATTAAACAAAAATATGGCAAAAATAAATAAATAAAATCTGGAAAAGGACCACATCGAACAAAAGAAATGTGTAAAATAAATGCGGAAAATTAAAGCGAAAATTTAAAAGTTAGATATTAGTAAGTTGGGGGTTAGTTGGCTACACTAAACGGGTCATAAATAATACGGGTCGTTCCCGTTGTGGGTCACCGTAAGACCGATTCGAACAATAAAATAAATGCAAACAAATAATAAAAGAAATATATAGCATAAAATAAAAACATAAGATAATCATAATATATATATATATAACTACATATATTAAAGTATAATAACTACATACTATGATTTCAATTTTTCAAAAAAATAATTATATACTATATGTGAGGATATACCATATATATATATATGTTATACGGTATATATACATAAGAAAAGTTAAAAGAAGAAAACAAAAGAAAACGAAATGGAAATAAAATAAGAATAAAAAAGAAACGACATTTAATGTTTTTTTAGAACAAAATGGAAATAAAATGAAGAAATAAAGGAGTCTTTTCATCCATTTCAGTTTCAATTAAAAAAAGGGAAGGAAGAACAAACGCTCTAAAATATTTTTTTAAAAAAAGAAAATTTTAGCCCTTTTATCATGTCGTTCATCGGCGGCGCTGCCTCACCGGCCAAATTTGACGCCCGAAGACGATGGTTCGGGACTGTTTCCTCCTCAAAGGGCAGGTAAACTTCGAAACCCTCTCCTTTGAACTTCGATTCAAAATCTAAAAGGGAGTAAAAACCTAAACTTGGTTTTAAATTGAAAATCCCTTGATTTTTGTTTGAAACGAAATCTGAAGATAGATTTTTGGAACCCTAAACTTTGATTTTGGAAGCAAAATTTTAAAAACCTTCGATTTTTGTTTAAAAACGAGAAGAAAAAAACCTAATCTATGCAAAAGAGGAAGATGATGAATATACCTAGGAACTATTTTTCTCTTTGTATTGATCTTGTAATCTGAAAAGAATTCCCCCTTTACATTTGGTTTCGATTCAGGTTTTATAGCCGAATTTACACATATTAGAAAAGAGGGAAAAGCTAAGAAATAAAGTATTGGTTGCTGCCATTGCCATGTTTTGTTTGTATGCATCTGAAATTTTCTGAAATTGCTTGTCCTTTGGTAAAGGCTGTACTGGAGGGGACCAATTCGCGTGAATCTGGTGAGGGTTGCACAACGTTGACGTGGTGGAGGGTGGTTGGTCTCGGCTGGTGACGTGGCGGTAGGAAATTTAGAAAGCCGACGGGTGCAACCTGGAAGGTTCTGGAATGGCATATCAAGGGTCATGTGTGGCTGGTGACTGAAGGGTTAGGGAATTAGGATTTCTAGGTTTAGTTTAGGTTATTGGCTTCAGGTATAGTTGGGCCTTGGTTGGGTCATGGTGCAATGGGTAGGCATTTTGGGTATTTGTAATTGATGTAAGATGGACATTTGGGTTTTAATATACAAATATGGATTGGATTTTTTGGATTTAAATATTTTTGTATTTTTAATTCGGCTATTTGAACCCCAGACGAAAATGGGTAATTACACTCATGTTTTATTTTCAATATTCAAATGCTTTTTTATTTTTTTAATAATTTAAAATTTTTAAACAAATTTCAATTTTAAACAATTTCTTAGTTTTTTATTTTTTATTAAGATTCAAGGGTATATGAAATAGATACACATGCGTTTGTATTTGAGTGGGCTAGTGGTTTTGCTTTTCTCTTCTAAATCTGTAGGCCGACTTTTCTTGGACCCCACGTTTATCTTCTTGTCCAATAAGGAAAATGTCAAATTCCTAATCCTTGAGGCGCCCATGGTTATGGTGGACTCGTTTCCAGTTTTCAACTCAGCACTGTAAATAAAAAAATTTCTAGGGTAAAGTTTATAAATAGTCACTAAACTATTTTAAATTGTTTATTTTAATCATGTAACTTTTGAATAATACAAAATGATCATTAAATTTTTTGGTTTTTGTTATAAATTTGTCATTGAGTTATTACTTGTTGTTGAGGGGTGATTTAATTATTAAGAAAATTTGTATAATATCACATTTTATCCTTTATATTTCTACATTCAATCAATTTAGTCATAAGTTGAAAAAAATAAATTACCCTCATTATTTGCACATTATATCAATTTGGTCTCATTTTTAATTATTAAATTATCAATTAGGTCCTATCGGTTGAGGAGGTTACATGTAAAAATTATTAAATTATTTTATTTAAAAATAGGATAGATTTGGTATAATGTGTAAAAATTGAGGGGTAAATTTATTGGGTTTTTTTTTTCAAATTAGGAAAAATAGACTAAGTGTATAAATTTGGGCGAGTAGATGAGATATTATACATATTTTCTTAACCGTCGTGTCACACCTTAACATAGGTACTGAATCGATGACAATTTTGTAACAAAAAGTAAAATTTAATGATTGTTTTATAATATTTGAAAGTTGAATGACAAAAATGAACATATTCATATAATTTAGTGACCATCTATGAACATTACCCAAAATTCTAAGGTAGTACCACGAAACCAGACACAGATTCGCCTGGAAAACAAAACAGTTACTTGACAAAGAGGCAAACCATTGGTCTGGTTAGCGTAATCTAGTGAACTGGAAATGAGTTTCAGTGTTTCACTATAAATACAATCTCGTTAGCTTTCTTTTTTCCCTCATAAACAACAAAAAGAAAAATACAGAAAGTAAACTAAACAGCCAATATGAGTACTGCCGGTCAGGTCATCCGTTGCAAAGGTGATCAACCAACTGTTTCTCTTATCTGCAGTTATATGCTCACTGTTCTTTGTTGCCTTCTTTCTGGGGTCTGGTTTTGCTGTTTTCTGTTGGTTTTGATGCTAATTCTGTGGTTGTTTTCTTACAGCTGCGGTGGCATGGGAGTCGGGGAAGCCACTGTCGATAGAAGAAGTGGAAGTGGCGCCGCCGCAGAAGAATGAAGTCCGTATTAAGATTCTCTTCACTTCATTATGCCACACAGATGTCTACTTCTGGGATGCTAAGGTTCCTCTTATTTCCTTCATCTATGGCTATTCTACATTTGCTTCATATGAATTTTTTGACTCTAGTATTAAATTGCGATCGCGCTTGCCGACGTTGCGGTCACTGCAGCGTGAATTATCTCCAAAAATAAATATGATTTTAATTGCGGTTTTAGTTTGTGGTGTCGCAGTGACCTTCAAAACTGTTACGATGCGGACATGCGGCTGCAATTTAATCCCTCACATTGTGTTTGACAACAATTTTCTCTTTGTTGCAGGGACAAAACCCCATGTTTCCTCGGATACTTGGTCATGAGGCCGGAGGGTATGTATATGTTTACAGCTTCTACTTTCTATGTTCTTATATGTATATGTATATGTATTAATCCTGTTCTTTGAACCTGCTGGTATTTAGGATTGTGGAGAGTGTAGGTGAAGGCGTGACTGATCTCGAACCAGGCGATCACGTTCTCCCCATCTTCACCGGAGAATGCAAGGAATGCGCCCATTGCTTGTCGGAGGAAAGCAACATGTGTGATCTCCTGAGGATCAACACGGATAGGGGTGAAATGATTCATGATGGGAAATCCAGGTTTTCCATCAACGGGAAGCCTATCTACCACTTCCTTGGCACCTCTACTTTCAGCGAATACACCGTAGTCCATGTCGGTCAGGTCGCCAAGATCAATCCAGAGGCTCCACTTGATAAAGTTTGTGTTCTAAGCTGCGGAATGTCCACAGGTTTGGCAATCGGGTTTCTTTTTTCTTGATATGTAAACAATGCTAATGACAGCGGGGAAGTTGTTTGAAAACATGTTTTGCTTCTCTTCTTGTAGGTTTTGGTGCCACTGTGAATGTTGCTAAACCCAAAAAGGGCCAATCCGTTGCGATTTTTGGACTAGGCGCTGTCGGTCTTGCTGTGAGTTATTCTCGTCACTTTTATGTTAGTTCATGTCCCTCTCTTGGTGTGTACTTTTAAGTTAATTCTCTGTTCTGAAATTTAGGCTGCTGAAGGAGCAAGAGTTTCGGGGGCTTCGAGGATCATTGGTGTCGATTTGAACCCCAGCCGATTCGAGCAAGGTAGGATTTGTTTCATGGTCGTGATTTATTGCTTATTTTCCTGGTTAAGCAAAGCTACAAAACTGATCATGTTTGTTCCTATTACTTGTTGCAGCCAAGAAATTTGGTGTTACTGAGTTTGTGAATCCAAAAGATCATGACAAACCTGTTCAAGAGGTTGGTTCCCACTTCTATATGCATATCGGATTCTGATTTGTATAATAAACTTGTTCGAGATCCTTATTGTAGAATCGATTCGAATGAACAGGTGATTGTTGAGATGACTGGTGGTGGAGTGGATCGCAGTGTTGAATGTACAGGGAGCATCCAGGCCATGATTTCTGCATTCGAATGTGTCCACGATGTAATTATCTTCACAACTTTTTTTCTCATCATTGATGATACTCTCAGATTATATCCTTTTTACATTGTCACCCAATTTCAGGGTTGGGGTGTTGCGGTGCTTGTTGGAGTCCCGAACAAGGACGACGCATTCAAAACTCATCCGGTGAATCTGCTGAATGAGAGGACACTCAAGGGTACTTTCTTCGGCAACTACAAACCTCGGACTGATATTCCGGCTGTGGTCGAGAAATACATGAACCAGGTGAGGTCATCTTCCTGTTTATGTGAGTGTTGAATACTAAAGTAGCGTCATGAACAAGTAACAAAGTGATCTGTTTGGTATTTGCAGGATCTTGAGCTGGATAAATTCATCACTCACTCTGTTCCATTCTCTGAGATAAACAAGGCATTCGAGTTGATGCTTGCCGGCGAGGGTCTGAGATGTGTGATTCGAATGGATGCCTAAGCAATGGATGAAGACGAAGGCGTTTTTTTTATATGTGCAAAACAGTGATTTAAGAAAATAAAGTGTATGCTACTACATGGTTTTTGCTGTAATATCTATCCTGTTTTCGTACACCTGGAGAAGATAAATACGTGAAATATTATGTTCGTTAAATGCAAGTTTCTTTAAGATAAACTCTTTGCATATGCTACATTGTATCCTTGACATTGTTTCGACATCTATGAGCTTATTGGATTTCAAGATCGGTGCATGGCTTCGACATCAAATGAAATGACAATGTTAGTCCGATAAAAGTAAAAATACAAGATAATGCAAACCGATAGTCGGAACCCGAAGATGCAACTAGCAAGTAGCAACTAATTAGTTGCAATTTAGATGTGGTCAAGCTTTTCCAAGGCAAATCTCGCAAGGGGGAGCATATTTCGATTGTTCATCATATTGCGGATATGGCTAACAGACAATAGGAGATATCCTTTTTACATGAATGTAATGCAGTGGCGGATGTAGGGCTGTAAAGAAGACGAGACAGATCGCGAGCTACTCAAATTCGACTCGATGAAAACTCGACGGGTAATAATGGACTTAATTATTGCATCTTATATAGTCCTCTCAATCCTATTTTAGATTTTCTCCATAATGATTGTTTTGGTTAAGAGCATATAGTGGAGTAAATGGAACTATTAGCAATGTGTTCTTCCCTTCATGAGGTTTGCTACAAGGAGACCCTTTAAGCCCCTATTTGTTCTTTTTCTGTACAGAAGGTTTTTCCACCATCCTTAATGAGGCTAAAAGATCTAGTAGAGTGATAGGAGCTCGAATTGGTAGAGAAAGGTTGTCCATAAATCACCTTTTCTTCGCTGACGACAAATTTTTTTTCAGTGATACATATTTAGAAGGGGCTGAGAACATCAAACAAGTCATCACCAAGTATACTAATGCAGACTCAACAAGAAGCCTTATTGGCAATTTATTGGGAGTGAGAGTTTCTGCTAATCCGGAAAAATATCTTGGATTACCCACCATGGTAGGCAGACGCAAGAAGGAGGCTTTCAACCACTATCTAGATCGTTTCAACAAACTTATTGATAACCGGAATATTCATCATTTATCTAAAGGTGGGAAAGAGGTTTTCATTAAAGCATTATTACAAGCGATACCAGTTTATGCTATGCAGTGTTTTCTCCTACCGAAGGTCATCTGTCAGAAGTTAAAAATTATAATGAATCGATTTTGGTGGAAGAATAATAATTCCTCTAAAGAAATTCATTGGTGTTCTTGGTCAAGAATGTGTTTGCCGAAAAGCTGTGGGGATTAGAATTTAGGGACTTTGTCTAAATTTAATATTGCTTTGCTTGCTAAGCAGGGTTGGCGCAGCATCCTATCTTATCCCTCTAGTCTTTTAGCTCGAATTATGAAAGCTAGATATTTCCCTAGATCAGATTTTATGAGTGCTACCTTGGGGGCATATCCTTCATTTACATGGAGAAGCATTGTTAGTGCAAAAGGGCTACTCGAAAAAGGCATGGGATGAAGGGTTGGTAATGGCCTGATTATTAGTGTATGGAATGACGCTTGGCTGTCGGGGCCTGGAAATGGTAGACTAAACCAGAATATTGACTTTCGTTTCCCTCAGATTCCAACACCTGGAAGAGCAGTTTAATCCAGTCTCTTTTTGAACCAACATTAGCAAATCGTATTTGCTGCATCCCCCTGACAACTTCTGGAATTTACTCTCCTAAGAGTGGATACAAGCTCCTTTTAGAAGAGGATCTACAGTCGAATGCTACTCTCAACGGGCCTAATTTCAGTCTCTTTAAAGAATACTAATGTAGATTATGGGGCTGAACGTTCCAGCAAAATGTAAAATATTTATATGGAGGCTACTTCACGATTATCTTCCTACATTCTCTAATTTACGGCAAAAGAGTACTCAAGTTCAAAAATGCTTGCCCTTTTTGCGATTCTGCAGCTGATACGGTGGACCACTTTGTTATGGAATGCTCTTTGACTCATCAAGTTTTGGATTCTGTTGGTCTAAATTTTCCACCTGCACTTTCGCATTCAGATTATAAACATGTGTTAGCTACTTATTTTTTGCAGTCTGGTGGAAAAAGGAAGATGAAGCTGGTAATTGCTTACTGGGCAATGTGGTATGCCAGAAATCAATTGATCCACGAGGGCACTAGTTGCTCGGTGGTTAAAACCTCCACCTTTATACAGGCCCACTGTGCGGAGATTGAAAATTTAGAGAGTATAACATCATCAAATTAAATTTTAATTTACTTTCATTATGGTTACTGTCGTTAACCTCGTTAAGAAATACTGATCTGATAAGATAAAGTTTTCTTCCCAAAAAGAACTTTAATGTTTCAAATTTACGGCTATTGTCAAGACCAAAATTCCGATGAACGGAGACGACCAATCCTAACAATGAAAATGATTTGTGTAGACACCTAATTTTGGGTTAAATTAAATGCTCGAAATAAAATCAATCCACATTACCCCTTTAAATACCCAAAACCTTATACCCTAAGCTCAAAACTACACTTGGTTTTTACATGAGGATAAAAATACCAAAATAAAAATATCTCACTAAGCTTTGGTTCTCATTTTAAGGAGATAAACCAAAAATACCTCTATCACTATATATATAGGCAAAATTGGGGTAATGTTGCACCCAAAAAAATATTTTAAAATCTATAGCACCCATAAAATTATTTTCGAATCTATTGTGATTTCTACAATAATTTTAAGGGCAAATTGAAAGCTATCCGACTTAATCAAAAATAAAAAAATATTAAAAAAATGTTGAGGTCATGTCGCTTTCCTTCCGACCTCATGGGTCCAAAAATAATAAAAAAAAGTTTAGAGAGCATGTTGCTTTCCTTCCGACCTCATGGCCAAAAAATAATAATAAAAATTTAGAGGGCATGTTGCTTTCCTTTCGACCTCATGGGTCCAAAAATAATAAAAAAAAGTTTAGGGTTTGATTGAATTTCTTCCGACCTTATGGCATTGCCGACCTTGTGGCAATGGTAATAATACACTCACATGGACTGAAACACAGGTAAAATACACTGAAAACTGACATGTTCGGAGACACTCAAAATGACCGGTCATAGCCTGGAAACGGGTGCAGGCTTGTGGCAGTGGTAATAATACACTTACATACACTGAAAACGGGCATCATACACTGAAAACTCACATGTTTGGAGGCAACCAAAATGACCGGTCTAGCTTGTAAATAGGGTTTGAATAATTGAGATTCGATTTTTTTGAGAATAAGGTGTTGATTTATACTGATTGGATGGTAGGGTGGTGGGTTGAATAATTGAGATTCAAAATTTTAATTGTTAAATAGGGGTTGAAGGTAGAGAATTGTAGAAAAAAGTTTGTTAAGAAATTGGGTGAAGAAGTAGAAGCAAGAAGAAGATTTGGAGAAAATATTGTAAGGTTTTAAATTTTTAAATTTTATTTTTAAATTTAGTTCGAATATTTTGTTTGTTGTTTCCTTATAAAATTTTAAAGTAGTAGCTACGATTAAATTTAGTGGTAATTGTTTTTCTTAATATTTTTTTACTTGTCATGTATGCAGTTCTGTTAGAAAAATGACTGATCAAAGTTCTCTATTGAGATTACAAAATCGACACGTCTCTAGTGTTGCGGTTGATGATATGGTAAAAATATTTTAAAGAATTTAATTTGAGATTAGTATTATTTTATTCTCTTATTTATTATTATTAACAAATTTTTTAATTTAATGAAGGCAACCGAGGAAACCTTCAAACCTCATCTAAGCATGGGGAGTAATAACCCACACCTCGATATGATTGAATGGGTGCAAGAAGCGGGATTCTATCATGCCACATTTATACGGGAAAAACTTCTTGTTACCAAGTCGGATTCAAAGGAAGAAACATCTACAACAAGCAAGGATTTGAGGGAAGAAACCTCTTAAAGTCTGCCAGGTGCCCATCACAGTCTTACTCCCTCACTTGATACGGGAGAAACTTCTTGTCACCAAGTCGATGGAAGGAGTGATAGATCCTCGCCTTTTTGCTTACAATCCAAACGGTGTCTGCGAATTTCATAGGGGGGCACCTTACCAAAAGATGTTGGATTTTGAAGGAGGAAATTGAAAAACTGATTGGTGATGGGAAACTGACAGTAAAATGATAAAGCAATGGGGCAAGGAATCACTAGCTTGAAAGAGCAGCTGCCTTTTAGATTGGATGGAGTCTAGAGACCAGAAAAGCTAGCAAAAAGCAAAAGAGAGAGAGAGAAAAAGAAGATGAAAAGAAAAAGAGAGAAGAACAAATGAGGAGTTTTTGTAAGAGTATGTTTACTTGTTTCAATCCCAATGAAAGAGACCTTCATATGCATTTCATTTAGCAAATATTCTTTGATTTGTTTTAATATTTTATTTATTCTTTATTATGGGCTAATTTTTGTCTTCCAAAACATATATGTATGTATATACACTTTCATGAATATTAATTGTAAGAATGCCCTCAAATCATTGAATGTTGTGAGGGTACTGCAAATGCGAACACCCTCTGTTCTACTTAGGCCAAGGGAGGAACAACAATGAGTGTTCAAGAATAATGGGCAGATCCCATTGAGTGAATTGTTCATCTCAGGTATTGGTTGTTTAATATCTTTGAGTCGAGTGTTGACCCTAAACCTTTCTCCCCTAAAGACTTTCTCTTGATATCCATGAGTGAGATGATGAATGGCAAAACAAGAACCACGAAATCATTAGAAGGAAGCAGTTGAAGGAAAATTTAGGCTAAAAAACCTAACCAAGCAAAAAGAGAAAATGTCAATCTTATAGACTAAGCAATCAAGAATGAGATCACCAAGTTGAACCATACAATAAAGAGAAGGCAAATGTGCACAAGGAATCGACTGTTCAATAGGCCTCAATTTGAAAGAGCCATAAGGAATCGATTGATTGCAAGCCGAAACGTGCATCAATATTAGTCAGGATACAATATAACCCAAAGATACATATTCCTAAAAAAGGAAGGAATGGAACAAACCAGAAAATGGTAGCCGAAAAAAGGGAAAATCAAGAAAAACAAAAAAAAGAAAAACAAAAAGGAAAGAAAAAAGAAAAAAGAAAAAAGAAAAAAGAAAGAAAAAATAATAAAAGAAAAGAAAAAGAAAGAGAAAGGGGAAATAATATTTCATCCAAGCAAGAACAAAGCTTCGATCGAAGGAATTGATCATGAAGAATTACATGCAAATCTCAATGCTGAAGAGGCCTCGAAGGACTAGTCATGGATAGGATGCAAGTTGGTCCAAGAAAATTAACTCTAGGGTGAGAACAAAAAAATGGTCAGCCTAGAGTGATCCAAAAGAAAAGGGTATGATCGGGGGTCAAACAAGCGCAGAAATGTGGTTTTTTAGCCGCGACCCATGGCTTACACTACGAATCTACAAAGACCATTATGATCACACGTAGATGTCTAAGATGAGTCTGTCTTTAGACTACATTCCGCCTAAAAAGGTTAACTTTTCTTCAAAGGATGTCAAACTTCAAGTACTTGATCGACACCCAAATGAGGGAAACTTGGGGGCATGGTGAGCTAGTGAGATTAAGAGAGCCACCTTAAATTGGGTAGAAATTAGGTATGAGAGTTGTTCATCTCGGAAGCTTAATAGTCCAGTAAGGATTTCACATATATATGTATCACCATAACACTCGTAGTCTTTCAAACAAAAGTCTTATTTGGGATGATCTTTTTTCAAAAGCCTAATGTTGATTTTATTAACAATTGTTTACCATGTTTTTCAAAATAATAAAATTATTTTATCTATCATCCTCATAAGTCCCTTACATTGGAATGAACAAGTAGACTAGCATTTTTGCAATAGTGCCCGAGCGTACGAGGGTTGACAAGTAATACCCACAAAAGACATCTTTGGAGATTCGAATCATGATACCGAGATTAGATGATGAATGCCACATTTGGTGTAACACCCCATTCCCGGCCTGGTAGAGAACTGGGTCGGATAGTGTTATTGGAAACTGATTCGGAGATCAGAAGTTTAACCAGGTTCAAAATTTTGTTTGAAATGTCTTATTATTCTCTTTTAGGACTTATCGAACTAATTTATTAATAGCTTATTCAGTTTGAGGTCAATTTTAACCTTTTTCAAGCTTAGGGACTAAATTGCAAATTTTACAAATTATGGGACTTTACTAGAATTTCCTTTACAAATCTTCAGTTAAACTTATCAATTACTAATCTGTGCAATTTTTTTACTAACAGAGGTCATTTACTAGTCCAATTATGCCTTTCAAATTTAGTGACCATTTAACAATCTTCTTAAAACTGGTTTCTATGTCTTTTAACAGAATTAACTAACACCGTACTGATACACTTAGGGCTGTAGCGGTACGCTAAGCCAAATTTCATTTTCCAGATTCAAAGTTAACATACTCGTATTGATACACCTAAGCCCGTATCGATACGCGTTGACTAGGGGTTGACTCGTTTCGGTACAGTCTAGAGCCGTATCGATACCATTTATTTCCCAGACCTTATTGTCAAGATCCGTATCGATACATTCCCTTTACGTATCGATACGCTCTATTTTACTTAGTCCAATTATGCAAGGCCGTTTCGATACGCCACCACCCATATTGATACGCCTACCTTGTAGTGGCAGATTTTAGCTAGTTTTTAATCAATTTAACCTACCATTTGTTTTCCAAACTTTACCAGTAAGTTTAATATCCATATTTTTAATAGTACACAAAATTTTAGAATGTTTCGAATCCATTTACCTAGTTTTAATCTTTTAGTGCTTTTAAGCTCATTTTAAGTAGTTTAGTCATTCCACAATCATAACAAAAACCATATTTAACCCTTAGACATTATTAGACCATTACACATATATGCACAAACATGACATGTCTAGTTCATATGCCACCTTACTAGGAGTTCAAACAAAACATATGCATATATGGTTTTGAAGAGAGTGACTTGCAACCACAACTACACGATCGGAGTTTGGAATACTTCAAGATCCTAAAATGCACGAGACACATGAATGTTAGGCTTATATATCCTAGTGAGGTAGTTATAACAAATGCAAAATAAGTTTATCAAATACATGAACGAAATATAGGCATGCTTGGATGACAATTTACATAGCACTAATCACCTAAAAACATATTCAAAGCCATTAGTCATGATTCCATATAGAAATTATAAATCATATAAACATATCATTTCCCTTGGACATGGTGACCAATGGATACACGGATTTTCCCTATACACCAAATCATATCGAAAGTAGGCCTTATCCTTAAGCTGTAGCTCCGGAAAATATATCCCTTACACAAACCAACCTTATTTCACCACATATAGGCCGTAGCTGCGGACCGTAGTCCAATCCCTTACTTAGTGAGCTCAAATAACCCTATGGCATGTCAATTGTATTCAATGTCCACAAGTGTCCAAGGATTACACACATTATCATAGTTCTTACCTTTGTGCCCGTAGGCCATAACATATCAGATCACAAATTGAGCCTTAGCTCTACATATCATATCATGGCATATTCATATCAAAATTACATATATCATAATTCAAGTATCGTATATGAGCATACACATAACAACCATACCGAGAACTTATCATGCTTACCATTAGCATCCATAAGCCTGCTCTATTTGAGCCCTTAGACAAAATGCAAATCGTAACACAACGAATGCAACAGGATGACAACTTGCCTATCCCATGACACAACAACACCCACCTAGTGCACGGAAGCTTTTAAGGTTCTTGGATTTTGATTTTTTTGCTCCTAGACTTGATTAGGGGTGATAGATTGGTTTTCTTCAATTCTTGAGCTAGGAAATAACACAAGGAATCATCATCAACGCTCATTTCAAAGATTAGGCTTAGTAATTCGATTTGAAATTAAACTCCAAATGTACATGGAATTTAATAATTGATTGAGGGCTTTTACTTACCCAATCGATAGCTATAGATTGAAGTCTTTAAGACAAGGAAAGCTTAAGCTTAAGGAGTTCAAATGGAGAGACGTGTGCTTGTTTGCTAGAGAAGATAAGGATGGTGGTGCTTGCTTAAGGGTTGAAGATGAAGATGACAAAGGATGGGATTTTGGTTCTCAGTTGAAGAAAGCTCCTATACTCATTCTTAAAGGCAACCAAAAATTTATTAATTAATCCTCACCTCCCAAACTAGCCAATGAAAAGGTTTCCTCCTCCTAAGGGTTTGACTACCTTAATCATTCACTATCTTTTCATTCATTTTTAACAATTCAAGGCAATTGATGGCTTTAGTCATCTTTTCTGATCATTTCTTATGTGGGTTGGCAACCTAGCAGGCGAGTCATCATCTTAAATTCCCTTTTCTTTTAATTGAGCCTTTAATCAGATTTTAGATAGGGTACCGTACCGATACCCTCTTAACCATATCGATACAACCCTAGGTAGTTAAAACCATTGAGCCATATCGATACGTTTAGTCCAAGTTTGGTAAGTTAGTTAGGATCACATCGATACAAGTCCTACTATATCGATATGCCTAGAAATTTTTTAGTATCTTAAGCATTTCAATAAGGTCCCTAACTAGTCCATAGACTCAATTAAGGTCCAATATCCGCAGAGATTTCACTTAATCAACATTGAGGCAAAAATTTAAGCTTTCGAGTTGGAATTTCTGATCGCCAAAATTCGATTCCGACCATACCAGCTTTTGGGATGTTACATTGGGGGATGACAAGACTGCATGATTCTAAAGTCGTTTTGCCAAGGAGCCTTGATGAGTTCAAAAAGAAGATTGAATTTGAAAGATAGTTTAGAGACTTGGGGGCATGTGCTTACCCTAAATGTGTGAAGAAAAAAGATATGACGTGATAAGTCAAAGACAAAAATTGACCTCAACAGTTGAGTTTCATGTTGAATGAGGTGTTACGACCATTTTTGAAACCGAAATGTGGAAAATAGCCTAACGATCGATTCTTTTGGAAATAGGGGTTTTGTTCATTTTAATTCATTAACTCTTTAAAATTAGGTTTTTTTTCCGTATTAAAACCTTTATTTAGTTTTGAAAATTAATTTGGAGTTGCCACCGGTCACTTTGGTAGACTAGACACCGTAAAAACAACCAGAGATTCGTTTCTAAAAAAATTAGGGTTTGAGAGTCGGTTACGCGCGGGAAAGGATTAGCACTCCCACAAATGCCCGTTAATTGGATTTCATTCTGAATACGAATATGAATTTTTGAAGTGTCCAATTACATTAGGAAGCTTCAATTCATTCTCAAAGTTGTATATCAACACAAAAGGTTTAAATGCATGATAGATTATTTTATTGCCAATTTAAGTAAAACCTAATTAGGGCTTCAATTCATTAATTAAAATTCTATGGATATTGTTAATTCTTGGGCTTTTGTGGTAACACCCAAATGATTGGGCACTACCCATATTAGGCCCAAAAGTGACAATATTCCTAATATTAATGACACTAATTATTTAATCCTAATTTCAATTTTATTTAACGAATTATCTAATTATGTGTAATTACCATATTCTAGGTTTAAATTAAATATTAAATATTTCACTAAAATATCCCCTTTGAATAACATCACATTACAATGTGACACTAATCAACTTAAAGCATTAAAGTGACTATTTAATATTCATTTACTTTCTACAATGATCTTCCCTATCAATTTTAATTAAACCAATTAAAGAACTTATTCCTAAAAGGCTCTATTTAAATAAACATTCTAAGTGATTCATTCCCTGAACAAATATACTACATGCTAATTTAAAATATGCATTCTTACAATAACTTAAACAATTAAATTAAACTCAACAAAAAAACAACAACAAGGGCTAAATTGAACTAAGTTTCAAACTGTAGGGTCAAATTACAGAGCATTAAGGACTAAATTGAATCAAAATTGAAATTAGGATGCCAAATTGCAAGGAATTGGTGACCAAATCAAAAGAATTACAAAAATCGACAGCCCAAACCTAAGGCCCGTAAAAGTTAGGCGCGGGTCTATAATCCGGGTCGGGTCTGGTTCGCGAATCAAACTATATAAACCTCATTTCATTCGAATTTTGGCTTTTTCTCTTTTTTAATTTTTTAGACCCACTCCCTCTCTACAACCCGGTTACTCTCATCTCTCTTTAAACAAACACTTCCAAACCCAGAAATCTCCACCAAAACGGATCGAAAACACCCTATTTTGCTTTGTGTTCTTCATGTGTTCATACGAAACAATATGAACTCAATGAACTTCGGCGACAAACCGCCACACACACCGCCACCAGATCCTGTGCCGCCGTTCATCATCCACATTTAGCCAATTGCCAGCCGCCGTTGGCGACGCATGAACCTTCGATCTTCTTCTACACTCCTACGGCCGCCCTCAATCCAACTCTGACCACCGTCCACCGCCATAACCAAAACCTAAAACTTCCCAAAAATTTTTTTCCGATCTATTCCTAAATCTAACCTGTTTCAAAAGAAACACCCAACTTCACCTATAAAACTACCCAAAACACTCATTTTCGGCTCCAACCGTAACCTTAACCTTCATCGGCCAACAAAAAACAATTTTTGACCGCCACTAAACCTTTCCAATAGCCGCTCTATCCGTAGTTTTTTTTAGATATGACTTTAACGCTTATTTTGCTTTGGTTTTTACATATAAAACCACTAATATTGACCATTTGTTTTGCAGGAAACAAAGAAGTTGTAAAATTTCACCTTCGCGGTAGCAAATGTGGTGATTTAAGCCTTCTCTAGTGACTGGAGTTTCGACGATGCTCCAACTTCTCGGTGGCAGCCTCTCGGCTTCTGGACAGTCTAGCTACAAGCGACGATTCAACTACCAACCCGGTTCGGTTTTCAAAAGGAGTAATATTTCTCTTTCCATCTTTTATTATTATATTTATTACTTTAATATGTATAATTATTATTTAATAGTGGATATTAATGATAATTCATAATTGTCTGACAACTTTTCTCTTTCATCTATTTATAGGGGTCAGAGCTGATGTCATGGATGACGTCACCAGGGGATGGATCCAAGTGAAGCACCAAAGGGCCAACCACGGGGCGCCACGTGGCTCTTTTTGGCGAGCCCAAGAAACACATGATAGAGATAGGAAATGGGCGGGAAACACTTAAAAATAGGCATTGTTATATGAGTTGGGCTTTCTGATTGCAAAAGGGATTTTTGTGTTTGCAATGGACATTTGGAATAAACTTTGGAGCTTTTATGGATTTATAGACTGTTTATTGTATTTCTTGGGATTTTATTATTTATTTGGTTTTATTTATATTGAATTAACTAATATAATAATAACCTCGAACAAAATACGTGTATTACAGCTGCCCCTTTTTGCTCATTGTTGTGGAACATGAATAGGGCAAAAATTGGGAAGACATGAATTTTGTCCGAACTTATCAGCGGTTGATCTGAGATGCAAGATCTTATTCTCACGAACTTTCTTTTTTTCCTCCCTAGAAGGTTGAACAGGTTCTTCTCATTTGGAACCTCCCAATCTTCACTGGTGAACTCTTCTCATTAGGAATTCTACCTTCGCTAGAAGAACTCTTCTCATTAGGAATTCTATCTTCACCGATAACTCTTCACATTAGGAGTTCTTTCTTCGCTGGGGATGAACTCTTCACATTTGGAGCTCTTTCTTCACTGAACGAACTCTTCACATTATGAGTTCTTTCTTTACTGGGGATGAACTTTTACATTAGGAGTTCTTTCTTCGCTGAACGAACTCTTCACATTAGGAGTTCTGTCTTTGCTGGCGAACTCTTCACATTAGGAGCTCTAGGGTGAACTCTTCTCATTGAGAGTTCTTCATCATTCTTGAAATATTGATCCTCCTTTCTGCAAAACTGTTGAACAAACGAGCTCTTCTTATTAGGAACCTTTCGTTCTCCTTGAGAATGTTAATATGACCTGCAAAGGTTGAAACAATTATTAATCCTTCAGTATTAGTTACAAGGAAAAATACAAATAAAACTTTGAAAGCTCATTCGACAAGCGACGCTTGAAACTTTTGTCTCTTTTGAAACTTTCTACGCAAGCTAACTATTAAGTCTGAACTGGTTCTTCCTACTATGAACATCATTTAATCTTTTTTGGAACCAAAGCTTGAAGCTATTCTTCTGATTACGAAATTCTCCAATCTTCTACTAAACCATAGAGTCCGTATCCGTTCTTCTCTTTATGAAATTTTTCATCTTTTGAAATCTGGTATTGCTCTTTGAAATTCTTCATTCTCTGATGTTTGAAGTTATTATTCTTCATTCCTCAATCTTTTTCTGGCCCATCTCTTAGTGAATTCTTCTTATTAGGAACCCTGAATTCTTTACTACGAAAAATTCACTTCCCTTCCAAGGAACATCTGAACTTGAAGCATCAAGATTTTTAGTATCGATACTCTTCTTCCTAAAATGCCATGATTTTTCAATCTGAAACTCATAAAATCTCATCTCTTTTGTTTCTCTTTTGATCAATTTTGTGCTTGGAATGAATATGACTAATGGAATTCACTTTTATAGTTCATCTATGTGGAAGAAAGATTTGTTGGAATCCACCTCTGCAAATGGAATAACTTGAGATCTGCCTCTGCAAATAGGAAGTATTGACCTCTGGGAAAAAGAACTGAACCTGCAAAAAGGAATATCAACAGTTAATAAGAATTCAGCTTGAAGTGGTATGGGATTTCCTTAATTTTCTGCTTGAAGCACTGAGATCTTTAGAGTCATTGCTTTTCTGCCAAAGGTATCTCCATCTTTCAATCTAGGACTCGCATAAGGTTTCCTGTTTCTCTTCCTCTGTTGATCGATCTTTCTTTAATAAATCAAAAATCTTGTTAAAATCCATCTTTGCAAACGAACTGATAAACTTTGTTGAAATCTGCCTCTTTAAACGGATTAATGACTTTGCAATTCTTTGTTGGATCTTCTTCCCAAATCTTGAAGTTGTAGATTGAAATCTAACTTATTTCTTGCCGATTCTTGTAAATTCCTGCCAAAACAAAAAAAAAATGCTTGAAATGTATGAGTTAGCATGCTCATATCTTACGGATGCCTAGCTATATATGATGCATGAATATTGTCAATCGAGGACCGCTTGAGTAAGCTTTCATCTTTAGGGAAGCTCAAAATTCTTTGCTTCATTTTTCAAAAAATCTTTTTGCTATCAAAGTAACTCATCTCACACTTAGGTTAAATCTTCAGGATCCCTGCATTTTTGCTCTAAAGTTACTTTTCAGGTTTTCACTTTAGATTGCTTTTCTCAAAACACCCTTTTAGGTTTTCACTTTGTTTTTTTCTTTTTTTCTCAATGCGCCTTTTCGGGTTTTCACTTTTTTTTAAGTCAGGCTGACCACATCAATATCTTAACAATCGATAATTCTAATTTCCTTTCTTGACAAAAATCATGGGGCTGTAGATCTAACAACAATGGCTCCGCATATAGGGGCACTATCAATATCTCAAAATCATCTCCAAACTTCATAAACTGTCCCAACTGATATACTGCCAAGTGATCACAATCAGCAACGAATATATGATGCTTCTCTGATACACATAGGACTGAGAATGGATAAGCTCCGATCATGATAATGTGTTGACTTTGTGGTTCTAATCATCTCATCATGAGCACAGAGATAAAAATCATTGTTCTTCGAGTTCCACCATCTCAACATGAGCATAAAAATCATTGTTCTTCGAGTTTAAATTCCGATGGAAGCTATACTTGCCTTTCACAGATTCATCACATGAACTCACACTTTACATTGAAGAAATTCGAGTACCGATGTCAATTTCTTTCTTGTAAAACCATTCTTGCTACATCTTCATCCAGCTTCTTTGCCAACATTTTTTTTCAAGGTTCCAAAAGTGATCATCACTTTCGTTCTTTAGCTTGTGGACTCTATTTACTGGGGTAAGATATCTTCTTCTGTAGTTTTCTTTATTGCATTGCCCCACTCTTGAATTATACTGTTATCTTTGCTCACATTCACATTCACAAGGCTTTCTTATTTTACATTGCCTTAAAAGTAATAATCTTCAGTAGTAATGATCTTTGCCTTTGAATAGGTTGAACCTTCAACGTATCAATCATGTTGCAACTTTTGCCCCAAAAAATGACTTATGTTCTCCCTTTGCCAAGGTTGTATGTTGTTACATTCTTGCAACTTTTGCTTGAATATTCCTGACACTCAGAGTTATGTCATTTTCCTCGTCATACTTTTCATCATTAATCAAGTATCGAGGCCACCTCCTATTCTGCATGCACTTAAAAGATTAGTACATCATAATAATACCCATGAAATCCTTTGCTTTTCTTACGTCTAATCGATTTATCTGCAAGATGCTTGTTGAAACGATAAGTGAAAGGCTCGGAATATTATTTTAATAAATTTGAGAAGATAGAATAATTTGATAAGTTATAGCAAACATGAGAAAATAAAACCAAAATTAGACCCTTAAATACCAAATGCAATGGAGCCCTTGAACCAAACTGGCAGAGATCAACTCAAATGTGACCTCTTCTAAATTATTAGACTTTCGAGAGAAACATTTCATATATGCCTAATTCTATCCCATTTAAGTGGCACTCTTTATCTCACTAACTCACCAACCTAATCCTCCCCTCTTTTCTAATCTCGATCAGGCATTTAAAGTCTGGAAATCCTTGAAGAAAGGTTAACCCTAATAAACAGGATGTATTCAGAAGACGAACTTTCCTTACTCCAATACTCGTATATAGTCAAAATGGTTTTTTAAGGCTTGTAATGAGGCTATGGCTCACGGCTATGAAAGAAAAATGATATATAGGTTCAAAATAGTGTTTAAGGGTGATGAAACCAATGATCATTTCTTCCAAGTGAAATCTTATTTCTACGGTCTTCGATCTAAATATGCTCGGATGAAATTCTCTTCTTTTACTTTTTCTTTCTTTTTTGGATCTCTCTAGACTGCCCATTTTTGGGTTTTCACCCTAGAGTTCATTTCCTTTCCTCGAGCACAAAGATGATCGATCCTCACTGACTCATTCAGATAGAGATTTTTAAATGGAATATCTCACACATGCCCCTTGCTTTTCCTTGGACTTTTAGACCTAGTGTTTTCTCTTTCAATTATTTCAACTTTCATATCAATAATTTTCAACTTAATTCAGTCGGCTCTTTGAACACAAACTTTTGACTTTTTCTTCTTTCTTCTTTCTTTCTTATTTCCTTTCATTTTCCTTTCTTTTTCTCTTTTTTTCATCCATCTTTCTTTTTCTTTTTACTTTTCTTTCCTTCTTTTTTCTTTTCTTTCTTTTTTGATTTTGCATACTTGACTTCATTCAGTTTGCCTTTCTTGCATTTGTACTCAAATCATCAACTTTATTTCTTGCCCCAAGTTCACGAGGCATCTCTATCATAGCATGATCGAAACCAAATGTATTTCACTTGTAAACAAATCCACATCCTCTTTGCCCCCAGTGTGAGAATGATCCTTGGTTTGGGTTGAATCGAAAGAAAACTATCAGGCTCAAAGGGGACAACAAATGATATTTTTCTTATTTTCTTTCTTTGTGAATGAAAATGAAGGAATGTCAAATGTCCTCCCATATACGGATATCTTCAAAGAAAAGCGGTCTTCAAGTGGTACATGTTTTGGGTTATCACTTCATTCAAGGACCTTAGTCAACAATGCTTGAGAGGAAAATTCACTCAACTTTTGTATTTGAGATCTTCCCGTGATTCCTAAACACTCGTTAATGTCTTCTCGTTCGCTTAAATAACTTAGAAGAGAGTCACATTTCAGAATTGATCTTTGCATTTGATTCTTAGTCGCTCCTGCAGCAGATATTCAAGGACCTGATAAAAACAATTATGAAGATATATACATATACACATGGGAGAACAAAAACTAACCATAACAAAGAATAATTAAAAGAATCAACGAATACAAAATGTTTGCCACTTGAGAAAAATTTCATAGGAAACAAGCATCTATTTACAAATAAACAGAATAATCTCCCTTACAAAGGACCCCCAATACTCGCGGACAACAACAATTGAGATGATTCAGGGTACTACTCTGTAACAGTCCTAAAAGTGTAGACAGATCTCCTGTGATCTAACTGTCAATCTTTACTCAAGGAAAATTTGAGCAAATTTCAGCCAGTCAACAATTTTTCAGTTTTCCTTTGTCAACACAGAGACATGCCCCTTATTGCTTATGTTCTGATGTTTTCATCGAATCTTGGAGTAAGACCATTCTACTTACGAGTTTTCTTGTTTCTTCAATCTGTTGCTTGCTCTTTTCTATAGAATGCCCAATTATCTGTATGTGGAAACTAACAACTTATTCTGGTCGGCGCCTTAGTGAACCTTGCTTTTCAAGACGTTGGCTGGAAGTATTGAGACTTTTAATGGGCATGTCTGCTCGAGGTTACTTCAATGTCAGCTGCTCAACCGGTTTCACCTTTCTCTTTCCTTTTTTCCTTTTCTTGACGCCTTTCAGCACTTGACTTTCAGTCATTCCAATTGTATTGGCTCAAATCAGATAAATACCTATTGGGTTACAAATTTTAATGGATTGGCCATCAGTGTCGATCTCCAAAATTCTCTGGTGCAGAAAGTTTTGGACTTGTTGCTTGAAGGTGTAACAATCTTCAATGTCATGATTATAGACTCCATTATGATATTCACAATGATTCCCGATGTTGTAACAACTTGGATGACATGGCTTTGAATATTTGACATGATGTGGTAAAGCTTCACGCAACTTAAAGTACAGCTCACGATAAGATATACGAATGAGATCTAATTTAGTCTTTGATTTTCCACCGATAGGAGCACCTTGAGCATCTGACCCTAGGGTATTCTTCAGTAAAGAAAAAAATTAAGGAAGTGGATGTCCAAACATTACTCCGATTCTGGTAAACTCTAAACCGTGGTGGATTGCCCCTAATGGCTTGCTGTGAATTTTGCCCCTTTACTTTTGTCTTGATTCTTCTAGTAAATGCTATTTTTTTGTGGAATCAGGGTTCTCCATTCTCAAAACATAGATATCTATTCCTGATAAGGCCACTGACTACGTGTTTTAGAAATATACAATCTTCCACAGAGTGACTGAAATCTCCGCAATAATATCCGCAAGCCTTTCTTATGCCATAGAATGACTTATAAAATTTTGGTGGAACCGTAATCAACAAGTGATTCTGTAAAGGTATGACAACAGATCTGAATATGATATTGGAATAGGAATAATCGTTTCTTTTTTCTTGCCAAACCATTCAACCTCCTTATCTTCTACTTTTGTGCTTGCTGCCCCTCTTTTCTTTGACGGAGGCCATTCCACTGTGAGAATTTTTTGGCATTAATTGAATCATTGGTCTTCATCCCTTCAGAGAAACATTCTGGAAACGTATTGGGTTCTGTAACTCTATTGGAATCATCTTGATCTTTATCAGTCTCACAACCCCTAGACAATATAGGCCTGGAGCAAACATCAAAGTTATGGCTTTTTCTTGGACCTCATGTATTTGTGCGCTTGATAACATTTAGTTTAGCTCTGTCAAATCCTGTTAGTGCACCGAGGCTAGGAATATCATCTCCAAAATTTGCTTCCAAATTCTCTGAATCATTGATTGATACTCTGATTGTACTGCTTTGAGCCTTTTTCGGAGTTGATCCTTCAGTTTGAACCCTTGTGTGAGATAACTTTTCATCTTGATCACCAATGCTAGTATTTTATCTGAAACTTTTTCCTTCTCGACTTTCCTGATTCCAAACAATGTGGTAGCTCGAGTTTCCAACTCAATCTGGGACTGATCAATTCCTTGTTCCATGCTACCCAAGCGGTCTTCAACAACTTTCTGGGATTGCCTCACCCTACAAGCCTATTACCCATGTTTCTCAAAATATTGGTTTTCAACTTTTACACTATTATTTGAAAAATAATGCAATATGATTTAAACAAAATGCAATGTTATGATTTTATTTAAAAAATGCGATGATTTTTCTAAATGCAATATTTAAACAATGCAATGCTTGAATGCACGAGGTATCGATTTTAAAGACTAGTCTTTAAAGCAACATCCATTAGTCAAAAGGTCGAGTACAAGGAATAGACAATTTGATTATAGAAATCAACTAACCCTCTTCCTTAGGCTTATCACTTCGTTATGCTTCCGAGTCAATACCTGTCCTAGCTTGGTGCTAATGTCTAGGTGTTGTTACAGGTTCACGGCTTCAATGGATAAATTCTGCAAGAATCGGGCGACTCTCCGCACATGACTTTTGAACTTGATCATTTCATGATTCTGACTTCGGATAATCTATGTGGCTATCTCAAGCTTGCCTTTTAGCACATTATCCTCCATTTGTAGTGCCCATTTTCTATAAACGAGACATGGAAATACCATATGACGCTTTCTAATTTTGTCAAATTTTCTCGGCTCGTCACTCACTAAAGATCAACTTTTCCTCATTATCACACCATTTCGGTAACTTTCTTCAACTGTGAAACTTGTGATGACAATTTTTGAATTCAAATCTTGCTCTTCCACTAATACTTGTTTGATCCGTCTGTTTGAACCCATTGGTTCTTGATTCTTCATCCTCATCACCTATTCAGTGTCTTTACATAACATCTCATAACTGCTTGCATCCTGACACATCTAATACTCTTTTTTGAATTAAGTCTCCTCTGACCGGGCCCACTCCATCGCATTGCCTTCTCCTTGTTTAT
Organism: Hibiscus mutabilis; assembly: GCA_019671005.1. Taxonomy (NCBI): domain Eukaryota; kingdom Viridiplantae; phylum Streptophyta; class Magnoliopsida; order Malvales; family Malvaceae; genus Hibiscus; species Hibiscus mutabilis. The sequence goes on from CM033727.1 coordinate 49,498,853, forward strand.
CAAACCCATTGGACATTAAGAACACTGCCTAACTTGACTGATCTTCGAATCGATACCTCTAATGAATGCAAAAATGATGCCAGGTAAAAAGACAAGAAAACAAAACAAAAAATAGTGCCACTATTGTGAATTGATAGGGAAAACAAATAATTAAATTATTAACACAAAAAACACAATATATAGCAAAAAAAAATAACCAAAGAAATGTATTTAAACCGGCAGCACTTGTCCTAAGTCTCGCCTGACTCTAGTGGGGTGAGTTTCTAATATACAACATGTGGGTGTTGTTCTAGACTCTGGGTTCCCAAACTGTAGTTACTGTCTACTGCGACAGTAAGACATCGATTCGGTAGTATAAGTCCCTTACAATTGAGGTGTGGGCCCCACGACGTATAAGGTTAATATACCAGAAGAAGACAAAAAACCAAACTCAGAGCTAGAGAGCATCACGTTGGATATTGTCTTTCTCCCACTTAAGGGTGAAAAGCCCGGGTCGAGGGCTTATGCATGAATGACATATATATCATATACAAAAGCTACCTCCATTTTTCTTGAAAATTCATCCAACAATTCTTGGGAAAAAATAAATTCAAATTATTGTTCGAATTGCCCAAAATGCCATGTGAAATCAATTAACTAGGCTTGACTCTCAATTTTAGTCCCTAGCGGAGTCGCCAAACTGTCATGACCATTTTTGAAATCGAAATGTGGAAAAATAGCCTGATAATCGATTCTTTTGGAAATTGGAGTTTTGTTCATTTTAATTAATCAACTCTTGAAAATTAGGATTTTCTTCCGTATTAAAACCTTTATTTAATTTTGAAAATTAATTTGGGGTCGCCACCGGTCACTTTGGTAGATTGGACACCGTAAAAACAACCAGAGATTCTTTTCTAAAAAAATTAGGGTTCGAGAGTTGGTTAAGCATGGGGAATGATTAACACCCCCACAAATGCCCGTTATCGGTACCTTACTAATTTTACGTGGTATTTTGGCATTTCAAATAATAAGTTGAATTTAATCTAATCTTTTATTGTTAATTGGATTTCATTTCGAATAAGGATATCCTTTTGTAAGAAAATACAATCTTTCACGAATATGAATTTTTAAAGTGTCCAGTTACATTAGGAAGCTTCAATTCATTCTCAAAGTTGTATCTCAACACAAAAAGGTTTAAATGCATAATAGATTATTTTATTGTCAATTTAAGTAAAACCTAATTAGGGCTTCAATTCATTAATTAAAATTCTATGAATATTGTTAATTCTTGGGCTTTTGTGGTAACACCCAAATGATTGGGCACTACCCATATTAGGCCCAAAAGTAACAATATTCCCAATATTAATGACACTAATTATTTAATCCTAATTTCAATTTTATTTAACTAATTATCTAATTATGTGTAATTACCATATTCTAGGTTTAAATGAAATATTAAATATTTTACTAAAACATCCCCTTTGAATAACATCACATTACAATGTGACACTAATCAACTTAGGGCATTAAAGTGATCATTTAATATTCATTTATTTTTTACAATGATCTTCCCTATCAATTTTAATTAAATCAATTAAAGAACTTATTCCTAAAAGGCTCTATGTAAATAAACATTCTAAGTGATTCATTCCATGAACAAACATACTACATGCTAATTTAAAATATGCATTCTTACGATAACTTAAACAATTAAATTAAACTCAACAAAAAAAAAACAACAAGGGCTAAATTGAACTAAATTGTAAACTGTGGGGTCAAATTATAGAGCATTGGGGACTAAATTGAATCACAATTGAAATTAGGATGCCAAATTGCAAGGAAATGGTGACCAAATCAAAAGAATTACACAAATCGACAGCCCAAACATAAGGCCCGCAAAAGTTAGGCGCGGGTCTATCATCCAGGTCGGGTCTGGTTCGCGGATCAGACTATATAATCCTCATTTCATTTGAATTTTGGCTCTTTCTCTTTTATTTTTTTAGACCCACTCTTTTTCTACAACCCAGTTACTTTCCCCTCTCTCTAAACAAACACTTCTAAACCCAGAAATCTCCACCAAAACAGATCAAAAACACCCTATTTTGCTTTGTGTTCTTCATGTGTTCATACGAAACAATATAAACTCAAAGAACTCCAGCGACAAACCGCCGCACACACCGCCACCAGATCTTGTGCCGTCGTTCACTGTCCACTTTCAGCCGTTCGCCGGCTGTAGTTGGCGACGCCGGCGAACCTTCGATCTTCTTCTACACTCCTCCGGCCGCCCTCAATCCAGCTCCGACCACCGTCTGCCGCCATAACCAAAACCTAAAACTTCCCAAAAAATTCCTTTTTTCTCGATCTAGCCCTAAGTCTAACTTGTTTCAAAAGAAATACCCAACTTTACCCATAAAACTACCCGAAACACTCATTTTCGACTCCAACCGTAACCTTAACCCTCATCGGCCAACAAAAAAACAATTTCTGGCCGCTACTAAACCTTTTCGATCGCCGCGCTATCCGTAGTTTTTTTAGATCTGACTTTATCGTTTATTTTGCTTCAGTTTTTACATATAAATCCACTAATATTGACCTTTTTTTGCAGGAAATAAAAAAGTTGTGAAATTTCACCTTCACAACAGCAGATGTGGTGATTTCGGCCTTCTTCGCCAGCGACTGGAGTTCCGGCGACGCTCAAACTTCTCGGTGGCAGCCTCTCAGCTTCTAGACGGTCTAGCTACCAGCGATTGTTCAACTGCCAACCTAGTTCAGTTTCCAAATGGGGTAATATTTCTCTCTATCTTTTATTATTATATTTATTACTTTAATATGTATAATTATTATTTAATAGTGGATATTAATGATAATTCATAATTGTCTGACAACTTTTCTCTTTCATCTAATTATAGGGGTCAGAGCTGATGTCATGGATGACATCACCAGGGGATGAATCCAAGTGAAGCACCAAACTGCTAACCACGAGGCGCCACGTGGCTCCTTTTGGCGGGCTCAAAAAACACTTCTTGAGCTGATAGAGATGGGAAATGGACGGGAAACACTTAAAAAATGGGCCTTGTAATGTGAGTTGGGCTTTCTGATTGCAAAAGAGATTTTTGTGTTTGCAATGGACATTTGGAATAAACTTTGGAGTTTTTATGGATTTATGAACTGTTTATTGTATTTTTTGGGATTTTATTATTTATTTATTTAGTTAGTTTTATTTATATCGAATTAACTAATATAATAATAACTCCGGACAAAATACATGTATTACATGAGGCATACCGAGGTTTAATCAAAGAAAAGACGTCGGACGCCAAGTTTTTAGAATGCGCTGAGGTAAGACGATGGGTGACATCTCAAACTCAAGATTGTTTTAAAAATGCAATAGGATGGTGAATACACAAGTATTTCAAGGTGAAAACCCGATAGGGCACCTAAAAAATAAAGGAAAAGAAGAAAAACCACTAAAGTGAAAACTAAAAAAGGGCACTTTGAGGAAAGATAAATCTAAGGTAAAAACTTGAAAATGCACTTTAGAGTAAAGAATTTAGGGGCATAAAGGTTAAACCCGAATGAAAAAGATGAGGCGTCGCCCATACCAAGAAGAGAAGAGGAAAATAAAAGAAGACCGAGATCAAATGACCAATGAGAAGAAAGTGTTTAAGAAAGTTCAAAAGCGTAGTCATTCATACATCATACTTAGTTAGGCATCCCAAAATTAAGAGCATGCTAACTCGTACCATCATAGCATTTCATCTCTTTTCACAAATATTTGAATGATAAAGCGGATACCGCATGAGAAGAAGGGAACGGTAGAGTGAAAACCCAGAAAGCATCTTAGACGAAGGATTTCAAGCTCGCCACATGAGGATTTCAGAGCGAAGGAGGTAGATACTCACAGCTCAAGGATTTTAGGCAATTGATTTCAAACTTTCCACGTCAAGATTTTAGAACGAAGAAGGCAGATACTCACATCAAGGATTTCAGGCTAATGATTGCAAACTCGTCACATCAGGATTTCAGAGCGAATGAGACTGATACTCGTAGCTTAAGGACTTTAGAGTGAAAGAGGAAGATACTCATAGCTCTAAATTTTAGGAAGTTGAAGGGTGAATAGTTTTATATAGAAAGAACTCGTAGCTTCGAATATATAGACAGGGGAGTGGGACAAAATTTGTGTCTCTCTGTCTTTGCTCTATTCCTGTTTCACAGCAATGAGCAAAGAGGGGTAGCTATAGACACTCAATTTTGTCTGGGTTAAATTAAATGCTCGAAATAAAATTAATCTGCATTACCCCTTTCAATACCCAAACCTTATATCCTAAGCCCAAAACTGCATAACCCATTACATTTGGTTCTTACATGAGGATAAAAATATCAAAATAAAAATATCTCACTAAGCTTCGGTTCTCATTTAAGGAGATAAACTAAAAATACCTCTCATCACTATATATATATAAACCCTTGAACCCTAAAAAAGAGGACGATCCATTTTTTGCCATGCTCGAGCCCATTCCATACCCCTCACCATATACACTTGCACACTCACCGGCCATTGAGGGGACGGCCACCATTTTTGGTTCATCACCAAATCAATTCCCAAAACACCAATTCACCATTGTCATATACCCTTAACCTACATCCACTGCCAAAATCCCTTTAGCTTCCATCCTTCCAGGTTCAAACCTTACCACTAAATTATATCCTTCAAACCACATTATCAACAAGTAATATGTATCCAAAACAAAAGAAAGGAAAATCTGAGCAAACCTAAAACAAATTAAAACTAAAAAAGAGAAGAAAAAAAGGTTTACCATTTTTGCTTGGCTCGTCGCTAGCGAACAGAGTGTCGTCGTCCGAATCCCAACGGCGAGGATGTTCCAGGAGGTGATAGGAGCAACATATCTTGATTCGACGATGATCTAACGGTGGTCGAACCAGATCCGACGGTAGAGAGCCGAAAGTTTAAAAACCCTTTGTTCATGGTATTTGGCCCTCTTTTGAAAAAGTGAACCGGAGAAGAGAAGGGGGGAGCGACAGCTTTGTTGAGATAATCTTGGCTCGCCAGAACGACGATCGGAACAATGACGGTGGGGTAGTTGCGACAACGGCTACAGTTTACTTCAGAGAAAGCCACTGATGGCGTTTAGAGATGATGGATATGAATGAAAAAAAGGGGGGTTAACCCTTTCGGCCTAAACCAGACCGGTTCATTAGACCAAGGAGTGGCCCGGGTCTAACAGGCTACACTAGGCCTGGTTGCAAAAGAGAAAAAGGAAAAAAAAAGGGAATGGGATTTAGCATCCCACGTGGCCCAACAAGAGCAACGACATATTTGGGGATCCATTTCAACTTTTAATCCAATCTATTAGATTTTTGGGTACATTCTTTCCTTAAACTTTTATATAATTTATGCCTTTAATTAATGAACTTGTTACTTTATTCCATTTGATAAAAAAATAGAAATATTTGTGAGTTTATTGGTAATCATTTTTTATTATATGATATACGAGCAAAATATATATGTCTAGTATTATACGTATATATGCATATATGTATTATCTTACTATTATTATCATTACTATTATTTATACTATATTATCTATATTATATGGATACTAATATCTAACACTAATAGTTAATTTCAGCTTTAGTTTTTTGTACCTTATTTTATTTACGTTCGATCCGGTCTTTTTTCTGATAATTTAATTTCCGCCTCTAATTTTCTGCATTTTATTTTACGCTTTTCGCTTGCTCGATCCGGTCCTTTCTGGATATTTATTTTCCTTGCACTATACTTTATTTTCGTTCGATCCGGTCCTTTCCGAATATTTATTTTTCTTGCACTTTACTTTTACGTTTGATCCGGTCCTTTCCAGATATTTATTGCGTTTACCGGTTTACTCTTTTCTCGCTCAAATCCAGTCCCATGCCCGGTGTCTTTAAATTTTCACAGTTATCTATTTGCTTGTTCTTTATTTCCGTATTTATTTTAACTCGCCTTCGTTTATGTTATATATAATATATAGTTTACATGTATATAATATATATTATATAATATGTGGCTCATAAGTATATAATATATGATTTTAAATATATAATATATTGTATAATATAATATATAATTTTCATGTATAATGTATAGCTTTTTATTATAAGTATAGTTTATATATATATATATATATACTCTATATGATATATGTTTTAAGTATATAATGTATGGTTATAAATATAACATATAATATGTATAATATATGCTTATAATACCTATATAATATATGGTTTATTTTATGATACTATTTGTATATATTACTATATGATATATTTTAGTATACGTTATTTCTTATACATGTATTTTTTGCTATACCTTTTGTGTGTGGTTTGTTTTCATGTTTACTTGCTTTATTTTAGATAATTAGCCTTTGAGATTTAATTTAATTAATTTAAAATATGCCCTTAGCTCAATGGGGTGTATGTTTAAGTTAATTAAATTAAATTAGATCTAGGGGTTTTTAGAGCCGTAATTAGATTTTAGGTTTGAATTGGTTTGATACATCTAAATTTATTTTTGGCTTATTGGGATAAATGTTAAATTTGTTAAAATAGTTAAGCGCTTCTTAATTAATCCTTAGGGTAAAATTGACAAAGCCTAGGTGGACACTTAATCCAAATCACGATTTAATTAATTTGACTCACTTTAAATAGTATCATTGGCTTATTGGATACTAGTTTAAAGTTAGTAAAGTTGATTATCCCTCAAGAATGCGTAAATCATTAGGAGTTCTTTTTAGGAGTAATTAATGTAGAGTTAATATTAGACTAGCCTAGCAAATAATTAGATCAATAATTAAACTTCCATAACTTGGGCCCTTAGGCTAGGACTTTAGTGGGCCTAGTGTTTCTTTTAAAAGCCATTCCTTGCCATGCATTTCTAATTGTCATTCATACGACCTTTAATTTTATAATTGGACATGTAAATTAACTAATTTAGGCCCTAAAATGAGGTATTTATTAACTCTGATATTTGTGTCGTAACAGTCCTGGCTCAATGGATGTTGACCAAATATTCGAATTAATTCCTACCATCCGAAGGTAAACATCAATTAAAAGTTGACAGATCATGCCATCATATTTAAATGCTTGCATTATGCATAAAGGTGATGAACGAAATTCGAACCATGAATTAACACGACAGTCGGCATTATTCGACGCCGGTTTAATTTATGGTCTGTTGTATCGTCACCCTTATTAATTAAATGTTTAATTAATTCGGACCCACCAATTTGACTAAGCCCACTTAACTAGAGCCCATACCCAATTGAGAACATTTAATTAACGTTAATTTGAATTTTATACATTTCCATCGATTAAAAGCAATATATGATTTTGTACCGATTTCGAGCGTGATGGGGGTGCTAACCCTTCCCCACACGTAACCAACTCCCGAACCCAATTTCACGAGTCTCTAGTTTTCTGGTGTCCGCTCTACCTTAGCCAAGTGACTGGTGGCGACCCCAAGTCCTCTTATTTTCCAAAAGAACAAAAAAAGAGATTTTCCAATTTCAGAAATCAAAATTGGTCGCTACAATTTGTTTGCTTTTCAATATGTCATTGTTAACTGTCAGATCAACTTGAAACCAAACTATATTAACCTTTGGCCAAGCAAATCCTTTCCATTGTTGCGATTGATCGGCGATGTCTCTGTTCATCGAACTTTTAGCCTTAGATGAGGTTGAAAATTTCAAAAATTAGGGTTCTTTTTTGGAGGAATGTAACACCCCTTTTCCGGTCTAGTAGAGAACCAGGTTGAAAAGTGCTACCGAAAACATATCAAAGATTCGAAGATATATTCAGAGTTCAGAATCTTATTAGAGAAGTTTATTAAACTCTTTTAAGGCATGGCAGATCTGTTATTGACTACTTATTCGATTTAGACCAATTTTAAACCTTTTCAAACTTATGGACTAAATCGTAATTTTCATAAATTAAAGGTTCTTATTGGGATTTCTTTGTACTAAATTATAATTAAACTTACGAATTAATAGCCTGTAAATTTTTGTTACTAACGGAGATCGTTTACCTATCCAAATAGGCCATTTAAAACCTAGTGACCAATTCGTAAACTAGTTTAAAACTGTAATTTTAGAATTTTAACATAATTAACTGACTCCGTACTAGTACGCCTAAAACCGTATCAATGTGATGAGCTGATTTCCCAGATTCCAGGTTCAAGTATAACAAAACGGTATAGATACCCCTAAGCCCGTATCAATACGCGTTAACTAAGGTTGACCCGTTTCGGTACAACCTAAGGCCATATCGATACAATTTAATTTTCAGACCTTATTGTCCAAATCTGTATCGATACACCCCCATTGCGTATCGATACGCCCTATTTTACTTAGTCCAATTATACAAGGCTGTATCGATACGCCATCACCCGTAGCGATACGCCTGCTCTAAAATGACAGATTTTAGCTGTTTTTTTAATCAATTTAACCTGTTGAACATTATACAAACTTAACCAAATTTACCAGCAAGTCTCATATCCATATTTTTAATAGCATACAAAATTTTAGGACATTTCGAATTTATTAACTAGGATTTTACCTTTTGGTGCCTTTAAGTTCATTTTAACTAGTTTTACCAATTATAAACATACTAACTTTCACATTTAACACCTAGGCACTATTAGGCCACTACATACATATCAAAATATGCAAACATAACATGTTTGAGCCATATGCCACCTTACTAGGATTTCAAAGAAAAAGTTAAGCATACATATGATTGGTGGAAGTGACTTGCAACCGCAACTACACGATCGGGGTCCGAAATACTTCAAGATCCTGAAATGCATGATACACACGAATGTTAGGCTTACATAGCCTAGTGAGGTAGTTATAACAAATGCACAACAAGTTTATCAAATGCATGAATAACATATAGGCATGCTTGGGTGGCATTTTACATAGCATCAATCACATCGAACGTATTCAAAGCCAATAATCATGATTTCATATAGTAATTATAAATCATATAAACATATCATTTCCCTTGGACATGGTAACCAACGGATACGCGGATTCCCTTGTACACCACACATATCAGAAATAGGCCAGCTTCAGATAGTCCCTTACACAATCTATCCTTATCTCACCACACATATAGGTCGTAGCCCCGGACCGTAGTCCAATCCCTTACTTAGTGAGCTCGAATAACCCTATGGCATGCCAATTGTATCCAATGTCCATAAGTGTCCAAGGTTACACATATCATCATCAAACTTACCATTGTGCCCGTAGGCCATATCATATGAAATTATAAATTGAGCCTTAGCTTCAAATTCATATCATAGCATAACCATATTATATCTGATAACATATCATAGCATGATCACAACATATTGGATAACATATATATGCTCGTAGACATGTTAAAGCAATATGAAAACTTACCTTGCTTACCAATAGCACCTACACACATGTTTGCCTACTTGATCCCTTAACAAATGCAATCGTAACCACAAAATGAATGCAATGGGATGGCTCCTCGCCTATCCCTTGACACAACTACACTCACCTAGTGCACGAAAGCTTTTAGGATTCCCGAATTTTGATTCTTTTAATTCTAGACTTGGCTGAAGATGGCAGCTTGTTTCCTTTCAATTTTTGAGCTAGGAAGAAACACGTGGAATTATTATAATCACTATAACGACATAGTACTCATTTAAAAGATTAGGCTTAGAATTTGAAATTAAACTCCAATTATCTATTGAATTCGACAATTGATTGGGGGCTTTTATTTACCCGATCGATAGCTTTGCTATGAAGGTTTTGAATCAAAGAAAGCTTGAGCCTAAGGAAGTCAATAAGGGAAATGTGTGCTTGCTTAAGGTTGAAGACAACAATGGTGGTGCTAGCTTGGTGGAAGACAAGAATTGAGTTTTGCTTTCGAGGAGTTTCAAAACAAGGAAGAGAACATCTTTCCTATTCATTTTAATTGACCAACTCCCTACTGATTGCCCCACCTCCTAATGGGCCAATATGAGGATTTCCTTTAAGCAAGGGTTTGCCTACCTTAATCATTCACTATCTTTTCATTCCCTTTTAACAATTCAAGGCAATTTGATTGCTTTAGTCATTTTTTCTGATCATTTCTCACGTGGGTTGGCAACGTAGCAGGTGAGTCATCACCACAAATTCATTTATCTTTCAATCTAGCTTTTACTCATATTTTAGACAGGGTATCGTACCGATACCCTCTTAACCGTATCGATACGATTAACCTTAGGTAGTTAAAACTGTTGAGCCGTACCGATACGCCTTTAGCTGTATCGATATGTTTAGTCCAAGTTCGGTAAGTTTGTTAGGACTGTACCGATACAGGTATTACTGTATTGAAACACCTAGCTCAAACCTTATCGATACAGATCCTATCATATCGATACACCAAGTTAAAAGTCAACATTTTTAGCTTTGAATTTCTTACAAAAAGGTCCCTACAACTTAAATCAAGTTCAACTAACTTTCATTGCTACAAGATTGGGTACAAGGATTGAGAGATTACATTTCCGAGCATATCTGATACAAAATTTTCGGTCACCAAAATTAAATTCTGACTAAGTCAGTTTTAGAGATGTGGGAACTCTTCCCTTTAAGACAATTCGTCATCAAATTTTCATTCTAATTGAACAAATGAGGGTACTATTTTTGCATTGTCTCTTCTGGTTCCCATGTTGCTTCTTCAACCGAATGACTTCTCCAAAGGACTTTTTCTATGAAGTCTTTTAACTTCTCGTACGAGGATCTGCACAGGTTCTTCCTAGTACGTCATATTGGACTGAATCTCCACAAACCCTGGTTTGATCACATGGGATGGATCAGACCGATACTTCCATAGCATAGACACATGGAAAATATTATGAATTCGAATTAAATCCTCAGGGAGAGCTAGTCGGTAGGTAACAGGTCCAACTCTCTTGATCACTTCGAATGTGCCAATGAAATGAGGACTCAGTTTCCCCTTTTTTTCCAAAACAATGAATCTTCTTCTATAGAGATACTTTAAGGAAGGCTTTCATGCCAACCTCATACTTAATGTCCATTCTTTTTAGATCAGTATAAGCTTTCTATCGGTCAAATACAGCTTTGAGCCGATCATGGATAATGGTCACCCTTTCTTTGATTTCTCGAAGTAAGTCAGGGCTTAACACTTTGCCTTCACCATGCTCGGTAAACAGAGAGGGGTTCTACATCTCCTCCCGAAAAGGGCTTCATAGGGTGCCATTTAAATCGAGGCTTGGTAGCTATTATTGTAAGCAAATTCCACCAAAGGTAGAGATTTCCCCCACGTATTCCCGAAGTCAATAACACAGGCTCAGAGCATATCTTTCAAAATCTACAAGGAAGAATCAAGATTGATACAAAACACTTATGCACACGAATTGAAGGGAGATATAAGGTTACAAGAATAACCCTTTTCGGGTTGACCATCGATTTAAGGATAGAAAGCAGTGCTTAGGTGCACTTAAGTTCTCAAAGCCTCTTGTAGGGTCATCCAAAACTGGGATGCGAAATGTGGATCACGATCAGAAATAATGGATATAGGAACTCTGTGTAAACGGATAACTTCTCGAATGTACAACTCAGTATGCTTAGGCAAACTGAAGTCTATTCTCATCGGAATAAAATGAGAAGATTTGGTGAATCGGTCCATAATGACCCAAATAATATTATTTTTCTTTGGTGTTGTCGGTAAGCTACTTACGAAGTCCATCGTAATACGTTCCCATTTCTACTGTGAAAGCTCAATGGGTTGCAAAAGACCAGTAGGTACCTTGTGCTCGGCTTTAACCCGTTGACAGGTCAAACACTTTGCCACAAAGTCTGTGATCTCACCTTTCATGCCGGACCACCAATACAACTCTTTTAAGTCTTTATACATCTTGATAGCTCCATGATGAATAGAAAATGAGCTCGAATGAGCTTTATTCAGGATTTGATCCTCAAGATCATCATTATCGGGGACACAAATACGGTTCTAGAAATACAATAGACCATCAAAATTCACAATAAAGTCAAGATCTGGTTTGTCCTTGATCTTAGCAATAAGTGTTTATAACTCCTCATCAGATTCTTGGAGTGCTTTGATTCGAGACACAATGGTTGACTAAACTCTCAATTCAGCCAACAACTTACCATGCTTCTTGAGCTAGAAATGAGCATTCAAACATATCGGGGATGGAGAAGGCTTCCAACTAAGAGCATCAGGTATGACATTGGCTTTACTAGGGTGGTAATCAATAACCAATTCGTAGTCCTTCAAAAGCTCCATCCACCAACGTTGACAGAGATTCAACTCTTTCTAAGTTAGAAGACATTTAAGACTTTTGTGACCCGTGTACAAATAACATTTCTCACCGTAAAGGTAGTGCCTCCAAATTTTTAAGGCAAACACAACGACAACTAACTCCAGATCATGTGTCAGATAATTCAGCTTGTGTGGCTTAAGCTGACGTAAAACATAGGCTATGACATTTCCTTCTTGCATCAATACACAGCTTAATCCCAGGTGGGATACATCACTATATACAGTGAAGTACTAACCCGACTCAGGTTGTACCAAAATAGAGGCATGGGTCAGAACTTGCTTAAGCTGATCAAAACTTTTTTGTTGCTCCACGGTCCATACAAAGGGGGTTTCTTTAAGAAGAAGATTCGTTAAGGGTGCAACAATCATCGAGAATCCCTTAATGAATCTACAATAATAGCTCGCAAGGCCCAAAAAGCTACGAAATTCTCTAATATTCTTCGGAGGAATCCAGTCAAGAACTGCTTGAATCTTCTTTGGGTCAACTTGAATTTCCGCAAAAGATATCACATGTCCTAGAAAGTATACTTCAGAAAGCCAGAACTCACATTTTCTAAACTTAGCGTATAGTTATTTCTCCAGAGAGTCTGTAGCACAATCCAGAGATGTTCTTCATGAGTGGTTGTGTCTTTGGAGTAAATCAAGATGTCATCTATGAACACAACCACAAACTTATCTAGATAAGGATAGAATACATGATTCATCAAATCCATGAAGCTGCAGGTGCATTCGTAAGCCCAAAAGGCATTACTAGGAATTCATAGTGGCCATATCTAGTTCAGAAGGTAGTCTTTGGAACATTAGACTCATTCACTAGCATTTGATAATATCTAGATCGTAAATCTATCTTGGAAAAGATAGAAGCACCTTTCAATTGATCGAAGAGGTCATCGATCCTTGGTAACAGATACTTATTCTTGATTGTTACTCTATTCAGCTGATGATGCATAGTCCCATCAATCCATATTTCTTCTTGACAAACAAAACTGGTGCTCCCCAGGATAAAAAACTCGGTCGTATGAATCCCTTATCCAAAAGTTCTTGGATTTGGGTATTCAGTTCTTTTAATTCGACTGGGGCCATCCTGTTACGGAGCAATGGAGACTAGTGTAGTCCCCGGTTGTACTTCAATTCTGAATTCCACTTCTCGAGTGGAGGAAAGTCTCAGAAGCTTATCAGGAAACATATCAGGGAATTATTTCACCACCGTTACGTTTTCAAGCTTCAAATTTTCCTTAGACTCTATGGCACACATAAGAGCCTTAGTTGGTTCGATTTTGGTTTTCATTAAGGTTAACTTTCCTTATCGAGTCCACAGAGATATAACTTCTTCTCTGAACAGTCTACCCAGGCTTGATGCTCAGCTATCCAATCAAGGCCTAGGATAAGTTTGAACTTATGAAAAGGTAAGGCCATCAAATTAGCCAGAAATGGGATCCCCTGGATCCTCAGAGGACAAGCTTTACAGATCAATCGGATAACCACACTATCTCCTAGTGGGTTAGAGACAACAATCTCAAATGTAACTAGTTCAAATTCTAGAGCATATTTTCTGATCAACGGTTCAGTAATGAAGGAATGCGCAGAGCCTAGATCTACCAAAGCATAAACAGGATCAGAGCATAATTCCACTATATCTGCTATCACATTAGGATCATCTTCTTGCTCCCAGCCTCGAATGTGGTACATCTATGTTGAGGTATGAGGATCATGTCCAACCAAAGGATTATTGGTGTTGTGAGGTCTCTCTGCTGATCCAGACTGCACTTGTTTTGCTCCTCTTCCCTTAGAAGAATTATTCTAAGAAGCCACTATGGTAGGAGCGTTTGGATTCTAAGGACAATGTCTGATGAAGTGGTTTGATTCACCATAGAGGTAACATGATCCTGACTGTCTACGACACTGTCTAAGGTGTATTTTCTGACAAAAGTTGCATAAAGGAATCTGAGAACCTTTTACAGAACCACCCGTACTATCAACTAAAGCTGTATGAGCAACATATGTTCCCAGAGATTGGGATTGTGGCACATATCCTGTTCTTGGTAGCTGCTAATAAGTGGCAGACTTTTGATCCCACATCTACCCTCTTCCGAGGCATAGAAGGCCTAGAGTCATCTCGAAATCTCTTACTGGACCGGGCATGGTTCTCATTTCTTCTTTCATAAGCTTTTTAGGAGGCTTCGATGGCGATGGCTCGATTGACTAGGGTCTTAAAATCCTCTATATCCAAGGCAGTGAAGAGAGGGTATAATTCGTCAAAGAGGTCATCAATGAACATTATGCATTTCTCTTTTTCCGTACGTATGATCTCAGCACCATACTTCATATACCTGCAGAAATCGTGGATGTATTGCTCCACCAGTCTTTCTCATTGTCTTAGATGGAGGAACTTCTTACGCCCCTTAATAATCTAGTGTTCACTAATGTATTTCTTGCGAAACTCATGAAGAAAGAAGTCCCACGTAACTTTATGCTTGGGTACGGTGAGTATCTCGGTATCTCCCCAACTCTGAGCCTCCTCAGAAATTAGTTCCAGAGAGCGCTCCAGCTTGTGTTCATCAGGACACTTCATCTGTTTGTTCAGAACTTTAAGAGTATTCTCCAGCCAATACTTTGCTATATTCGGATTATCCAGGTCTTGAACAGTGAATGTGTAAACTGGATACTGACGGAGCTCGCTAATAGGAGCCTTCAGAATAGAAGAAAACTCTTTAGCAGGCTATGGTGGTGGTTCTTGCCTGAGAGACATGACCACTTGTTTGATCATTTTAGCCATAGACATTAGATACTCCTGCTGAGTGGGAGGCATGAGAGGAGGGTGAGGTGGGTCATTCTACCCCACTTGTTCGGGTCTAACTTCGGTTCTCAGATTATCCCCCTGTGTCGAGGAGGATCTGGGGTGTGGTTAATTTATGGTACGCCTATTAGTAGGTGTAGATATTTTTAGATCTAATCATACAGAAAAGATTTAATTGTGTAAGTTGCAAGTCACAGATAAACTACACAGATAAACTCCTAAGTGGCAAATGCAGATGTAGACTCATAACAGACTTCAGTTTAGTCCTAGAATCGACTAAACTTATACTCTGATACCACAAATGTAACACCACATTCCCGGTCTAGTAGAGAATCGGGTTGAAAAGTGCTACCGGAAAGTATATTAGAGATTCGGAGATATATTCAGAGTTCAGAATCTTATTCAAGAAGTTTATTGAACTCTTTTAAGGCATGATAGATCTATTATTGATTACTTATTCGATTTAGGGTCAATTTTAAACTTTTTTGAACTTATGGATTAAATCATAATTTTTATAAACTAAAGGTCCTTATTGGGATTTCTTTTTACTAAACTATAATTAAAATTACCAATTAATAGCATGTGAAGTTTTGTTATTAACGGAGATCGTTTACCTATCCAATTATGCCATTTAAAACCTAGTGACCAATTCGTAAACTGTTTAAAAATGTAATTTTAGACTTTTAGCAGAATTAACTGACTTCGTACTGGTACGCCTAAGACCATATCGGTATGCTGAGTTGATTTTCCAGATTCTAGGTTCAATTATAACAAGACGAAATTGATACCCCTAAGCCCATATCGATACATGTTGACTAAGGTTGACCCGTTTTGGTACAGCCTAATGCAATATCGATACAATTTAATTTTCAGATCTTACTGTCCAAATCCGTATCGATACACCCCCTTTGCGTATCGATTTACCCTGTTTTACTTAGTCCAATTATATAAGGCCGCATCGACACGCCATCATCCGTACCGATATGTCTGCCTTGTAATGACAGATTTTAGCTGGCTTTTAATCAATTTAACCTGTTGAACATTGTCCAAACTTAACTAAATTTTACCAGCAAGTCTAATATCCATATTTTTAATAGCATACAAAATTTTAGGACATTTCAAATTTATTAACTAGGATTTTACCTTTTGGTGCCTTTAAGCTCATTTTAACTAGTTTTTACCAATTCTAAGCATACTAACTTTCACATTTAACACCTAGGCACTATTAGGCCACTACATACATATCAAAATATGCAAACATAACATGTTTGAGCCATATGCCACCTTACTAGGAGTTCAAAGCAAAAGTAAAGTATACATATGATTGGTGGAAGTGACTTGCAACCGCAACTACACGATCGGAGTCCAGAATACTTCAAGATCCTGAAATGCATGATACACACGAATGTTAGGCTTACATAGCCTAGTGAGGTAGTTATAACAAATGCACAACAAGTTTATCAAATGCATGAATAACATATAGGCATGCTTGGGTGACATTTTACATAGCATCAATCACATCAAACGTATTCAAGACCAATAATCATGATTCCATATAGTAATTATAAATCATATAAACATATCATTTCCCTTGGACATGGTAACCAATGGATACGCGAATTCCCCTATACACCACCTATATCGAAAATAGGCCGCAGCCTTGAGCCGTAGCTCTAGATAGTCCCTTACACAATCCATCCTTATCTCACCACACATTTAGGTCGTAGCCCCCGACCGTAGTCCAATCCATTACTTAGTAAGCTTGAATAACCCTATGGCATGCCAATTGTATCCAATATACATAAGTGTCCAAGGTTACACATATCATCATCAAACTTACCATTTTGCCCGTAGGCCATATCATATGGAATCATAAATTGAGCCTTAGCTCTAAATTTATATCATAGCATAACCATATTATATCGGATAGCATATCATAGCATGATCAAAACATATCGGATAGTATATATATGCTCGTAGACATGTTAAAGCAATATGAAGACTTACCTTGCTTACCAATAGCACCCACACACATGTTTGCCTACTTGAGCCCTTAACAAATGCAATCATAACCACAAAATGAATGCAATGGGATGGCTCCTCGCCTATCCCTTGACACAACTACACTCACCTAGTGCATGAAAGCTTTTAGGATTTTCGAATTTCGATTCCTTTGCTCCTAGACTTGGTTGAAGATGACAGCTTGTTTCTTTTTAATTTTCGAGCTAAGAAGAAACACGTGGAATTATTATAATCACTATAACGACATAGTACTCATTTAAAAGATTAGGCTTAGAATTTCAATTTGAAATTAAACTCCAATTATCCATGGAATTCAACAATTGATTGAGGGCTTTTACTTACCCGGTCGATAGCTTTGTTATGGAGGTTTCGAATCAAAGAAAGCTTGAGCCTAAGGTAGTTAATAAGGGAGGCGTATGCTTGCTTAAGGTTGAAGACAACAATGGTGGTGCTAGCTTGGTGGAAGACAAGAATTGAGTTTTGCTTTCGAGAAGTTTCAAAACAAGGAAGAAAATATCTTTCCTATTCATTTTAAGTGACCAACTCCCTAATGATTGCCCCACCTCTTAATGGGCCAATAGGAGGGTTTCCTTTAAGCAAGGGTTTGCCTACCTTAATCATTCACTATCTTTTCATTCCCTTTTAACAATTCAAGGCAATTTGATGGCTTTAGTCATCTTTTCTGATCATTTCTCACGTGGGTTGGCAACCTAGCAGGTGAGTCATCACCCCAAATTCCTTTATCTTTCAATTTAGCCTTTAATCAGATTTTAGATAGGTTACCGTACCGATACCCTCTTAACCGTATCGATACAATTAACCCTAGGTAGTTAAAACCGTTGAGCCATATCGATACGCCTCTAGCCGTATCGATACGTTTAGTCCAAGTTTGGTAAGTTAGTTAAGACCGTACCGATATAGGTATTACTATATCGAAACGCCTAGCTCAAACCGTATCGATACAGATCCCACCGTATCGATACACCAAGTTCAAAATCAACATTTTCAGCTTTGAATTTCTTACAAAAAGGTCCCCACAACTTAAATCAAGTTCAACTAACTTTCATTGCTACAAGATTGGGTACAAGGACTGAGAGATTACATTTCCGAGCATAACTGATACAAAATTTATGGTCATCGGAACCAAATTCTGACTAGGCCGGTTTTAGGGATGTGACAAGGAAGACTTTAAGGTGTCATGTCACATTTGCATTTTTAACAATAGTGGTTGTAATAAAATCGAATTAAAAGTTTATAGACTATAATAAAAGTTTTTCGATTTTAGTGACCAAAGTGAAAACACCTTAAAAATTCAGTGACTACTAGTGTAATATACCTTAGATTATTTTAATTTCTTTGTTTTGAGCTCTTAAATTATATTTGGTCAAAACAAATATTAAAACAATTATTTTATAATTATTTTAAGTATATTTGTTAGTTCGGTTAAAATTTCTTGGCTACATACATTGTTATTCTTGTAAAGTAGTTTAACTAAAATTTTGATTTAAAATTTTAAAAATGATTACAATTTAATTTAAATAAATTTAAAACTAGTAAAATATATTATAGTTCTCAAATAAACATGTTTTCCTTCGAAAAATATTTTTCTAATGACGTAATCATTCATTTGGAAAAAATATTATGGTTCAAACTATTTTGAAACTTAAATTCCTCTTCCAATTTTTTGATAAGTTGTAATTGATTTGAGCATTTGAAAACAAAACTAATTTTGATTTTTTTTTTTGAAAAATCTTAAAACTCCAAATTGATTTTGAAATATAAAACTATGTTCACTTGCACAATAGTTGTCACTATCAATACTTAATTTTACTGAAGTAAGGTTTTTCTCCTTTCTAAAACACAATTGCACCAGTATAAGACAGTTCTACGCTCAAACATATTTACAAGGTATAGATTAGTTCTTCAATGTCAATATGTCTATTACTAAAAAACTATGCTTTCTTGCACAATAATAACCCCTTATCAATATATTATTTTACATCATTGTAAATTGATTCTAAATTATTATACTAGTCGGTGAGCTATAATGCTTAAATTTATTGATTTGCCCCCTATATCTGTAATTTAAATCCTAAATTATAAACAATACGCAACCGAAAGCGTAACGATAACTGTAATTTAAATCCTTATTAAGGGTCTGTTCAGCAATGCTTCTCCAACGAGCATTGGAGCGCCAAATGAAAAAAAAAATGTCGAACACATATCTTCTGCTTGCTGAACGGACGTTTGCTCATTTCTTTCCACCAAATTTTGCACCTAAACAGACGTTCAGTCATAGCTAAATTTA
This sequence comes from Hibiscus mutabilis, assembly GCA_019671005.1. NCBI lineage: Eukaryota > Viridiplantae > Streptophyta > Magnoliopsida > Malvales > Malvaceae > Hibiscus > Hibiscus mutabilis. The sequence goes on from CM033727.1 coordinate 49,518,334, forward strand.
TCAGATTCCCTGCAATCGAACGTTTAACTCTTAATAAGCGTTCACACTTCGTTGCTGAACTGAACCTAAATGAACCAATAAATCCTTAGTGAATGCTGGATTAGAGTGGCAAGTGGTATTGTATTGCAGAATCTGTAGGCCCCTTGTTGATACCATATTGTCCAATGGGGAAAACAGCAGATAAACGATCCTAACATAAACTAAACAATATAAATATATAAAATAAGGTTCCATGAGGCGCCCAGGCCATGATTAGGGTGTCCCTGACCAAATATTACCTTACCATAACATAAAAAAAGAAAATATAAATGTATTTCAGTATCTTAAAATTATTATAATAATACTTATTAACATGATAAAAATGATACAACTTGCACATATAATGTTAATTCCATCCAAAACCAGAAGAGCAGTGAATACTGGCACCACAAAACCAGACACAGATTCGCCTGGAAAACAAGCCGTGATCCGACAAAAAGTAAACCATTGCGTCATCTATGACGGTGAGCTGGATGCGAGTTTTGCTATAAATAGAAGCCACTTTCCTTTCCTCTTTCTTCATCAACAACGAAATACATACAGAAGAAGAAAAAAATCAAGTCTTTAGTTCTGTCGAGGGTGATTGTCTAAGAAGATTAGACAGCCACTATGAGTACTGCTGGTCAGGTCATCCGTTGCAAAGGTGATCAATCCACTGTCTCTCTCATCTGCAGTTATATGCTTACTGTTCTTTGTTGCCTTCTTTCTGGGATCTGGTTTTGCTGTTTTCTGATGGTTTTGATGCTAATTCAGTGGTTGTTTTCTTACAGCTGCGGTGGCATGGGAGTCGGGGAAGCCACTGTCGATTGAAGAAGTGGAAGTGGCGCCGCCGCAGAAGAATGAAGTCCGTATTAAGATTCTCTTCACTTCTTTATGCCACACCGATGTCTACTTCTGGGATGCCAAGGTACCTCTTATTTCATTTAAGGCTATTATACACTTGCTTCATATGAATTCTTTTGACTGTAGTATTAAATTACGGTCGCAGTTGCACACGCTGCAGTCGCAAATAAATATGATTTTAAATGTGATGTAGTTTGTGGTATTGCATCAACCTTTAAAACCGTTACAATGTGCGCCTGTGGCCGCAATTTAACCCCTCACGTTGTGTTTGACAACAATTTTCTCTTTGTTGTAGGGACAAAACCCCCTGTTTCCTCGGATACTTGGTCATGAGGCTGGAGGGTATGTATATGTTTACAATTTCTATTTTCTATGTTCTTATATGTATATGTATATGTATATGTACCCTGTTCTTTGAACATGCTGCTATCTAGGATCGTGGAGAGTGTTGGCAAAGGCGTGACTGATCTTGAACCAGGCGATCATGTTCTGCCCATCTTCACCGGAGAGTGCAAGGAATGCGCCCATTGCTTGTTGGAGGAAAGCAATATGTGTGATCTTCTGAATCAACACGGATAGGGGTGAAATGATTCATGATGGGAAATCCAGGTTTTCCATCAACGGGAAGCCTATCTACCACTTCCTTAGCACCTCTACTTTCAGCGAATACACTGTCGTCCATGTCGGCCAGGTCGCCAAGATCAATCCGGAGGCTCCACTTGATAAAGTTTGTGTTCTAAGCTGCGGAATGTCCACAGGTTAGTTTTTCTTGATATGTAAACAATGCAATGACAGTGGGGAAGTTGTTGTCTAAAAACATGTTTTGCTTCTCTTGTAGGTTTTGGTGCCACTGTGAATGTTGCTAAACCCAAAAAGGGTCAATCCGTTGCGATTTTCAGACTAGGTGCTGTCGGTCTTGCTGTGAGTTATTCTTGTCACTTTTATGTTAATTCCTTTCCCCTCTCTTGGCTTATACTTTTAAGTTATTTCTCTGTTCTGAAATTTAGGCTGCTGAAGGAGCAAGAGTTTCGGGGGCTTCAAGGATCATTGGTGTCGATTTGAACCCCAGCAGATTCGAGCAAGGTAGGATTTGTTTCATAGTCATGATTTACAGAAGACATTCTAGGATTGGTTATGTTCCTGGTCAAGCTAAATTACAAAACTGATCACGTTTGTTCCTATTACTTGTTGCAGCCAAGAAATTTGGTGTTACTGAGTTTGTGAATCCAAAAGATCAGGACAAACCTGTTCAAGAGGTTGATTCCCACTTCTATATGCATGTCGGATTCTGATTTGTATAATAAACTTGTTCGAGATCCTTATTATAGAACCAATTTGAATGAACAGGCTATTGTTGAGATGACTGGTGGCGGAGTCGATCGCAGTGTCGAATGTACAGGGAGCATCCAGGCCATGATTTCTGCATTCGAATGTGTCCACGATGTAATTATCTTTACAACATTTTTCTCTTCATAGATGATATCATTTTTACATTGTCATCTTCAGCTGAAATCACCAATTTTCAGGGTTGGGGTGTTGCGGTGCTTGTCGGTGTCCCGAACAAGGACGACGCATTCAAAACTCATCCGGTGAACCTGCTGAATGAGAGGACACTCAAGGGTACTTTCTTCGGCAACTACAAACCTCGGATTGATATCCCCGCTGTGGTCGAGAAATACATGAACCAGGTGAGGTTATGTTGCTGTTTATGTCAGTGTTGAATACTAAAGTAGCATCACGAACAAAGTAACAAAGTGATCTTTTTGATATTTGCAGGAACTTGAGCTGGATAAATTCATCACCCACTCTGTTCCATTCTCTGAGATAAACAAGGCATTCGAATTAATGCTTGCCGGCGAGGGTCTGAGATGTGTGATTCGAATGGATGCCTGAGGAATGGATTGATCGATGGATGTAGGCGTTTTCTTTTTTATGTATTATGAGCAAAAGAGTGCGATTTAAGGAAATAAATAATGTATGCTACATGGTTTTTGCTGTAATGTTTATTCTATTTCCATGTTTTCCATTCTCTCTTTTCTTTTTTATTGCTCTGGGTTCAACATGTTGTCGCTCTTGCATGCCACGACATTTTAAAACCTTTCAAATATATACAATTATAAAAATTATATCCAGATCGAATACATTCCCATATTTAACACATTAATACAAGTCTGGGCAACAGGTATTAATGTGTTAAATATGAGAATGATCTTTGCGCAGTTGCAACAGGTGTTCGAACAGAAGCCAAAGCATGGTTGCCCATTCTAAGATCGTCAAACATTCGAAAAGAAGCCGAAGCATAGTTGGCTATTCTAATATCATCAAACAACTTAAAAACACTTCGGTCGAATATGTCCACTTTCCCTACAGTGGTGACATGTATGTTTGCCTTTCACAATCGCTTGTCTGGGGGCTGTTAAATGAGAAGTTGCAACAACAGTTTTGTTGATGCCAAAAATAGATTGACACCGGACAAAGTTGTGGACGAAGATTGTTGTGGTGATATAAAAATAATTAGATATTTATAATCTGCTAGTCAAATAAACTAATATTATTAGTTATCCGCTATCAACTAATGTAATCCACTAATTGCCAAACAGAGCGTCTTGCATCAGATCCTGGTTTCCAAATCATTTACCAATAGAATCTTATACATATATTATATATAGAAAAATACTTTGATACAAGTTTATACAAGCCTTTTAATTTTAGGGTTTAGGAATGTAGGTTAGGGTTTAGGTTACAAGTTTATGGTGCATGACGTAAAAGTTAAGATTTATGATTAGAATTTAAAGTCTAGGGTTTAGGTTTTTGGGTGTTAGGGTTAGGAATTCAGGTTTTAGATTTTATATTTTAAATATAAAGAATTTTGTAATTTTTTATATAACTTGTGTATCAAAATATAACCTTTATACATATATAGAAATTGTATTTCAGTTTAAAGATATAGAAAAATATTCTTTACATGCATTATTAGACATTGGAGCTACAACAAGTAATTGTAGTAAAAATGCTATACCAATATAAAAATGACAATCAATGAGAAATCCAATAAACGCTATAGGAATTGATAGAAAGGAGGGAATAATTGTATAAAGACAAAAAGGTTCTATTTACATAAATAGTGTTAAATTTATGGAAAATTCTACCGCACTCGACGAACATCGATGAGCACCACTAACGACGAGCACCGATGAGCACTATTAATCTAATTTATAAAGATTTAAAATCTAAAGGACTTACCTCATAATTTTAATTTTTTGAAAAATGAAAAGGTAATTTAATTAAAATTCTTTTTTTCATATTCTTTTAAAAATTATTAAATCAAAATTTCTATCCCCAAATCATCAAAATCCTAGTTTTTTTCTTCTACATCGCCACCGCCGCCGACTACATCCTCATCGTCCTGTCGTCGCCCGTCTGTGGCCGCCATTGAGCTCTGCCGCCCTTCCCCTCCTTCGTTGCAAGTAGGTAATTTATTCTCAATTCCCCATTCCCCATTCGAACCCTAACTATATTTAATTCAATACTATTCAAACCCCAATTCTCAATTTGAGTATCCTAATTCCCATATTAGAACTTCAATTACTTTAACAATATCTTAATTTGTATGTTAGAACCCTAAATCCCATGTCCGATTCAAAATCCCCAAATCGCAGTCCGTCGTCTGTACCGGTACGGTGGTTTCATCGTATAGGTATCCGTACCGGTATTGGTTGCGTACTGGTAAATTTAGCTGCTACTGGAATTTATTTCCAAAATAGTGTACTGGTACGCGTTAAAGACCATACCGGTACAGTATGTTCGATCCTTCAATAGTTTTGGTTTAAGTTCGATGCATGCATACTTAGATTTTAACTCTTTAACGTAGATGATGGATATAAACTTAACACCTTCAAAACAAGTTACGATGATGGAGTGCAAGCGTCATATCGACAAGTGTTCGGAGAAGACAAACAACGAGGTACATTCATTATAATTACCTAAAATTTCAATAATAGTGTTAAGTTTTTTTTGTTAAGAGTATTATTTTATACACATATAGGAAAAAGCTGAAGTTGTACATGAGGAAAACATAAGAACTCTTTATCAGAGTGATCACAAGTTCGAGACACTCATTCATTCGGTGCAAATATTGAAAAGGAATTTGTTAAAATGAATGGTCAATTTGAAAATTTTAATAGTCAATTTGAGAAATTAAATGGCCAATTTGAAAAATTAGTGACCATATTAGCATCGAGTAATGTTAAAAGTTCAATACAAGATGGTGATTTAGTAAAAGGAGAAGATATACATAATAGATCATTAAAGGAGGATGCTTTAAAGAATAGATTAGAATAGATTAATTTATATAGCGTTCCTTTGAAAGATGAAGGTTTAGAAAATAAATCTCACAAGGAAGAAGGATTAACTGCCGCATCATTAAAGAAAGAAACTGAGAGTGGTATTAAAAAACCTATTATGTCTCCATTTATTAATTATGATACGGATTATTATTCTCCCTCATTAGAACCTATTGGTAAAAGAAAACTTGAAGTTACTTCTGAAGACAAAATCAAGACTGACACAGATGGTTCCCCAAAAATTCCTAGCGAGGTTTTTAACTTAGAATTTAGTCTCTATCGATTTCCTAGTCAATTAGTTACGTTGAAGGAAACTCTAATAAGTAAAAGAAATATGGCCTAAAATGTCTAACAGTCCCAAGCCATTGTCAAAGAGTAAAGACTCTCAACAGAAAAAGAATGTGAGATGTTCGACTGCACGTTCTGATTCGACTGATGATCTAAAGTCGAAAGATATGACATAAAAAAGAGCTCAAACTTCTAAAGTGAATACAAAGGTATGTATAAATCATTCTTTATTGGTTATATTTCATCTTATAATTTGATATTATTTGTTTTCTTAAAAATAATATTTTCCGTATGATGTGTAGATGCAGGAAAAAATTACAAAGTGCAATGATACTGGAGAAACATCAAAGGTTAAAAGTTCTGAAAAAAGAGATAGTAACGTGATAAAAAATATAATTTTTTTTGTAGGGTGAAAATTTGAAAGAAATTATGTACAAATGTTTCATTTGTAGTAAATAATTGATCAATTACTCTTTGATTGTACAGGTTGGGAACAAGAATAAGGTTTGTAATTTTGAGATTGAACAAGGACCGTTGCGATTTGGTCGCAGAAGCTCAAATCAAATTTAAAACAAGAAAGGTGTAAACTATACACACAGTTTTTAATATCGACATTTAATTTTCAGGTTATTATCAATTGTAAGAGTTAAATGTATGTCATGCAGTATAAATATGAGCCAGGTGATCTCTTATCAGAAGATTGCAATGAAACTGGTAGGATAAGTGATGTGTGCAAGCAATATTTGAAGTACTTAACGCTTGAAGAAAGCAGAGTTTGTACGAATATTGCTACTTGGAATGATGAATCCAACACTCTTTACATGGCCAAAAATAATAATTTGAATGTTGACAATACTCGTATTGTTTTTCCAAAAAAGTGGTTATCTGATTGGGTATTATAGATATCTATATTTGTTAAATGTTATAATCAATATTTTTTATTTTATCTATTATTAATACAAGTGTTTTTATTGTTTTTTAATATTTAATAGTTTATCGATATCTATGTGTATGATTTGCTGGTTGGTCTTTCTTCACGTTTTTTGTTTGACAAATTACTCCACTTTTTCGTTCTATATCCCCCTTATGGCACACCAGTTTTTTTGCAATTATGTGATCACCAGTTCGACTTTTCATTGTTTGATCGACTCGAACGCCAAAACCTTTCACTTTGGCATAGGTATGATAAAATTCAATGCAATCATCTAAAGTCTTCCACTTCAGCATACTCATATCATTTGCATCGTAATGTTTCAATTGTTTCCCAATCTTGTCTCATATGCTTTCGTCAATGAAGTAGTCAAGGGTCTTCTCATCATCTATATGTTTGTCATCATCAACAGGATAATTAGTTTGTTTTTCTTTAGTATCAATTTCACAATCTGATTCACTATTGTAACAATTTTTATCCTGATTATGCTCATCTTCATCCTCGTTATAAAGCGCCAACTCTGTAGTTTGAATTTTGGCATCTTCGTTATCAACCATCTCGACAAGATCTGCAATTTAGCAAAATAAAGAAAAGCAACATTATTATAATGGTCATACCAAGGGAATTTGAGTTAACTCAAAATTTCAAAAATACAATTACATATAGTAAATCGAACTTAAACCAACAATATTGAAGGATTGAACATACCGTACCGGTACGGTCTTTAACGCGTACCGGTACACTATTTTGAAAATAAATTCCAGTAGCAGCTAAATGTACCGGTATGCAGCCAGTACCAGTACGGATAAACTCGCATATCGGTACGATAAAACCACCGTACCGGTACGAACGATGGACTGTGATTTGGGGATTTTGAATCGGACATGAAATTTAGGGTTCTAACATACAAATTAGGATACTGTTAAAGTAATTGGGGTTCTAATATGGGAATTAGGATACTCAATTTGGGAATTAGGATTCGAATAGTATCGAATTAAATATAGTTAGGGTTCAAATGGAGAATTGGGGATAAATTACCTACTTGCAACGAAGGAGGGGAAGAGCGGCAAAGCTCAACGACGGCCACGAACGGGCGACGGTGAGGATGTGGCAGTGGAGGCGACAGCGATGTAGAAGAAAAAAACTAGGATTTTGATGATTTGGGGATAGAATTTTTGATTTAATAATTTTTAAAAGAATATAAAAAATAAAAAAAATTAAATTACCTTTTGACTTTTCAAAAAATTAAAATTATACGGTAAGTCCTTTGAATTTTAAATCTTTATAAATTAGATTATAGTGCTCATCGGTGCTCGTCATTAGTGGTGCTCGTCATTAGTGGTGCTCGTTGGTGCTCGTCGAGCGCTGCAAACTCGTCCTAAATTTATAATTTCAAAGTTACTATGCTTTCCTGACATACATGGAGACATACTTTTACGAAACAATTTTATCTATAATTATGTACCCTTTTTATAGATAATAATAGGATAACTATATCTGTAAAAAAATACCGGCAAAAATTACTATGATAAAAAATCATACATCCGACTAAACTACTTATTTGGGCACAATTAACGTATATGAACTTATACAAGAAAATGAAGTGTGTTTAGGGGTTTTCTTAACAGTTTAGCCAATATTTAATTGCTTATAAATTAGGCGTTTTATTTGATTAAAAAAGAAAACAGATTTGATGAACCAATGAATCCTTAGTGAATGCTGGATTAGAGTGACGAGTGGTATCGTATTCAAGTTTTCAACTTAGCCAAAGTCCATGACCAGACCAAATACTACGGCTAAATTAAGAGAATACTCTCTTTTAAGGAAATAATTAGAAAATTACCCCATAAATAATTATGTAAAAAAATATTTTTTCGGTTTACATAAAGTAAATTCGTGTTTAGTCAAAAGCGAGTTTTAAATTAGTGCTTAATTAAAAGTGAGTTATGTGTAAAAAAACTTGGTAAATTAATTTTTTTTATTTCTTACCTACCCGCTCAATATATAAATCACATTTAGCTAATCGCGAGTTTAAAACTTGTTGTTAGCTAAACGCGAGTTTGACTCTAGCTGATCCGCGGCGGCCTTAGACGCTTCGACGCAAATCGCCGATTCCTACGCCTAAGTCAGCCTTCAACCAGCCTTGTGAGTACTCCCGCCGACAACGGCCGACCAATCACACTCCGTGTCTCGATGGATCTCGCCATCGACACCACTTGTGTCGCGGGCTATACCTACGCATTTAATCGCGCCGGACCTTAGTCGCTTCTCGGTTGAAACGTCGACTAAGTCACCCTCAAGTACCTTTTGACACGGTCTTAGGTGAAGATCTCTCGACAAACACCTAACTCAACCAGATTCTCGCTCCGAAGATCAAACACTCAAGCCCTCGAACGAAAAGATCGTTTCTAAGCTTAAAGCTAATCAAAGAACAACAGAAAGAGATTGGCAGCTAGAACAATGAAGAACACTCAAGAACAACAAAGAACAATAGAAAGAGTTTTAGAGTAAATGCTTTTGTATTACTCAAGTGAAGTGAAATGAATGAATGAAGTGATTTACAAGTGAGGAGGAGCCTCTATTTATAGTTGAACTCCCCTACATCCAACGGCTCAGCTTTAAATTACATCGACGGTCGAGATTGATCTTATCTTATCTTATCCGATCAAATCTCAAATTCAAATTCTAATTATCACAAACATTATCTATACATTATATTCAAATAAATGGATAATGCTTTGACCAATTTACCCTCCCGAATCCTCCATGGATTTGGCTAAGTCTTGTGGGCTTGCGGGCTCTTTAGCATTCTTCAAGTGCCGGGCCAAGTGTGATGGTCTTGGCAAGCCTGTTCCACCGCGCAAACTCTCTTTTGGCTGATTCTTGCGCTAACGCCTCGGTCCCAAAGGTATGGTCCTCGCCATTCTCCGAGTGTTGGGCAACATTTGACACGCCCGCTGCATTGCGCACAACCTCCCTATTTGTTGTCGCGCTAATGTCTCGGTCCAAAAGTTTGGTCCGTGACAATCTCCCCACTTGACTTAGCGACGCCTCGCCGCCGCACTCGAACGATCCCGGGCAGGTCAACTTGATTACTCGCCGATGCCTCGCTTCATGCAATTCCCCCATATGAATCGCCGCTCGACTCAAATCGTCGTTGAACATCGCGTGCTAACACGCTCTTGATACATCTCCTTGTAGGAGCACTCTCCCACAAACTCGATTTACCTCGACTCGGACCCACTTGGTCCTCGCGGCAAAGACTTGGAAGTTGTCACAACATTGAACACAGATCGAACTCTCGATTCATCGACAACTCGCTTGCCCTTTGAACTCAAAGGTCTCTTCCAATCTTCTTTTCCCCGCAGATCAAGACTAGGTCTCACTTGACCTACGCCATCAACAACGGCAAATCAAAACCAAAAACACTAGGAATGTGTTTGAGATGTACCTTTTCCTCGGTCACATTTACTCTAAAATGGGTCAGCCCTTCTTTCTCCTTGAAGTCCGCCCTCTCGCATTGAACCTTCCTCATCGGTTCTTTGCATGCATCGCACTTTCGCCACAAAGTCCGCGCGATACTACTCAGATCGGCACTTCTTCCCCAAGTCCGTTGCATCCCGTTGCACCCGCCTTCCGACTTGAAGTTTGGTGCTCTCTTGCATCGATCCTTCTTCCTTGAAGTTCGGTGCTTTTCTCTTGCGCCGACACTTCCTACCTGAAGTTCGCCGCCGCTTCCCACCTTACCCATTGGTGGTGTCTCCACGGTTATTATGTCCCCTAACGGCTTGGCCCCTTCGACTCTACAATGGTCTCAAAAGCGATGCTCTTACCCCGAACATCCCGGCAAGCTCCTCGGTAGCCTTCTCGGACATGGTTACCCCTTTCGCGCTCGGGTCCCCTTGGCCTTGGCGTAACTCGACATTATCGGATCAAGCGATACACAGCCCGCTTTCTTCGGGCTCATCCAACTCCTTGATGGCTTGACTCGATCCAGCAATCTCGCATTTGTGAGGCCCCTTACACGGGTAACACTCTAGTTGCTTCAACTTGCGTCGCACTTCTTCCTCAAGTCCTTCGCTTCTTTCCCACCTTGCCCATAGGTGGCATCTTAACGGTTGCTATGTCCTCGACGGCTCAGCCCCTTCGACATCAGATCGGGTCTCAAAAGCGATGCTCTTTCCCCGAACATCCCGGCAAGCTCTTTCCCAGCCTTCCTGACATCTTCAACCCATTCTCGCTCATGGTCTCCGCTACCTTGGCGTAACTAGATAACTCGGAACCAAGTTTCATGTGCTCTTTACTCTTGGCCTTGTCCTGTCCCTCGGACCACTTGGCTCAAACGGGCATCTCCGCAACTTATGAGGTCCCTTACACCGTAACACCTCAATTGCCTCGTTTTTACCCTCGGCTTGACAGCTTCCTCACTTGCTATCGCACCAAGTCTCACCACCGGCTGAACTACTTTGGCACTCGTAGTCGAACCACGGTTCTCTCCTTTGCTTGGCGGCATTGACACTCACAATCGCCCCAAGTCTCATCGCTGGACTACTTTGGCACTTCGACTCGAACCACGGCTCACTTGTCTTCACCATGGCACCGCAATCGCCCCAAGTCTCGTTCTTTTCCTTTGACTCGACATCCCCTTTATCAAATGAGGTTCTTCTCGACATCCCCTTATCAAATGAGCACCATTACAAAAGTAGCACTTCAACTTCTTGCCCCTTCTTTTCTGGTACGGACTTAGCCTCACCATTCCCTTGTCTCGAATCGGGCCTGGTTGACTCAACACTCGCCGCTTGCATTCTCGCGGGCTCGGCCCGAGGTTCGCAACAATGATAGCCTCTCAAAGTCTCGGGCATCTCCTCGCATCATCGCGAGCTTCGCCCCGGCCTAAATCCTCTAAGAAGGTCTTGAGCGCATCACATTCGCTCATTGCCGTCTTGCAACCGAGCAGCTCCCTCTTGAGCTCATCCACTTCTTTTTCGCAAAGCTTCTATCTCGCCTTCACTGCATTACTCCCTCGAAATGTCACCAACTTGTTGAGAACTTCTCGTGTCTCGCCCTTGAACTGGTCATCTATGGACTCTACTCGCCAAGACGGGACTCAAAACACCTTGGGTCCGCTTGGCCTCCTCTTCGGATTTCTCAAGTCTACAAACCTCTTTCCCAACGACTCCAATTCCACCTTCATTGCCTCCACCGCATCTTGAAGGGAATTATCTTGTTGGTTCAACTTCTCGTACATTGAGTTGAGAACTTCTTGGATCTCCTTCACGGTTTCCTCCTTGGAAGAACTCTCCGCTTTTTGCAAATCCACCATCTTGGCTTCACAAGCACAACTCTCTCAAACTACCTCCAATTGTTGAGGATGCGCTATGCCTCGCCATTGAACTTGCCTCCATGGACTCTAACTTTTCAAGACGTGACTCCACAACACTCCGGTCTTTTTGGCCTCTTCTCTTAGAGTTTCCACCGCAGCCTCTAAGGAATCGCCACGCTTAGACACCTTCACATCCAATTCATTAAGAGCCAATTGAACATCCTCCCGGATCCCTTCTCTGAGACTCTAACATCTCAATATCCAACGAACCCAGCTTCTCAAGGTTTATCGCTCTAGCTCTTCAAACACCACCTCGGCCTCCTTCTTGAAGTCCAAGAGTTTATCGACCCAAGCCTCTCTACAACTGTTATGAATTCAAGATTCGAGTGTACCTTATTTTCAAGACGGTTGCTCCTCTCTCACAAATTCGTTCAGTGTCTTTCTTACATCGCCCATTGTCGTTGTCTTCTTCTTTGGTGCCATCTCAATCACCACTTTGCCACAAACTAGTCCGATCCCCGATCACTTCGACTAACTCGAACACAAACCACCACCACGCTTATCCGCAACTACAAGCGTCGAACTCACCACACTTGATCGCAACCGCAAGCCGGAATCCACCACACTTGATCGCACCGCAAGTTGGCTTGAACACAAGTCACCACCACGCTTGATCGCAATCGCGAGCTGGCTCGAACGCAAGTCCTTCCTCGACTCGCCGGATAGCACTTATCACGGCACTTCTCCGATTCCACCTCTCGTGGCTCTCTCGTTACCAACTCTCACACGGCTTTTCGATATCAACTATCGCAAGACTTCGCCCGATGCCAACTATCACGGAACCCGCTACCGCCTTTTTGATAACAACTTATCACCGCTCAACTCGACACCAACGCCGCAGAACTTTGTCCGATGCCTACTATCACTTTAACTCGCTACAGCTACCAAAGAACCAACTTTCACCACTCACTTCGATACCAACTATCACGGAACTCAAGCTACCTACCACCTACCGCCTACCACCGCTGTCTCGATACCAACTATCACTATCACTACCTTTTTGGCTCGATACCAATCGTCACGGGCTAGATTTTGACTCTAGCTGATCCGCGGCGGCCTTAGACGCTTTCGACGCAAATCGCCGATTTCCCACGCCTAAGTCGCCTTCAACCAGCCTTGTGAGTACCCCGCCGACAACGGCTTCGACCAATCACTCTGTGTCTCGATGGATCGCCATCGACACCACTTGTGTCGCGGGCTATACCTTTGCCGACGAATCGTGCCGGACCTTAGTCGCTTTCGGTTGAAACGTCGACTAAGTCACCCCAAGTACCTTGTCACGGTCTTAGGTGAAGATCTCTCGACAAACACCTAACTCAACCAGATTCTCGCTCCGAAGATCAAACACTCTCAAGCCCTCGAACGAAAGATCGTTTCTGGTTTAAAGCTAATCAAAGAACAACAGAAAAGAGATTGGCAGCTAGAACAACGAAGAACACTCAAGAACAACAAAGAACAACAAAGAACAATAGAAAGAGTTTTAGAGTAAATGCTTCTTGTATTACTCAAGTGAAGTGAATGAATGAATGAAGTGATTTACAAGTGAGGAGGAGCCTCTATTTATAGTTGAACTCCCCTACATCCAACGGCTCAGCTTTAAATTACATCGACGGTCGAGATTGATCTTATCTTATCTTATCCGATCAAATCTCAAATTCAAATTCTAATTATCACAAACATTATCTATACATTATATTCAAATAAATGGATAATGCTTTGACCAATTTACCCTCCCGAATCCTCCATGGATTTGGCTAAGTCTTGTGGGCTTGCGGGCTCTTTAGCATTCTTCAAGTGCCGGGCCAAGTGTGATGGTCTTGGCAAGCCTGCTCCACCGCGCAAACTCTCTTTGGCTGATTCTTGCGCTAACGCTCGGTCCCAAAGGTATGGTCCTCGCCATTCTCCGAGTGTTGGGCAACATTTGACACGCCCGCTGCATTGCGCACAACCTCCCTATTTGTTTGTTTCGCGCTAATGTCTCGGTCCAAAAAGTTTGGTCCGTGACAATCTCCCCACTTGACTTAGCGACGCCTCGCCGCCGCACTCGAACGATCCCGGGGGTGGTCAACTTGATTACTCGCCGATGCCTCGCTTCATGCAATTCCCCATATGAACGCCGCCGCCTCGCTCAAATCTGTTGTTGAACATCGCGTGCTAACACGCTCTTGATACATCTCCCTTGTAGGAGCACTCTCCCACAAACTCGATTTACCTCGACTCGGACCCACTTGGTCTCGCGGGCAAAGACTTGGAAGTTGTCACAACATTGAACACAGATCAACTCTCGATTCATCGACAACTCGCTTGCCCTTTGAACTCAAAGGTCTCTTCCAATCTTCTTTTCCCCGCATCAAGACTAGGTCTCACTTGACCTACGCTCATCAACAACGGCAAATCAAAACCAAAAACACTAGGAATGTGTTTGAGATGTACCTTTTCCTCGGTCACATTTACTCTAAAATGGGTCAGCCCTTCTTTCTCCTTGAAGTCCGCCCTCTCGCATTGAACCTTCTTCATCGGTTCTTTGCATGCATCGGCACTTTCGCCACAAAGTCCGCTATGATACTCAGATCGGCACTTCTTCCCCAAGTCCGTTGCACCGGGTTGCACCCGCCTTCCGACTTGAAGTTTGGTGTGCCTCTTGCATCGATCCTTCTTCCTTGAAGTTCGGTTTTTCTCTGCGCCGACACTTCCCACCGAAGTTCGCCGCCGCTTCCCACCTTACCCATTGGTGGTGTCTCCACGGTTACTATGTCCCCTAACGGCTTGGCCCCCTTCGACTCTACAATGGTCTCAAAAGCGATGCTCTTACCCCGAACATCCCGGCAAGCTCCTCGGTAGCCTTCTCTGACATGGTTACCCCTTTTCGCTTTCGTCCCCCTTGGCCTTGGCAGAACTCGACATTATCGGATCAAGCGATACAGCCTCGCTTTCTTCGGGCTCATCCAACTCCTTGATGGCTTGACTCGATCCAGCAATCTCGCATTTGTGAGGCCCCTTACACCGGGTAACACTCTAGTTGCTTCAACTTGCGTCGCACTTCTTCCTCAAGTCCTTCGCTTCTTTCCCACCTTGCCCATAGGTGGCATCTTAACGGTTGCTATGTCCTCGACGGCTCAGCCCCCTTCGACATCAGATCGGGTCTCAAAAGCGATGCTCTTTTTCCCGAACATCCTCGGCAAGCTCTTTCCCAGCCTTCCTGACATCTTCAACCCATTCTCGCTCATGGTCTCCGCTACCTTGGCGTAACTAGATAACTCGGAACCAAGTTTCATGTGCTCTTTACTCTTGGCCTTGTCCCGTCCCTCGGACCACTTGGCTCAAACGGGCATCTCCGCAACTTATGAGGTCCCTTACACCGTAACACCTCAATTGCCTCGTCTTTACCCTCGGCTTGACAGCTTCCTCACTTGCTATCGCACCAAGTCTCACCACCGGCTGAACTACTTTGGCACGTAGTCGAACCACGGCTCCCTTTTTTGGCGGCATTGACACCACGCCCCAAGTCTCATCGCTGGCTGGACTACTTTGGCACTGTAGTCGAACCATTCACTTCGCTTGGCGGCATTGACACGCAATCGCCCCAAGTCTCGCCATTCTCCCTTTGACTCGCCTCGCTGTCTTCACCATGGCAGCTAGGCGGTTCTTCTCTGACATCCCCTTATCAAATGAGGACCATTCACAAAAGTAGCACTTCAACTTCTTGCCCCTTCTTTTCTCGGCACGGACTTAGCCTCACCATTCCCCTTGTCTCGAAATCGGCCTGGTTGACTCAACACTCACCGCTTGCATTCTCGCGGGCTCGGCCGAGGTTCGCAACAATGATAGCCTCTCAAAGTCTCGGGCATCTCCTCGCTTCATCGCGAAGCCGCCCGGTCTAAATCCTCTAAGAAGGTCTTGAGCGCATCACATTCGCTCATTGCCGTCTTGCAACCGAGCAGCTCCCTCTTGAGCTCATCCACTTCTTTTTCGCAAAGCTTCTATCTCGCCTTCACTCGCATTACTCCCTCGAACAGTCACCAACTTGTTGAGAACTTCTCGTGTCTCATCCTTGAACTGGTCATCTATGGACTCTACCTCGTCAAGACGGGACTCGAAAACACCTTGGGTCTGCTTGGCCTCCTCTTCGGATTTCTCAAGTCTACAAACCCTCTTTCCCAACGACTCCAATTCCACCTTCATTGCCTCCACTGCATCTTGAAGGGAATTATCTTGTTGGTTCAACTTCTCGTACATTGAGTTGAGAACTTCTTGGATCTCCTTCGCGGTTTCCTCCTTGGAAGAACTCTCCGCTTTTTGCAAATCCACCATCTTGGCTTCACAAGCACAACTCTCTCAAACTACCTCCAATTCGTTGAGGATGCGCTATGCCTCGCCATTGAACTTGCCCTCCATGGACTCTAACTTTTCAAGACGTGACTCCACAACACTCCGGGTCTTTTTGGCCTCCTCTCTTAGAGTTTCCACCGCAGCCTCTAAGGAATCGCCACGCTTAGACACCTTCACATCCAATTCATTAAGAGCCAATTGAACATCCTCCCGGATCCCTTCTAGAGACTCTAACATCTCAATATCCAACGAACCCAGCTTCTCTCAAGGTTTATCGGCTCTAGCTCTTCAAACACCACCTCGGCCTCCTTCTTGAAGTCCAAGAGTTTATCGACCCAAGCCTCCACAAATTGTTATGAATTCAAGATTCGAGTGTACCTTATTTTCAAGACGGTTGCTCCTCTCTCACAAATTCGTTCAGTGTCTTTCTTACATCGCCCATTGTCGTGTCTTCTTCTTTGGTGCCATCTCAATCACCACTTTGCCACAAACTAGTCCGATCCCCGATCACTTCGACTAACTCGAACACAAACCACCACCACGCTTTATCCGCAACTACAAGCTGGAACTCACCACACTTGATCGCACCGCAAGCCGGAATCCACCACACTTTGATCGCACACCGCAAGTTGGCTTGAACACAAGTCACCACCACGCTTGATCGCAATCGCGAGCTGGCTCGAACGCAAGTCCCTTCCTCGACTCGCCGGATAGCGCTTATCACGGCACTTCTCCGATTCCACCTCTCGTGGCTCTCTCGTTACCAACTCTCACGGCTCTTTTCGATATCAACTATCAGCAAGACTTCGCTCCGATGCCAACTATCACGGAACCCGCTACCGCCTTTGATAACAACTTATCACCGCTCAACTCGACACCAACCGCCGCCAGAACTTTGCTCCGATGCCTACTGTCACGGAACACGGCTACTACTACCAGAACCAACTTTCACCACTCGATACCAACTATCACGGAACGGCTACCACTACGCCTACCACCTACCACCGCTAACGATACCAACTATCGCCTACCACCTACCGCTTTTTGGCTCGATACCAATCGTCACGGGCTAGATTTTGACTCTAGCTGATCCGCGGCGGCCTTAGACGCTTTCGACGCAAATCGCCGATTCCCACGCCTAAGTCAGCCTTCAACCAGCCTTGTGAGTACTCCCGCCGACAACGGCTTCGATAATCACCTGTGTCTCGATGGATCTCGCCATCGACACCACTTGTGTCGCGGGGCTATACCTTTGCCAGACGAATCGCGCCGGACCTAGTCGCTTTCTCGGTTGAAACGTCGACTAAGTCACCCTCAAGTACCTTTGTCACGGTCTTAGGTGAAGATCTCTCGACAAACACCTAACTCAACCAGATTCTCGCTCCGAAGATCAAAACTCCTCAAGCCCTCGAACGAAAGATCGTTCTAAGCTAAAGCTAATCAAAGAACAACAGAAAGAGATTGGCAGCTAGAACAACGAAGAACACTCAAGAACAACAAAGAACAATAGAAAGAGTTTTAGAGTAAATGCTTCTTGTATTATTCACTGAAGTGAATGAATGAATGAATGAAGTGATTTACAAGTGAGGAGGGAGCCTCTATTTATAGTTGAACTCCCCTACATCCAACGGCTCAGTTTAAATTACATCGACGGTCAAGATTGATCTTATCTTATCTTATCTGATCAAATCTCAAATTCAAATCTCTAATTATCACAAACATTATCTATACATTATATTCAAATAAATGGATAATGCTTTGACCAATTTACCCTCCTGAATCCTCCATGGATTTGGCTAAGTCTTGTGGGCTTGCGGGCTCTTTAGCATTCTTCAAGTGCCGGGCCAAGTGTGATGGTCTTGGCAAGCCCGTTCCACCGCGCAAACTCTCTTTGGCTGATTCTTGCGCTAACGCCTCGGTCCCAAAGGTATGGTCCTCGCCATTCTCCGAGTGTTGGGCCACATTTGACACGCCCGTTGCATTGCGCACAACCTCCCTATTTGTTGCTCGCGCTAATGTCTCGGTCCAAAAAGTTTGGTCCGTGACAATAACATAAAAAAGAAAATATAAATATATTTTAATATCTAGAAATTAATATAATAATACTTAATTAACATAATACAACTTGCACATATAATGTTAATTCCATCCAAAACGAGAACAGCAGTGAATACTGGTACCACAAAGCCAGACAGATTCGTCTGAAAACAAGCCGTCATTCGACAAAAAGTAAACGATTGGATGCGGGTTTCGCTATAAATAGAATCCACTTTCCTTTCCTGTTTCCTCATTAACAACAACAACGACATACATACAGAAGAAGAAAAAAAAACCAAGTCCTTAGTTCTGTCGTCGGTGATTGTGTAAGAAAATTAAACAGCCACTATGAGTACTGCTGGTCAGCTCATCCGTTGCAAAGGTGATAAATCCACTGTCTCTCTCATCTGCAGGTATATGCTCACTGTTCTTTCTTGCCTTCTTTCTGGGATCTGGTTTTGCTGTTTTCTATTGGTTTTAGTTCTAATTCAGTGGTTGTTTTCTTACAGCTGCGGTGGCATGGGAATCGGGGAAGCCACTGTCGATAGAAGAAGTGGAAGTGGCACCGCCGCAGAAGAATGAAGTCCGTATTAAGATTCTCTTCACTTCTTTATGCCACACCGATGTCTACTTCTGGGATGCTAAGGTTCCTCTTATTCCTTCATCTAAGGCTATTATACATTTGTTTCATATGATTTTTTTTGACTCTAGTATAAAATTGAGGTCACTGCAGCGTGATTTTTCTCTAAAAATAACTATGATTTTAAATGTGGTTGCAGTTTGTTGTGTTGCAGCAACCTTTAAAACTGTTACGATGAGGTCTGCGGCCGCAATTTAATCCCTCACATTGTGTTTGACAACAAATTTCTCTTTGTTGTAGAGACAAAACCCCCTGTTTCCTCGGATACTTGGTCATGAGGCTGGAGGTATGTATATGTTTACAGTTTCTACT
Organism: Hibiscus mutabilis; assembly: GCA_019671005.1. NCBI lineage: Eukaryota > Viridiplantae > Streptophyta > Magnoliopsida > Malvales > Malvaceae > Hibiscus > Hibiscus mutabilis. The sequence continues at coordinate 49,537,479 of CM033727.1, forward strand.
TTCTATGTTCTTATATGCATATGTATTATGTATAATAACCCTGCTCTTTGAACTTGCTGGTATTTAGGATTGTGGAGAGTGTAGGTGAAGGCGTGACTGATCTCGAACCAGGTGATCACGTTCTCCCCATCTTCACCGGAGAATGCAAGGAATGCGCCCATTGCTTGTAGGAGGAAAGCAACATGTGTGATCTCCTGAGGATCAACATGGATACGGGTGAAATGATTCATGATGGGAAATCCAGGTTTTCCATCAACGGGAAGCCTATCTACCACTTCCTTGGCACCTCTACTTTCAGCAAATACACCATCGTCCATGTCGTCCAGGTCGCCAAGATCAATCCGCAGGCTCCACTTGATAAAGTTTGTGTTCTAAGCTGCGGAATGTCCACAGGTTCGGTACTCGGGTTTCGATTTTCTTGATATGTAAACAATGCTAATGACAGTGGGGAAGTTGTTTAAAAACTTGTTTTGCTTGCTAAACCTAAAAATGGCCAATCCGTTGCGATTTTCAGGCTAGGCTCTGTCGGTCTAGCTGTGAGTTATTCTTGTCGCTTTTATGTTAGTTCATTTCCCCTCTCTTGGTGTGTACTTTTAAGTTAATTCCCTGTTCTGACATTTCGGGCTTCGAGGATCATTGGTGTCGATTTGAACCCCAGCAGATTTGAGCAAGGTAGGATTTGTTTCATAGTCATGATTTATTGCTTATGTTCCTGGTTTAGAAAAGTTACAAAATTGTTCTTGTTTGTTCCTATTACTAGTTACAGCCAAGAAATTTGGTGTTACGGAGTTTGTGAATCCAAAAGATCATGACAAACCTGTTCAAGAGGTTGGTTTCCACTTCCAGATTCATGTCATATTCTGATTTGAACATGATCCTACATACTAGCCCGCCCTTGCATAAAACCTGCATTGTATGATAAACGTTTTTGAGATCCTTATTATAGAAATGATTGTAATGAACAGGTGATTGTTGAGATGACTGGCGGTGGTGTCGATTGCAGTGTTGAATGTACAGGAGCATCCAGGCCATGATTTCTGCATTTGAATGCGTCCACGATGTAATTATCTTCACCACATCTTCATAGATGATATCTTTTTACATTGTCATCAGCTGAAATCACCAATTTTCAGGGCTGGGGTGTTGCGGTGCTAGTCGGAGTCCCGAACAAAGACGACGCATTCAAAACTAATCCGGTGAACCTTTTGAATGAGAGGATACTCAAGGGTACTTTCTTCGGCAACTACAAACCTCGGACTGATATCCCCGCTGTCGTCGAGAAATACATGAACCAGGTGAGGTTATCTTCCTGTTTATGTGAGTGTTGAATACTAAAGTAGCAACATGAACAAGTAACAAAGTGATCTGTTTGACATTTGCAGGAAGTTGAACTGGATAAATTCATCACCCACTCTGTTCCGTTCTCTGAGATAAACAAGGCATTCGAGTTGATGCTTGCCGGCGAGGGTCTGAGATGTGTGATTCGCATGGATGCCTAAGCAATGGATTTATCAATGGAGGAAGCCCTTTTCTTTTTATATATGCACAAAAGCTACGAAGCACGGGGACGCCACCTTAAGGCCGTCCCGCATCCCCAATAAGTCTCCGGGACGGGGACAGCTGGGGACATCCTAAGAATTTCTCAACTTTACCGGAGACAATCAAATATATAATGGGTACAGTCAACAATTAGCAAGGGCGTACCCAAATATATTTATTTAAAAAAATAAAAAAAAATCTATCTTTTTTGTGAGCATAATTTTAAAAACCATTAAAATAACTCAAACTGAAAAAGCTCAAGAATAATTAAATTAAAAAATTATCCTTAAAAAGCTACTAAACACCTAAAAACTATAAACTTAACACTTAATCTCAACCAAAAGGCAAAGACTATATTGCTTTTTTGTTCTATTTGATAAGTGTTTATTTATTGGTTGCTTTCTCTCCTTGCTTTATGTATCTTAAGAATGTGGGATATTAGGTGTGTATTATATTTGTAACATGTTTTAACTCTTATTCACTCAAGCTTTAAAACGGGATGGATAAATATCTATTTCAGCCATGTCATCTTTTAATTTTATTATTTTAGTCATTGATTTCCTCTTTATTTAGAATGTAAAGTTAAATTTTCGTTTAATTAGTCATTTAATTTTAGTAATCTTTCAATCTAAGTGTTAAAAAGTAATTTAAAAATCATTAAAAGTAAATTTAAATAACTACAATTATAATTATTGTTTAATACAATTATAATTTTAGTCCTTATTATATTATAAATTTTAATAATTCTTTATTATATATATTAAAATTTATTTTATATTTGTCATACCCTCACCATATTTGTACCCTATAATTTTAAAAATTGTTGTTTTCTGTCTCCGTCCCCGTACCTGTCCCCATATCTGTATATGTGCACCTTAGCGCAAAAGAGTGTGATTTAAGGAAATAAATAATGTATGCTACATGGTTTTTGCTGTAATATTTATCATATTTTCATGTTCTCCATTCTCTCTTTTCTTTCTTATTGCTCTGGGTTCAACATGTATTTAAAAACCTTTCAAATATATATAACAAATTTATAAAAATTATATTCAGATAGAATACATTCTCATATTTAACACATTAATACAAGTCCGGGCAACAGTCATTTTCGTAGACATGCAAGGCTTAATAGGTTTAATGGTAAAATAACACCCGAGGAAGGTGAATACGTGAACTTCAACCTTTACTTGATCGTCGACTCGCTTTCTTATCATCAGAACCATCAAGAGATTGATCTTTGCTCAGTTGCAACAGGTGTTCGAACAGAAGCCAAAGCATAGTTGGACATTCTAAGATTATCTAACATTCGAACAGAAGCCGAAGCATAGTTGGCCATTCTAAGATCATCAAACAACTTAAAAACACTTCGGTCGAGTATGTCCACTTACCCTACAATGGTGAAATGTATGTTTGCCTTCCAAAATCGTTTATCTGGGGGCAGCTAAATGAGAAGTTGCAATTGTTGATGTATTGAATCTGATATTGGAAACTGATATTTACTTTGTGTGTGTCAGTAGTTTTGATAATTATTAGCTATTTTCTAAGCTTTTATTAGTCTATTTACTTTAGTAAGTAGACAACTATCATGTTAGACTTTTGTAGTCCTTTTAAATGGATTGTAATGAAGTAAAAAAGTAAATGCTTTAGCTGCATCCATTTTTTCACGCTCTTTTTTTCGTCTCCAAAACCGGTTTTCTGTTGAAAACTTATTTTCTTGAACACCAACTGATTTATCTGGTCACCAACTGATTTTCTGATTTTTAGTTGAACACTAATAATGGTAATCAGAGCTTCTTCTTGAGGGCTGTGAGGTTCCATTGCTATTTCTTGTGTGAGTGAAATACTGTGAGTTTGAGAGCTTGAGAGTTTCTTGGAGTGTTTTTAAATGGCTTCTTCAAATGCCTCTTCTACATGTGTTCCTATTTTAACAGGAACTCATTATCATGTTCGGGGAGTAAAAATGAAGGTTTATTTGAGGTCTCTTGGCTTGTGGGAGGTTGTTGAAACTGATGAAGAACCACCAGCATTGAGAGTGAATCCCACTCTTGCTCAGCTTAAAGCTTACGATGAAGAAGGATAGAGCTTTAACATGCATTCACTCTGGGTTAGCAGATCACATTTTTACTAGCATTATGGATCTTGAAAATCCCAAGAGTGTTTGGGATAAACTCAAAGAAATAAATGAGAGAGGTGACACGGTGAAGAAAACAAAGCTTTTAACTCTGAAAAGAGAGTTTGCTATGCTGCAAATGAAGGAGGATGAGTTGATTAAAGATTTTTCAAATAGGCTGATGGATTCGGCTTTATGGTGAAGACTTACATGATGGAAAGGTGGTTGAAAAAGTCATGATCAGTGTACCTCAAAGATTTGAAGCTAAAATTTCAGCTATTGAGGAATCTTGTGACATGACGAGCCTAACCATTGCTGATCTTGTTAGCAAGTTAGAAGCACATGAACAAAGGGTTTCTATGAGAGCACTTGAGGCAAGTGAAGATGCTTTTCTTGTTGCTCATAAAGGAGTAAAGTTCAACAACTCCGTAAAGAAAGCTGAAAGCTCAAACAAGAGCAAAGCTTTTCTTTCTTCTGCTAGTGGTCCGAATGGAAAGTTTATGCCATGTCCTATTTGTAAGAAGACAAATCATGCTGAAAAAGATTGTCGATTCAAGGAGAAAGACAAGTCCAAATTTCAGTGTACTTTTTGTGGTAAGCCTGGACATACTGATAAGTTTTGCTACACTAAAAAGAAGCAAGCAAAGAAGTAAGAGAGCAGGGTGAGCAAGTGAAGAGAACCAAGAGAGCAGGGTGAGCATTTGTTCATGGTTTCTCATGTTGCTGAACCATCTCATAACTTTGTTTGGCTTATGGATAGTGGGTGTACCAGTTATATGACACTGGTGGCTGCATACTTCAACTCACTTGACCAGTCCTTTAAAACAAGTGTAAAGGTGGGAAATGGTGCTACACTCCAGGTTTAAGGAAAGGGCTCGATTTCTGTGAATACTCTATAAGGTAAAAAGACTATCTACAATGTTCTTTTTATTCTTAATTTAGATCAAAGTCTATTGAGTATTCCTCAAATGGCTTTAGTGTTCAGTTTAAGGATGGTGTTTGCTGCATATTTGATGTTTCTGGTGCTAAGTTTGTTGAGCTGAAACTGAAAAATAATAGGTTTTATTTGAAGCTTGATGTTGCTTATGAACACGTGTACTTGGAAAAAAATGATGTGCAAAAACATGATTTGAGTTTGATCCCTGAAGAGAATGTTATAACTGTTGATGCTGAGAATAAAGAGTCCAGTGATTGGTTTGATGTAGCAGACACAACTAACACTGAAGTTATCAAAACCAAATCCTTAGCTAGTGTGTATGAGAGGTGCAATTTTGTCTTTGTTGAACCAAAAAATTTTGATGTTGCTTCAAAAGTACCTGAATGGATTGATACGATGAAGGCAGAGATTTCTGCAATTGAAAAAAATGGTATGTGGTTCTTAACTGATCAACCTAGTGGAAAACATGTTATAGGTGTGAAGTGGGTGTATAGAACCAAGTTCAATCCTGATGGCAATGTGTTTAAGCATAAAGCTAGATTGGTTGTAAAGGGGTATGCACATATAGGTGGAGTTGAATACGGTGGCACATTTGCACCTGTTGTTAAACTCGACACCATAAGATTACTTATTGCTATTGTTGGTCAATTGGTTTGGAATGTGTTTCATTTGGATGTAAAATCAAATTTCTTGAATAAAAAGCTTGAGGAAGATTTTTATGTTTGCCAACCTGAAGGTTTTGTGGTTTCGAGAAAGGAAAATCAAGTGTCCAAGCTTAAGAGGATTTTTTATGGCCTAAAACAAGCACCAAAGGCTTGGTACTACAAAATTGATTCTTATTTGCAGAAGTTGAGTTTTCAAAGGTGTGTTAATGAAGATACTTTGTATTTCAAGAAAGATAAGGATGTTGATTTACTTGTTGTTCCTCTTTATGTTGATGATTTGCTGGTGATGGGAAGCAATGACAAAGCTGTTTCAAAATTCAAATTGAGTATGAAAAAAGAATTTGAGATGTCTGATCTTGGCTTAATGAGCTACTTTCTTGGGATGAAAATTAATCAAAGCAAGGCTGATATCTTCATTTCACAAAAGAAGTATGCTCCAAATGTTCTAAGGAAATTCAAGCTGGAATCTTGCAAGGGAGTTGATTCACCATTGCCTTTAAACTTGAAGTTATCCAAAAATGATGGTGAGAAACTCTGTGATCCTTCTATTTGTAGAAGCTTTGTTGGAAGCTTACTCTACTTGATAGCTACACGACATGATTTAATGTTTCCTGCAACATTGTTATCAAGGTTTTTGAGTTCACCTACTGATGTTCATATAGGAGTTGCTAAAAGGATTCTTAGATATGTGAAGAGTATATTAGGTGAAGGGCGAAATTATTTGAAGATGGATAGTGTGATTTTAACTGGATATTCTGGTAGTAATTGGGCAGGGAGTTTGGATGATATGAAGAGTGCATTTGGATACGTTTTCAACCTTGGCTCAGGTGCAATTTGTTGGAGCTCAAAGAAGCAACAAGTTGTGGCTCAATCGACTGCGGAAGCTGAATACATCATTGTTGTTGTTGCTACAAATCAAACAATTTAGTTAAGAAATTTACTTTCTAATATTGGCTTTGAGCAAGAAAGTGCTACTTTTCTTTTGTGTGACAATAAGTCCGCTATTGCTATTGCTGAAAATCCAGTTCAACATGGTAGAACAAAGCATATCAATGTGAAGTTCCATGCAATTTGTGAGGTTGAGAAGAATTCATTGATCAAGATGGAATTTTGTTCTTCTGAAATGAGTTGCTGATTTGATGACAGGCTCTTTCAAGGAATAGAATTTCATTTCTCAAACATGAGCTTGGTATGACCAATATCAACCTCAAGGTGGAGTGTTGATGTATTGAGTCTGATATTAGAAACTGATATTTGCTTTGTGTGTGTCAGTAGTTTTGATAATTATTAGCTATTACTTAGGCTTTTATTAGTCTATTTACTTTAGTAAGTAGACAACTATCTTTTGTAATATTTTTAAATGAATTGTAATGAAGTAGAAAAGTAAATGCTTTAGCTGCATCTATTTTTTCACGCTCTATTTTCCTTTTCAAAATTGGTTTTTTTTGTTGAAAACTGATTTTCTTGAACACCAACTGATTTTCTTGATCACCAATCGGTTTTCTAAAACACTAACTGATTTTCTTGGTCACCAACTGATTTTCTAATTTTCAGTTGAACACTAACAACAACAACAATTTTGTTGATGTCAAAAATCGATTGACACCGGACAAGGTTGTGGACTAGGATTGTTGTGGTGATATAAAAACCATTAGATATTCATAATCAGTAGGACAAACTACTTGAATATGGTCATACTCTTTGCATATGCAACATTGTATCCTTGACATTGTTTCGACATCCATGGCCTCCATAGCTTATTGGATTACAAGATCTCACTCGATACGATCGGTGTATGGCTTCGACATCAAATAAAAAGACAATGTTAGTCCGGTAAAAGTAAGACACAAGATGAGGCAAATTGATAGTTGGAACCGGAAGATGCAACCGCAACGAGCAACTAATTATCGTATGGTGTAAAACTGGAGACACAACTAGTAGTTGCAATTCGCATGTGTGACTGACTGGTGCAAAAGATTAAAAAGGCAGCGTAAATAAATCAAAACACCAATGATTTGTTTACATAGTTCAATCCGAAGATCTTGAATCCACTAAACAATTGTTTTACACTCACTTTCCCTCGAATACTTCACAGTTCCCGTGAGCCGGTGTTGGATCGAAGTAGAAGACAAGCGGAGGATGCTATGCGTGCATATAAGGATACACAGGTTGTGCGCTTGGCATCAGGTGAACGAATTAGGAAACATATGGAGCGCCAAGGCATACTGATGGTGTGTCGTCATGTTGGGGAGTAATGCGTAATGATAGAGGTGAATGACTATCGGGTTTTACCAAACATATCGGTATTTGCTCTGCCTTTGAAGCGGAATTATTGGGTGTTTATGAAGGATTGAAAGTGGCATGTATGTTTGGTGAAGAACAGATTGAAATAGCGGATTGGAGTAAAAACTTTAAGTTTAAAAAAACTACTAATAAGAGTTTTTTAAAATTAAATATTTTGAATTAAGAGTTATAAATACCCTTTTACCCTTAACAATTATAAAAAATCTCTAAATAACCTAAATTTAATATTTTCTATTTAATTATTCACCCTCGTGTATTTACATCGTGACATTTATAAACTAATACTTTTGTTTTTTTCCTTTTATTCTTATACATTTTTATTTGTATTTAAATTTAATAATTAATTAAATTGTATTTAAAGTAATTATATAAATAATAAATTAATATATAGATCTTTTAAATATGCTTAGTAATGTTATATTAAAAAATTATTTTTATAATCTAATTAATATTAATAGATACAAAATATTGATAACTAATAAATTATTCAAACAAGTATCGAATATAATCATATCCTTATATGTCATTTTGCTTGTTTAAATAATCAAACAGCTATCAACTATCAATTAATTTTACAAAACACTTTTATACAATCAGCTAATATAATCCGCTAATCAAATCAACTAATGCAATAAGCTATCAGCTAATATAATTCGTTATTAACTATCAACTATCCGCTAATTGCAAACAGAGCCTATATAAAAACCTCTTGAGGATAAACTTTTGGAGCTAAATATCATAATATAATCTTCAAATCTTCTCGACCTAATTCAAGATAATCTTCGGCTAGAAATCAGTTAGGCATATTTAACTCGAGTAATTGTTCCGATGGTGGAAACTAAATGTTTTAGTTTTAGGGTTTAGAGATTTAGTTTATGGTGCATGATTTACGAGTTTAAATTTAGGGGATTAGAATTTGAGAGTTGTGATTAGAATTTAAGGTTTATAAAACCTACATCGCTCACCATATTACCCTAAACCTAGACTCTAACCTCAAAACCCTAAATTCTAACTATAAATCCTAACTTTTACCCATCAACCCTAAATTTTATACACCTAACCTTAAACTCCTAAACTTTAAATGCTAATTGAAATCTTAAATCCTAAAACTAAGACTATTGTGAAACTTTTTGCCATTATATTAAATATAAATCCTTTGATTCAAATACCCCATATAAAAACCCTTGCTTTGGCTATGGATAAAGATTTGAATCAAACCCACAACAAACTAGAAGATAAAGTCTTAGCTGCTAGGAAGTCTTCAAATTCTATCATTTGATTCAATATTCAGATCCTGGTTTCCAAATCACTTACAAGTATGAATCACAGGGACTTATTTGGGCACAATTCACATATATGAACTTGTACAAGAAAATGAAATGTGTTTAGAGGCTTTCTTAACGGTTTAGCCAATATTTAATCGCTTAGAAATTAGGTGTTTTATTAGATTAAAAAAAGCAAACAGATTTGGATGAACCAATGAATCGAGAATGCTGGATTAGAGTGGCAAGTCACAAGTGGTATTGTATTCAAGTTTTCAACTCAGCCAAAGTCCACGACCAGACCAAATACTACGGCGTAATTAAGAGAATATTCTCTTCTAAGAAAATAATTAGAAAACTATCCCATTAATATGTATGTAAAAAAATATCTTTTCGGTCCACGGAAGTTAAACTCGCGTTTAGCTAACAGCGAGTTTTAAACTCGTGCTTAGCTAACGGCTAGTTTTGGGTAAAAAACTTGGTAAATTATTTTTTTATTTCTAATATGCCCACTCAACACATAACTCACATTTATCTAAGCGCGAGTTTAAAACTTGCTTTTAGTTAAACGCGAGTTTATTTTACATGAACCGAAAAAAGAAATATTTTCTACTAATAGTAGTTTTACAATTATTTTCCTAAAAGAAACATTTTCTTAATTTTGCAAATACTGCCTTACCATAACATAAAAAATATATAAATATATTTTAATATCTAAACATTAATATAATAATACTTATTAACCTATTAAAAATGATACTTCTTGCACATATAATGTTAATTCCATCCAAACCAGAAGAGCAGTGAATACTGGTGCCACAAAACCAGACACAGATTCGCCTGGAAAACAAGCCGTGATCATCCGACAAAAAGTAAACCATTGCGTCATCTATGACGGTGAGCCTGATGCGGGTTTTGCTATAAATAAAATCCACTTACATTTCCTCTTTCCTCATGAACAACAGCAACAACGAAATACATACATACAGAAGGAAAAAAAAACCAAGTCTTTAGTTCTGTCGTGGGTGATTGTGTAAGAAAATTAAACAGCCACTATGAGTACTGCTGGTCAGGTCATCCGTTGCAAAGGTGATCAATCCACTGTCTCTCTCATCTGCAGTTATATTCTCACTGTTCTTTGTTGCCTTCTTTCTGGGATCTGGTTTTGCTGTTTTCTGTTGGTTTTGATGCTAATTCAGTGGTTGTTTTCTTACAGCTGCGGTGGCATGGGAGTAGGGGAAGCCACTGTCGATAGAAAAAAGTGGAAGTGGCGCCGCCGCAGAAGAATGAAGTCCGTATTAAGATTCTCTTCACTTCTCTATGTCACACCGATGTCTACTTCTGGGATGCTAAGGTTCCTATTAGTCCCTTCATCCATGGCTATTCTACATTTGTTTCATATGAATTTTTTTTTACTCTAGTATTAAAATGCGGTACGTTACGGTCGCTGCAGTGTAATTTTTCTCCAAAAATAATTATTACTTTAAATTCGGTTGCAGTTGCGGTGTTGTAGTCACCTTCAAAACTGTTACGATACGGGCATGCGGCTGCAATTTAATCCCTTACATTGTGTTTGACAACAATTTTCTCTTTGTTGTAGGGACAAAACCCCCTGTTTCCTCGGATACTTGGTCATGAGGCTGGAGGGTATGAATATGTTTACAGTTTCTACTTCCTATGTTCCTATATGTATATGTATATTAACCATATTCTTTGATTTTGCTGGTATTTAGAATCGTGGAGAGTGTAGGTGAAGGCGTGACTGATCTCGAACCAGGCGATCACGTTCTCCCCATCTTCACCGGAGAATGCAAGGAATGCGCCCATTGCTTGTCGGAGGAAAGCAACATGTGTGATCTCCTGAGAATCAACACGGATAGGGGTGAAATGATTCATGATGGGAAATCCAGGTTTTCCATCAATGGGAAGCCTATCTACCACTTCCTTGGCACCTCTACTTTCAGCGAATACACCGTCGTCCATGTCGGCCAGGTCGCCAAGATCAATCCGCAGGCTCCACTTGATAAAGTTTGTGTTCTAAGCTGCGGAATGTCCACGGTTCGGTGCTAGGGTTTCGATTTTCTTGATATGTAAACAATGCTAATGGCAGTGGGGAAGTTGTTTAAAAACTTGTTTTGCTTCTCTTCTTGTAGGTTTTGGTGCCACTGTGGATGTTGCTAAACCTAAAAAGGGACAATCCGTTGCCATTTTTGGACTAGGCGCTGTCGGTCTTGCTGTGAGTTATTCTTGTTTCTTTTATTTTAGTTCATTTCCCCTCTCTTGGTGTGTACTTTTAAGTTAATTCTCTGTTCTGAAATTTAGGCTGCTGAAGGAGCAAGAGTTTCGGGGGCTTCGAGGATCATTGGTGTCGATTTGAACCCCAGCCGATTCGAGCAAGGTAGGATTTGTTTCATAGTCATGATTTACACAAGACATTATAGGATAAGTTATGTTCCTGGTCAAGCAAAGTTACAAAACTGACCATGTTTGTTCCTATTACTTGTTGCAGCCAAGAAATTTGGTGTTACTGAGTTTGTGAATCCAAAAGATCATGACAAACCTGTTCAAGAGGTTGGTTCCCACTTCTATATGCATGTCGGATTCTAATTTTTATAATAAACTTGTTTCAGAATCAGATCCTTATTATAGAACCGATTCGAATGAACAGGTTATTGTTGAGATGACTGGTGGAGGAGTCATCGCAGTGTCGAATGTATAGGGAGCATCCAGGCCATGGTTTCTGCATTCGAATGTGTCCACGATGTAATTATCTTCGCAACATTTTTCTTTTCATAGATGATATCATTTTTACATTGTCATCTTCAGCTGAAATCACCAATTTTCAGGGTTGGGGTGTTGCGGTGCTTGTCGGTGTCCCGAACAAGGACGACGCATTCAAAACTCATCCGGTGAATCTGCTGAATGAGAGGACACTCAAGGGTACTTTCTTCGGCAACTACAAACCTCGGACTGATATCCCCGCTGTGGTCGAGAAATACATGAACCAGGTGAGGTTATGTTGCTGTTTATGTCAGTGTTGAATACTAAAGTAGCATCATGAACAAGTAACAAAGTGATCTGTTTGATATTTGCAGGAACTTGAGCTGGATAAATTCATCACCCACTCCGTTCCTTTCTCGGAGATAAACAAGGCATTCGAGTTGATGATTGCCGGCGAGGGTCTGTCATGTGTGATTCGCATGGATGTCTGAGGAATGGAATGATCGATGGATGAAGGCGTTTTCTATTTTATGTATTATGAGCAAAAGAGTATGATTTAAGGAAATAAATAATGTGTGCTACATGGTTTTTGCTGTAATATTTATTCTTTTTACATGTCCCTCTTGCATGCCAGGACATTTTAAAACCTTTCAAATATATATTGTTAATTTGACTTGAAATTTTAAAGCCAAAGTCAACTGCCAGGGAGTTGGCACTGTAAATTGCAGTGCATTAAAGCACCGAAAGTGGTGTTGAAAATATGGCATGAGAAAATTATTTTTTGGTCCCTAAATTTTAAGCTATTTATAAGTTTAGTTCTTGGAGCTTAACTATAAATAGGCCTAACCTTTGTCATTTGAAACCATTCCAACATTCATACCATCTCTCTCATTTGTTCCTGTTCTCCTATTTGTAATATTTGAGAATTCATAGGAATTCCATTTGTTTGTACCATTTTGGTATTAGTGAAGTTATCACCACCGGTGGTGGTGCCTGAGGAGTACACGATATTTTTGTCGAACCTCGTAAATTCGGTGTGTTCTCTCCATTATTTATTTTGCTTGTTTATTATTGGGTTTTAATATTCAATAGAAATTTTGGTAGTTTCGATCTTAACATTTCAGCTCAAATTTAAAGCTATGTTCGTGTTGGAAATAACCCGGTTTCTCCAACAATTGGTATCAGAGCTTCGGTGAAGGCTATCCCGGTTGCTGCAAAGAAGTGTGGTATTGTGATAGTGCATGTCTAAGAAAGTTTTGGCTAAAAAAGACTTGGTACTTAAGCGATCCGTGTGATCCACCTCTCTTTCCTGAGAACTTACCTGGTGCAGTGTTTCAATATCCAATTCGTGCTTTTAAATATTGTTTGTTGACATGGTAAAATACGGGTCAGACGGTGCATCAATTTCTTCCTCTATACCGATGAGGAGGATAATGTCAAATGCAAACTTTTCGGTTGAGTTGTTCGATGGATCCGGTCATTTTGGCATGTGGCAATGCGAGGTGCTAGATTCTTTATTTCAACAAGGTCTAGACATTGCCATTGAGGAAGAAAAACCCGTAGATATAATGGAGAAAGATTGGAGAACAATCAACCATATGGCGTGCAGTACGATTCGATCTTGTCTTTCTAGGGAGCAAAAGTATGCCTACAAGAACGAGACTTCTGCAAGCAAATTGTGGAAAGCGTTGGAGGAAAAAATCCTAAAGAAAAGGTCTCAGAATTATCTTCACATGAAAAAAAGATTGTTTAGATTTGATTATCAGTCAGGCACCAGTATGAATAAACATATCACTATCTTCAATGAGTTAGTGGCAGATCTGTTGGGCATGGATGAAACTTTCAAAGATGAAGATTTGGATTTAATGTTGTTGTCATCCCTTCCAGATGAATTGAAGCATCTTGAAACAACGTTACTTCATGGAAAGGATGAGGTGACCCTTAAAGAAGTAACTGCTGCTCTGTATAGTTACAAGCTTAGAAAGAAAACCAAGATGGAGAACAAGTACAATGCAGCGGAGGCCATGGTGGTAAGAGGTCGCTCAAAAAGCAAAAAGCCAAAGATGAGAGAGAGATCATAGTCAAAGTCCAAACTTGGTAAAGAAGAATGTGCATTTTTTTCACGAGAAATGCCATTGGAAGAAAGACTGTTCGAAGCTAAAGAAGAAAGGAAAAGCTGTTCCAGATGCATGTGTTGCAGAGCATGATACTAGTGACTCTGAAATATCATTAGTTGCTTTACCATCATTATTCCATTCAGATGAGTGGATATTGGATTCGGCTTGTACCTATCATATGTCCCTTAATCGGGAATGGTTCTTCGATTTAGTATAACTAAATGGAGGAGTTATTTATATGAGCAATGACAATGCCTGTAAAACTGCTGGGATAGGTTCAATCCGATTGTAGAATCAAGATGGATCAACCAGAGTTTTGACTGATGTTCGATACGTGCCCAGTTTGAAGAAAAATCCCATCTCATTGGGAGCCTTGGAATCTAAAGGCTCAATTGTCACTATGAGAGATGGACTTTTGAAAGTCACATCTGGCGCACTGGTGATAATGAAAGGCATTTGGAAAAATAACTTGTATTACTATCAAGGTAGTACAATTACTGGAGCAGTATCAGCAACTTTCAGTAAAGACAAATTGGATTCTACTCAGTTGTGTCATATACAGTTGGGACACATTGGTGAGAAATCCTTGCAAATTCTGGCAAAGCAAGGATTGTTGAAAGGTGCAAAGGCTTGCAAGTTAAATTTTTGTGAGCATTGTGTTCTGGGAAAGTAGAAAAGAGTGAAATTTGGCACTGCTATCCATAATACGAAATTTATTTTGGATTATGTTCACTCAGATGTGTGGGATCATTTCAAAACATCGTCGTTGGGAGGAAAACACTATTTTGTAACTTTTGTTGACGACTTTTCGAGAAGAGTTTGGGTGAATACAATGAAGTCTAAAGATGAAGTGCTCCAAGTTTTCCTAAAGTGGAAAAATATGATCGAGAACCAGACTGGTAAGAAGATCGAACGGCTTAGGACAGACAATTGAGGGGAATATAGAAGTGATTCGCTATTTGACGTTTTCCATGAGCATGGTATTGTTTGACACTTTACTATTAGACATACACCACAGCAGAATAGGGTGGCAGAGCGTATGAATCGAACACTACTTGAGAAAGTTTGATGTATGTTGTCCAATGATGGGTTGGGCAAACCATTTTGGGCTGAGGCTATGACATATGCTAGCCATCTCATCAATCGTCTACCGTCATCAGCGATTGGAGGAAAAACACCGTTGGAGGTATGGTTTGGAGTACTCGCTACAGATTATGATTCCTTACATGTATTTGGATCCACTGCTTATTATCATGCGAAAGAGTCAAAGCTTGATCCTAGAGCAAAGAAGGCTCTCTTTATGGGAATCACCCATGAAGTGAAGGGATTTCGTCTTTGGTGCTTAGACACAAAGAAAACCATTTGTAGTAGAAATGTTTCCTTTGATGAATCTATCATGTTAAAGAAGGTAACAAATAGAGATGTCCAGACAAGTAATACTCCACAACAGGTGGAGCGTACTCCAAAACAGATGGAGTTTCAATAGACGGTAATCAGTCTAGCAATTGATGCTACTGATTCTCCAACTCCAGTTGAGGAATCAGAAGATGAAGAGGTTCAAACCCAAGAACCATTGGAGACACCGGAACCACTTGCAGTTACAAGGCCAAAGAGAGAAGTTCATAGACCTGCTCGATTTACAGATACAGTGGCTTATGCCCTTCCAGTTGTTGATGATGATATCACTGTCACTTATCAAGAAGCAATGCAAAGCTTAGAAAATGACCAGCGGAAAAACGCCATGCATGAAGAAATGCAGTCTCTCTAGAAGAACAACACTTAGAATTTGGCGTATTTACCAAAAGGTAAAAGTGCAATTGGATGCAAGTGGGCATTTGCAAAGAAAGACGGATCTCCCAGCAAGAAAGATGTTCGCTACAAGGTAAGATTGGTAGCTAAAGGCTACACTCAGAAGGAGGGAATCGACTACAATGAAGTATTTTCCCCTGTTGTGAAGCATTCTTCCATTAGAATATTGTTGGACTTGGTAGCACAGTTGAATTTGGAGCTAGCTCAACTCGATGTAAGGATAACTTTCTTGCACGGTGATCTGGAAGATAAGATCTATATGACTCGGCCAGAAGGATATGTGGATGCTGGTGGTGAGAAATGGGTTGTAAGATGAAAAAAATCACTATATGGATTGAAGCAATCTATGAGGTAGTGGTACAAGCGATTTGATAGCTTTATGAGGAGGTAGAGGTACATAAGAAGCAAATACGACCTCTGCGTGTATTTGCGAAAGCTACAAGATGGGTCTCTCATTTATCTCCTCTTGTATATTGATGATATGCTGATTACTTCAAAGTGTCAACAAGAGATAAACAAATTGAAGGCTCAGTTGAATTAAGAGTTCGAGATGAAAGATCTAGGTGAGGCCAAGAAGATTCTTGGCATGGAGATAAGCAGAGACAGATGGAGAGGCAAGCTTTGTTTGACTCATACACAATATCTGAAAAAGGTATTACAATGTTTTGGCATGAATGAAAACACAAAACATGTAAGTACCCCACTTGTTTCTCATTTGAAACTTAGTTCTCAATTGTCTCCTAAAACTGATGAAGAGCGAGAATATATGGCAAAAGTTCCATATGCTAATGCAGTATGTACGCGATGGTGTATACGTGGCCTGACATTTCACAAGCAGTTGGAGTTGTGAGTAGGTACATGCATGATCCTGGAAAAGGACATTGGCAAGCTGTGAAATGGATTCTACGACATCTCTAACAAACCGTAGATGTTGGTTTAGTGTTTGAGCAAGATGAAACACTTGGTCAGTTTGTGGTTGGATATGTTGATTCTGACTATTCTGGTGATTTAGATAAGTGTCGATCTACTACTGGGTATTCGTTTACTCTAGCAAAACCCCTAGTGAGTTGGAGGTCAACTTTACAGTCAACAGTGGCTTTGTCAACTACAGAGGCAGAGTACATGGTGGTTGCAGAGGCTGTTCAGGAGGCGGTTTGGCTTAATGGATTGTTGGAAGACTTGGTAGCTTTTCAAAGTCACATTAGTCTCTATTGTGATAGTCAGAGTGTTATTCACTTAGTGAAAAATCAAGTCTATCATTCAAGAACCAAGCACATCGACGTGAGGTATCACTTTGTGCGGGAGATTTATGAAGAAGGAAAGATTATACTTTAGAAGATTGCGACGGCAGAAGATCCCACAAATATGTTGACAAAGATGGTGATGATAATCAAGTTCAACCATTTTTTGAACTTGATTAACATCTTGCAAGTTTGAGCACCTTCGGGTGTATGGCGCTCGTGAGCGCATTTGGAGGCAATACATAAGATATCGTTTGGGGGGAAGAAAATTTGAAGAACTTGATGATATTTCAAGCCAAGGTGGAGGTTTGTTAATTTGGCTTGAAATTTCAAAGCCAATGTCAATTTGGCAGGGAGTTGGCACCGTAAATTGCAGTGCATTAATGCACCGAAAGTGTGGTTGAAAATATGGCATGGGAAAATTATTTTTTGGTCCCCAAACTTTAGGCTATTTATATGTTTAGTTCATGGAGCACAACTATAAATAGGCCTAACCTTTTCCATTTGAAACCATCCAAACATCCATATCATTTCTCATATTTGTTTCTCTTCTCTCATTTGTAATATTAGGGAATTCTTAGGAATTTCATTTGTTTGTACCATTCTGGTATTAGTGAAGTTATCATCCGGTGGTGGTGCCCGAAGAGTAGATGACATTTTCGTCGAACTTCGTAAATTCGATGTGTTTTCTCCATTATTTATTTTGCTTGTTTATTATTGGGTTTTTCCATTGGGTTTTAATATTCAATAGTTGACAGGTTTGTCCGTTGTGCAAATTTTGGTAGTTTCGATCTTGGCATTTTAGCTAAGATTTGAAGCTACGTTCGTGTGGGAAATAACCCGGTTTCCCCAACATATATAACAAATTTATAAAAATTATTTCCGGATCGAATACATTCTCATATTTAACACATTAATACAAGTCATTTTCGTACACTTGCAAGGCTTAATAGGGAACAAATATCCTTTTCCCCTTGAGTATGATATGTTCCAACACTAAAAAACTAAATTCTAAGCCCCTACCCAAAATTTTAAATCCTAAACCCTACACCCCACACCTTAAAAAATACACTCTATCCCTAAACCCTAAACCCTAAAAGTTTAATTGTATATATAATAACACCTGTGGAAGATGAATATGTGAAATTCAACCTTTACTTGATGGCCAACTCGTTTTTCATCAACAAAACTAACAAGTGGTTGATCTTTGCGCAGTTGCAACAGGTGTTCGAACAGAAGCTGAAGCATAGTTGGTCATTCTAAGATCATCAAACAACACTTTGGTCGAGTGTGTCCATTTACCCTGCAATGATGACATGTATGTTTGCCTTCCAAATTCCTTTCAGTTAAATGCGAAGTTGCAACAATAATTTTGTTGATGCAAAAAATCGATTTGACATTAGATAAGATTATGGACGAGGATTGTTGTGGTGATAAAAAACCATTAGATCTTCAATGTCATTAGGACAGACTACTTGATTATGGTCAAACTCTTTGCATATTGTTACACCCTAGAAAGAAGAAGGTCATAATCTCACATTAAAAAAAAAGTCTTAAGATATAAATACGGTGGCGTTACACATCTTATTAAATATTTGCCCGTGACAACATGCAACATTGTATCCTTACATTGTTTCGACATCCATGGCCTCCATAGCTTATTGGATTTCAAGATCTCACTTGATACGATCGGTGTAGGGCTTCGAATGAGATTTAAATTGCCAAATGTAATGGATGTTATTTCGGTCACTGCAAGTATGGTGATCGTGAATTTTTTTAATAACACAAACGTAAATTTTCTTAATAACCGATGTTATCGCAGACATAACGATTGTAAATATCACGATTTTGAAAAGTACCTTAACCATTATATAACGGAAACTATAGCAGTTGCCGGCAGTTATTTAAATCCCTTCGATATCAAATGAAAAGACAATGTCTGTCTGATAAAAGTAAGATATAAGATACTGCAAACCGATAGTTGGAAGTTGGAATTGGAAGGTTCAACTGCGACGAACAAGTGTAAAATAACACTAATGTTTTGTTTGCATAGTTCAATCTGAATATCTACAACACATTAAGTACAAATCAAACGATAGGGACTTATTTTGGGACTCGTAGAATCGAGAATGAAGTTTTCATTCTATACATGTCAGATCATGAATTAGTAACTGCATTTAATCTCCAAAAAAATTTTAATTGTTTCGAACTTTCTATTTTTGGAATGGAATATTTACAGATTCTCCATGAATAGGATCAAACCTTATTCCATGGTATTTACATGATATTCCTCTTTCTTATTCTTAAGCAAGTGCCCGAGAGGCTTAGTTGATCCATAATTTATGTTTCATATTCCATTACCTTTTCGTTTGTTTCGAAAAATATATCGATCAATTCCGATTCTTTCTTTTTACTTAACAGTTTAGCCAATATTTTTTTTGATCGGAGAACTATGATTTTATTCAAGAACGATAACAATTATATATCGTAAATTATCATATGTCTCGTTAAATCTTTTCTAAATTTTAAATATAAAAAAAGTACGACAAAATAATTCCACGAAAAAAACGAATCCATATCAAAAGCACCCCAGCCCATAAAGCCAACATTTAATTGCTTGGAAATTATTTTTAAACTAAAAAAAGAGGCTAGGTGTTTTATTTTTTTGTGCTAATACTGAAACAGCCATTATATTACGCCCTGCAGATCATTCAGCAGAATCGCAGCAACCTCAGCCTCGGCAAAATCAATTTCACCCACCGGAGTGTTGTGGCCATCCCCTCACATGGTGTTACAACCGAGTTCCGGGGCCACAACCGAGTCACTTCTACCATGCCCCATTTTCAAGCACATCAATGTTTTAGGAAGAAGAGTCTTTGTTTTCAATTATTTCTTTAGTTAGGAAAAAGTGTCCTCGTTTCAAACAATAGAATGTTTACTCGGGTCATTTCTATTATGTTTTTTTCGCATATATGTAGGGGGTGGACAATCGGCAGAGTTTGGGCTGATCCACTGGTAAAGATATGTATCCTACACACCATCGAGGCGGCCCCTACCGCCCAAGTCGATGGTGTGGGTGAGTTTTCTAATGTAGCCGATGTTTCTTTTTTTTCTAATAAAATAAAAACCGTTCTTTTTTTCCTACGGGGAAGCTGGGGGTCGACTGTGTGCATCCGCTATGCCCCACGGTTTCGCCAATGGCTTGAAGAATGGTTTTGTAGCGCGAGACTAATGTGTTGCTTGCTTATTTTGAGCAGATCAATCGAGGGAAAAGGCTGACTTGATCGGGAAGAGTCCTTTTCAAGTACCGCACGGCTTAGCGACCGAGTGAACTAAAGGCTAAGGCCGTGACACGTGGTATCCGAGCAAGGTTGTAGCACTCAATTTCGGGTGGTGTTGCCTGTTCATTGCGGTGAAAAGCACAGAGGTGCGTAATCAATAGCACAGAGGTGCTTTTTAATTGTGGCACAGTGGTGCTCAATTTTTTTATTCAAGCACAGCGGTGCTTTCTTGTTGCTAGTGCACAGCGGTGCCTAGTTTTTATTGGGAAAGCACAGTGGTGCTTATTCCCTCTTGATGCACAGTGGTGCTCTCTTGCTTCTTGTGTGCGGTGGTGCGAGTTTTTTTGAGTGGGAAAGCACGGTGGTGCTTACTCCCTCTTGAAGCTGGTGGTGGTGCTGAGTTATTAATAGGCATTGTGGTGCTTATTATTCTTCTGTGCAGGAACTAGTGTGGTGGGAGTCAACCCAAGGATGATGACTACGCGTAAGAATCAGGGGCCAAGAGCCGTCCCGAGAACTGAGGTGCCAGAGGGCGTAGGTACTTCGGCGCGCAACATGGCGCTAGAGTGCCTGCACAAGGGGTAGGACCATAGACCCCGATAGGTATGAGGAGCTAGAAGCGCGGTGGCGGCCCTGAGGGCTCATGTGGTGACCAGTGAACGAGTTCGAGCAATTGAAGTTTCTCATCATGAGTTGGCTCACATGGTGAAACACCTCACTAATGAGACAAAGGAGGCAATGAGTACTCTGAAGTATGAGATAGAGGAGCTTAAGGCTCAAATTAATTTGATTGAAGTGGCTGTAGGAAATTGGTGACCGTGTGAAAGGGGGGCGGAGGAATAGGGTCCCCGAGCCTCAGTGATATGAGGGGAACAGGGATGCCAAAGAGCTTGAAAATTTCCTATTTGATATTGAACAATACTTTCGGGCTACTCACACCTCTATAGAAGAAGACAAGGTCTCGATGGCTTCTATGTACTTGTCAGGGGATGCCAAATTGTGGTGGAGGTCCAAGTTCACAAATGGCGTGTGTTCCATTAAAAGTTGGGACGAGTTGAAACAAGAATTAGTAGCTACCTTCTTTCCGGAGAATGTGGAGTATAATGCTCGGAAGAAGTTGAGGATTTGACCCATACTTGGGACTATTCGTGATTATGTGAGAGAGTTTGCGGCATTGATGCTGGATATTAAGGACATGTCAGAGAAAGACAAGATGTTTGCTTTCCTTGAGGGCCTAAAGCCATGGGCTAGAACTGAGATTCAAAGACAACGGGTGCAGGATGTAGTCGCTGCCATGGCATACGCCGAGCGGCTTAACGATTACAATGATGGCTCAAACAAACGCAAGGCCCCAACTAGTGGGAGCAATAACCATGCAGGTAATGGGAGTAAGATGGCTAGAGGGGAGAGGCCGATAACTTGGGGGAGCAGGAGAGGACTTCCAAACAAGGAGCCAGTGCATAATAGGGGGAATGGTGGCTTTACGCCGAGGAATGGGCCAAATAGGCTACCCCTAGCATGCTTCTTGTGTAAGGGGCCTCATCGCGTGGCTGAGTGCCCACATAGAGGTGCATTGAGTGCTTTGGAACTTTCACGGCTGGGGACACACCCTAACCCACCTACTGAGAGAATAGTGAGACCGATCTGGCCAGGATTGGGTCTATTCGTTTTCTGAGTGCATTACAATCGCAATTGGACAACATAAAGAAAGAACCGGAAAAGGGCTTGATGTACGTGGACTTGGTGATAAATGGGAAGGCGACTAAGGCTCTTATTGACACGGGAGAAACAGATACTTTTATCTCACCTGAGGAAGTCAAGAGATGCGGTTTAACAATTACTAGAGATGTGGGACAGATGAAAGCAGTTAATTCTGCTGCCGCCGAAATTTGTGGAAGTGTTAAGAGGGTGAAGGCCAAGCTTGGGTCCTGGGAGGGAAGCGTGGATCTCACTGTTTCCCCTATGGACGATTTTGATGTTGTGTTGGGACTGGATTTTATGACAAAAGCCCAGGCCATCCCCGTCCCTGCTGCGAGCTGCCTATTGTTTCTAGGGGATTGCCCGGGGGTGGTACCCGCTACCATTCTACGAAGAAGCGGAAAGATGCTGTCAGCAATACAATTTAAGAAAGGGGTGAAGAAGGGGGAACCTTCTTTTGTCATATTACCTATCCTACATGGGGAGTCAACCCTTGAAGGGGTACCAAATGGGATTTTGAGAGTGTTGGAGGACTATAAAGATGTCATGCCAGATCAGTTGCCAGAAGGGCTCCCTCCTCGAAGGACGGTGGATCATGTGATTGAACTGGTCCCCGGTGCCAAACCTCCTGCGAGATGCCCGTACCGTATGTCCCCTCTGGAATTAGCTGAATTGAGGAAACAACTCGATGAACTGTTAAAAAGTCGGGTTTATTCGACCGTCTAAAGAGCCATTTGGGGCGCCCGTGTTGTTCCGAAGAAACATGATGGGAGCTCGAGATTGTGTGTGGACTATAGAGCCTCGAACAAAGTGTGACTATGCGGAACAAGTATCCCATCCCCTTAGTTGCGGACTTGTTCGACCAGCCAAGTGGCGCGAAATATTTTACAAAGCTGGATCTTCGATCGGGGTATCATCAGTAAGAGTGGCGAGGAGATGAACCGAAGACAACTTGTGTTACTCGATATGGGGCATTTGAGTTTCTTGTGATGCCATTTGGGCTAACCAATGCGCCTGCAACCTTTTGCACCTTGATGAACCGAGTGTTCCATGATTTTCTGGACAAGTTTGTGGTGATATACTTGGATGATATAATGGTATATAGTTCCCCTTTGACAGATCATGAAAACCATTTGCGGTTAGTATTGCAGAGACTCAGAGATAATCAGCTATTTGTTAAAAGGGAGAAATGTGCTTTTGCCCAAACCCAAATTAAGTTCCTAGGACACCTCGTTGGGCAGGGACATGTTCGAATGGATGAGGAAAAAGTGAAGGCAATCCAAGAATGGCCGACTCCAAAGAGTGTCAGTGAGCTCAGATCATTCTTGGGATTAGCTAACTATTATAGACGGTTTGTCGAAGGCTACTCTCGGAGGACAGCTATACTTACCAATTTGTTAAAAAAAGGTGAGAAGTGGGCCTGGTCTAAAAAGTGTCAAGATGCTTTTGAGGGACTAAAAACTGTTGTGATGAACGACCCAGTCCTAGTATTACGGACATTGAGAAACCAATGGAAGTTGAAACCGATGCATCCGACTTTGCCATAGGGGAGTACTCATGCAGGTGGTCACCCTGTGGCCTTTGAGAGTCGGAAGTTGAGTGGTGCCGAGACGAGATATGCAACTCAGGAAAATGAACTTCTAGATGTGATCCATTGTCTCGGGGATTGGAGGCATTATTTGTTGGGCTCAAAGTTTGTTGTTAAAACAGACAACACAGCTGCTAGTCATATCCTGACACAACCAAAACTATCGGCAAGGCAAGCAAGATGGCAAGAGCGCTTAGCGGAGTTTGATTTCAGTTTTGAGCATAAAGTCTGGGAAGAAGAATCGTAATCGATGCGTTGAGTCGAAGGGCGATCGGCAACCCTTAGATTAATTGCTCCTATGTCAGCTAGTAGGGTGACGAATGACATTCAGGAACTCATAATGGAGAATATGGGAAAGGATCCGCAGATGATGGCAATATTGAGAATGGTGGAAAGTGGCCAATCAAAGACCTTTTGGGTAGAGAATGGGATCTTAATGACGAAAGGTCCGCGTATGTATGTCCCGAGAGCAGGAGAACTTAGACAGAAACTACTACGCGAATGCTATGACACTCCCTGGGCAGGTCACCAAGGTTGGCGGCGTACTCTGGCCCTGTTGGAACAAGGATATTATTGGCCGCACATGCGACAGGATATTATGGACTATACCAAGACTTGCCTTATTTGCCAGCAAGACAAAGTGGATCGACAAAAGACTACAGGATTGTTGGAGCCATTGTCAATGCCAGCACGACCTTGGGAGAGCATTTCACTCGACTTCATAGTGAACTTGCCTCGGGTGGGGGATCTTGGAGCTGCCATTGTGGTGGTGGATCGGTTCTCAAAATATGCTACATTTATCCCCTTGCCCCAAATATTGTTGGCGGAGGAGACAGCTCGATTAGTCTTTAAACATGTTGTAAAGTATTGGGGTGTCCCACAAGATATCGTTAGTGACAGGGATGGTCGGTTCACTGGAAATTTCTGGAGAGAGTTATTCAAGATGTTGGGATCCAAACTGAATTTGTCATCAAGTTATTATCCCAGACGGACGGATGGGCGAGACGGAGCGCTTTAATGGGTTGTTAGAAGAGTACTTAAGGCATTTTATATCAGGCCAACCAAGAAAAAATTGGCCTTCTTTGTTGGATGTGGCACAACTTTGTTTTAATTCACAAAAGAGTTCGCTACTAATAAAAGCCCCTTTGAAATTGTGTGGTCAGCAGATTACGACTTCCACACACCACTCTAGAGTCATACAAAGGAAAGTGTCCCCGAGCTTTTAATTTCTCAAAGGAATGGCGCCAAAATACAGAGATTGCTCGGGCTTATCTAGTGAAAGCTGCAAAACATATGAAGAAAGGGTGGGCGGATCGTGGCGAAGGGACCAGCGAGTTCAAAGTTGGCGATCTAGTGCTTGTGAAGCTAATGGCGAACGATTGCGGTTCTTACGGAATAGAGATCAGCGATTGGTGCGAAAGTATGAAGGACGTACCGATTGTGGCCAAAGTTGGAAATAACTCATACAAGATCAAGCCGCCCTCATGGATGAAAGTTCACCATGTGTTCAATGTGAGCAATTTGAAGCCTTTTCATGCGAGCCCCCTCGGATATTAGCGGAGGACAGAGTGATCGGGGGCCCATCTCATGTACCAAACCCCCATTAACGTCGAGTTGAGGAGATCCTTGCTGATAGGTTTGTTACGGTGTCCAAGAAGAAGCCTTTTTGTGAGTACTTGGTCAAGTGGGAAGGTCTCGGAGCGAAGAGACAAGTTGGGAGAGAGATCATGACCTAAAGGCGTTCAAGTAGAAAATTGAGGAGTTCCTTGCAGCTCAGTCAACGAGGGCGTCGACAAGTTAGGTGGGGGAGGATGTTGTGGCCATCCCCTCACATGGTGTTACAACCGAGTTCCGGGGCCACAACCGAGTCACTTCTACCATGCCCCATTTTCAAGCACATCAATGTTTTAGGAAGAAGAGTCTTTGTTTTCAATTATTTTTTTGGTTAGGAAAAAGTGTCCTCGTTTCAAACAATAGAATGTTTACTCGGGTCATTTCTATTATGTTTTTTTCGCATATATGTAGGGGTGGACAGTCGGCAGAGTTTGGGCTGATCCACTGGTAAAGGTATGTATCCTACACACCATCGAGGCGGCCCCTACCCCCCAAGTCGATGGTGTGGGTGAGTTTTCTAATGTAACCGATGTTTCTTTTTTTTCTAATAAAATAAAAACCGTTCTTTTTTTCCTACGGGGAAGCTGGGGGTCGACTGTGTGCATCCGCTATGCCCCACGGTTTCGCCAATGGCTTGAAGAATGGTTTTGTGGCGCGAGACTAATGTGTTGCTTGCTTATTTTGAGCAGATCAATCGAGGGAAAAGGCTGACTTGATCGGGAAGAGTCCTTTTCAAGTGCCGCACGGCTTAGCGACCGAGTGAACTAAAGGCTAAGGCCGTGACACGAAGCACCACGACAAATGTGTGCCAATCTATCAGCAACTTGATTCAAACTGCGGCGTACATGACGGACCACAGTTTCCCAATCAAGGCACAGCAAGTTGTGTATAGATGACACAAGAGCATTATTCGCAAAAGCCCTTGAAGTACCCAACAGAATTCGAGAAGCTTCAAGGTTGTCCGTTTCCAATTCCACACGACGATAACCAAGACGCCAAGCATGATGAAGAGCATCATGGATCGCCCAAAGTTCCGTAATTAACACAGTGCAAGATCCAATACTTCGGGAAAAACCAAAAATCCAATTGCCTTGCTCATCACGTAGTACACCGCCAGTTGCAGCCGAACTATCACCGGTGTTCACTGCCCCATCAGCATTTGCTTTTATCCATCTATTGGTAGCTTCCACTTACAAGGAACCATAGGAGAATGAGCACTATTGTTCCGAGCTTGTTCATACACAGCAGCAAACTCCGCAGCAAGCCTCGAACTGTAGGTAAGAATATCCTCCCTCTCCACATAAGTATCATCTAGCAGTAAGCTACATTGCCGTTTCCATATTTGCCAACATAAAACGACAAATTTGCCGGGCCAAGAATCTTCATCATTGTACGCCGTTGAAAACTTGATGGACCCAACAGACCCACTACAGAAGACTTAAGACTGGCCACTATTATTATACCAACTCTCTGAGTCGGTTAGGCTTTCTATTATCTGATTTCTTAGTGTACAATAACTTAGGCGGCAGTGCCGACCATATATAAATTAGGTGGTACAACCGACCATATGTTATTCAGGCGGTAGAACCGACCATATATCAATTAGGTGGCAAAGCCGGCTATATAATAACCAATTCAAGTGCACTAAGTACTTAAAATAAATTAAGGCTAAACCGAAAAACTTATAGTTACAAAAGTACTTCTATTAAAATACAAAGGTATTATTGTACACGTACCTCAACACTCTATTTTTCTCAACACTCACTTGCACCCACTCTTTCACTCTAACACTCACACTTTACGCCACTCACCTTCACACACTCTCACTCACTCACGTCACTCTCAATTTTTTTACTTGCAAACTTACATCACCTATTTATAACCCATCAATGTCGGTTAACATAAGATTTTTTCTTTTCTTTTCTTTATATTATAATAATATATTACTTATATTATATACCTAGAGTATTCTAGAACAATGAAGATAGGGTGAGAAGTAGGTGTCTTTAACATTCCCCCTCAACGACTTCTCTCTACAAATGACTTGCAGATCATACTGAGTGTTTCTTTGAACTTCTCAAATTTTGGTTTACTTAGACTCTTCGTGAATATGTCTGCAACTTGTTCATCTGTCTTTATTGGTTCCTTTTTTATCTCTCCTTCAAGGATCTTCTCGCAAATGTAGTGATGGTGAACTTCTACATGTTTTATCCTTGCATGAAAAACTGGATTTTCTACTAGACGTATAGAAGATAGATTATCACAGAAAAGTCTTACTTGATAATCTGTTGGCTAATGAAGATCTTTCATTAATTGTTTTAGCCAAGTATTTTCTTGTGCTGCTGATGCTGCTGATTGATATTCCGCTTCGGTGTTCGATAATGATACTGTTGGTTATCTTTTACTGCACCACGATATTGCTCATGGTCCAAGACTAAAGAAGTATCCAGATTTAGATCATTGTGTATCATGGTCTCCAGCATGGTCGGCATCACAATATCCAGTCACTTGCCATTCTTTTGCTTTCTTGTACAGGATACCAAAATTGATGGTACCTTTAACGTACCTCAGAATACGTCTTACTGCATCAAGATGAGGCTTTTTAGGATTGCTCGTGTATCGACTAGCCACACCAACTACAGAAGTAATGTTTGGTCGGCTTAAAGCAAGATAAATGAGGCTTCCAACTAGCTGTCGATACATGGTTGTATCTTCTAAATCTTTTCCTTCATCTACTTGTAGCTTTATATTGGGATCCATAGGGGTAGAGATAGACTTGCAGTCAAGCATCCCATACCTATGTAAAATATCATTTGCATATTTTTGTTGACCCAAAAATATTCCTTCCTTCGTGTGCTCCACTTCTAGCCCAAGAAAGTGTTTGAGTTCTCCGAGTTCCTTCATATGAAATCTGATAGACAAAATTTTCCTTGTTCGTTCTATTTCCTTATAATATTCTCTTGTGACGATTAAGTCATCTACGTATACTAACACTATAGCTAGTTTTCCTTGATTTTCTTTCACGAATAAGCTGGAATCTGAAGGAGCAACTGTAAAACTACTCTATATTAAGAACTCACCAATCTTTCTGTACCATGCTCTTGGAGCCTACTTTAAGCCGTATAATGCATTTTTTCAATTCACAGACATACTTGGGGTGACTTTTGCTCTCGAGGCCTCTTGGTTGCTACATATAGATTTCTTTGTCAAGCTCTCCATGTAAGAAAGCATTCTTGACATCCATCTGCCACAACTTCCAAGATTTGTTGGCTGCCAATGCTAGTAAAACTCGAACGGTCGCGATCTTTGCCACCGGGCTGAATGTTTCTTCATAATTCAACCCTTATTGTTGAGAGAAACCTTGAGCAACAAGTCGAGCCTTATACCTTTCAGTTGAGCCATCAGGTTGAGTCTTTACATTGTAGACCCATTTAGTGCCTTAATCTCTTCTTCCATAGCTTTCTTCCATTTAAGACTCCATGTATTTTTGGCACATCTCTTGGCTTTGGCACTAAATCCCATGTTTAATTTTCATTTAGTGCCTTAATCTCTTCTTCCATAGCTTTCTTCCACTTAAAACTCTATGTAGCTTCTTCAAAATTGGATGGTTCAATTGGTATAGACTCATCTACGAGGGCAATGTTGGCATACCTTGAGTTAGGTTGCCATCTCCTTGTTGATCTTCGTAATTCTTGTGTAAGCTCGCCGTCTTCCATTTATCTTGGACGGAGCTCTTCATATCCCAAACGGTGTACACATGTCTTCCAAGGACTTTTAGAGGGTGAGCTTTCTCTTTCTCCACTTGAATTTGGTGCTAATGTTTTACCTTCTTTATTATCTTCTGAAACCTCTTCTAAGTCATAAGGTTCAAAAAACTTGATCTTCTACGATGACCACCATGAAGAAGCTTCATCAAACACCATATTTCTTGAAGTGTAGCACTTTCTAGTGGTTGGATCACAACATTTCCAACTTTTTTGTGCATCATCATAGCCAACGAAGATGCATCAAATTGCCTTTTTGTCAAATTTGCTTCTTAGATGATCTGGTGCGAAGGCATAGCATATACAACCAAATACCTTGAGATGGCTAACTGTTGGCTTAATTTTCCTTAGTTTTTCATGTGGTGAAATAAATACCAACTTAGCTTGTGGTAGCATATTAATCACATAGGTTGTTGTCTTCATAGATTCGGCCCAAAATCTTCATAGTATATTCTAAGCATGAAGCATGATTCGACATGTTTCAGTAAGATGGCGATTCTTCCACTCCGCCACTCCATTTTTTTGTGGAGTATTGGGGCAAGTTAATTATCTTCTGATCTTATGCTCTTGAAGATAGGTATTGAACTTCGTAGATAAATATTCTTTCCAATTATCTGTACGTAGACACTGAATTTTCTCATTGAGTTCACTTTCTATCTTTTCCTTGAACTCCTTAAACTTTGTAAAAGTCTCTGACTTCGCTTTCACAAAGTAAACCCACACGTACCTTGAGAAGTCATCAATAAATGTCACTAAGTACTTCATACCTCCAAGTGATGTTGCTTTACTGGGCCAAAGACGTCTAACTGTATGAGCTCCAATGGTGTCTTGGACTGATGCTCTGACTCTTTAAATGACAACTGATGAGCCTTGCCAAATTGACATCCAGCACAAACTATATCTGTTCGAATGTCTGCTTGAGGAAGTCCTCTCAAAATTTGCTTCTTCATCATTACCTTCAACTTGTTGTAGCTTACATGTCCAAGACGCTTATGCCAAAGATCAACCGTCTCATTCTTCTGGGTCTTGTCAACATATGTGACTCCTTAGATAGCACATAAACTGATTCAGTTTTTCTTCCTTTCATAATTGGATCACCAATCACCTTTATGTTTTGGAATATAGACACATCTTCAGGCCCAAAGAGCACATAATTTCCTGTTGTTGTCAGTTGGGGCACCGACAACAAATTTTTCTTCAAGCCATGAACCAGATATACCTTCTCAAGTTGAAGCTGTTGAGAGTCATTCCTTGGAAGTGTTGTCTTCACAATATGAGTAATAGACAATCTTGAATTATTGGTTGTTAACATCATTCTTCTTCCCTTATACTCGTTCATGTCTTGCAACTTCTTCTCATCATTGGTCATATGATTAGAACACCCAGAATCAATGATCCAATCCATATCGTAGTCAATTTTTGACTCCATAGTTGTTGCGAAAGCTAGTTCTTCTATGTCTTTTTCGAACTCTTCTTCATCCTTGTAGTTTGTCTTTGAGTCTGTGGTTGCTACAAGGGACAATTCTTGCGTGTCTTTTATCAAATCATCTTCAACATAAAGTCTAGCTTCTGCATCCCATTCTTCCTCGCTGATGGAAGGTTCCAACATGACCTCATTCTCTTCTTCTTTTGTGGTGGGCATGCTTCCTTGGAAAGTCCTTCTTTTTTAGAATCTGTATTCTCGAGCAAAATGACCATTCTTTCCGCAATTGAAGCATTCATCATTTTTCCTTCTATTGTCCTCTTTATTTTGTTGATGATAGTTCTCTTTCGTGTCGAGCTCCCCCTAAAGTGTTACTTCTTTCTTTTGAATAATGATTGCCTTCTTGTGGCCTTCTTTCCTTCGTCAATTCTAGTTTGCGTGACGTGCCTTTCCTCTTGCTGGTGAAGAATGCTTTAACTTCGTCTTTTATGGTTATGCCACTCATCTGTTTAGCTAACGCCTCATGATTAACCAACAGGTTCTACAGTTCCACTAAGGATGGTTGATTAGGCCATCCCCTCGCGGTGGCAATAAATGCATTATACTCGGGTCTTAGGCCATGGACGATAATTCTCTTCATCCTTGCCTCGCTCATCTTCTCCTATGGTGTAAGTTGAGATATATCACGATAAATAGATTTCACCTTGGTGAAATACTGGGAAATAGATAAGTTTCCTTGTGAGATGCTCGCGAACTTATTTTCCAAGAGTTGGAGGCGTGCTTCATTCTTCTTTGAAAATAACTTTGCCAAAGTTTCTCAGGCTGCTTTTGGTGTCTTTTCATCACGAATATGCTCCAATAGGTCCTCCTCGATTGTGGTCTTCAATATATATAAAGCCTTCCTAGCCTTGATCTTCCATTTTCTCAAGGCTTAGGCATTCTCCCTCGGTGGAGGAGTTATATAACGGTCCCACTATTATTACACCAACTCCCTAAGTCGGTTAGCCTTTCTATTATCTGATTTCTTAGTGCATAATAACTTAGGCGGCAGTGTCGACCATATATCAATTAGACGGTATAACTGACCATATACTATTCATGCGGTAGAACCGATCATATATCAATTAGGCGACAAAGCCAGCCATATAGTAACCAAAGTACACTAAGTACTTAAAATAAATTAAGGCTAAACTTATAGTTGCAACGGTACTTCTATTAAAATACAAAGGTATTACAATACACGTACCTCAACACTCTATTTTTCTCAACACTCACTTGCACCCACTCTTTCACTCTAACACTCACACTTCACGCCACTCACTTGCACACGCTCTCACTCACTCTCGTCACTCTCAATTTTTTTACTTGCACACTTACTTACATCACCTATTTATAGCCCATCAATGTCAGTTAAGTATGTCGGTTAACATAAGATTTTTTCTTTTTTGTTTATATTATAATAATGTATTACTTATATTATATACTTAGAGTATTATAAAACAATGAAGATAGGGTGAGAAGTCGGTGTCTTTAACATGCGCGAAGTGGCATGGGGAGTGTAGGTTCACAATAATCTATTCTTGTAACGGTAAGGACATGAAATCACCATAGCACGCATTTGGCAATAATCTTTGCCACAAAGAATTATCTCTCTGACACCTCCTAAGCACATGGACAATGTCCTCATCCTCCCTATGGCATAGCTGGCATAAGCTCATGTTCGAAATATGCCTTCACGAGCGTTCGACATTGGTCAGAAGGCCCTTCAGGCATCGCCAACCACAAAAAGACTCGAATGAGTTAGGGGAACTTGTAGAGACCAAATAATCTTCCAATCAGACCTGGTACCTTCAGTCACGCTTCTATCCAAAGCTGTGTAAGCCGTTCGAGTAGTGAATAAGCAGTTTGCATCCCAACGCCACTCAGGAGTATCAGCCCCGAGCCGGGAATGTGGAGGCTAGATAGCCGATATCTTATTTAGAATTACACCCGGGAGAACTTGCTCTAAGACGTCCCAATTCCATGAGCCTTTGTAACAAAGAACGCAACAGGGGCAGGGGGTGGGATGTCTGAGACAATACAGTGTGCTGCTAAAGGACCTTCCTCCAAAAGCCACACATCATACCAGAAGTTAGTTGTAGAACCATCCCAGATATTCCAACAAACACCCGAACATACATCGTCCCACACATTAATTAACCCTCTCCACAGTCTAGAACAATTATTACCACGAAGAGTAACCAGTATAGTTGAGCCCCAACTGTATTTATGCTTAAGTACGTGAACCCAGAGTTTGTCCTCATTTGAATAAGCTGAAATCCCATCTTCATTAAAAATGCTTTGTTTTGTTGTTGTAAATCCTTTAACCCAAGACCACCATGCTTGATGTCTCCTTTCATTGCCCTCCACTTCACCAGAGAAATGCTATGATTATTAGAGGAATTACCCCACACAAAGCGATAGATTAATTTCTTTATTTCCTCACACAAGACTTTTGACAATCAGGTCGATTGCATCGCATACACATGGATCACTTGTAACGCGGCTTTTGCTAATGTAATCCTTCCTGCTAACTATAACGAATATGCCATCTATCCAGAAAACTTCTTCCGCATATTCTCAAGGAGGTAGGTGTACGTTACTTTAGTAACTCTTGTATGTGAAATAGGCACACCAAGATATTTCCCTAGGTCCGAAACCTCTTCAAACCCCAAAGTCTGGAAAATTGCATCGCGAGCATCGGCCAAAACATTCTTCGAGAAGAAAACCTTGGTTTTTGCTATACTCACATTTGCTCTATAGTCTGATAAAAGGACTAGATCATCTGCAAAAAATAGGTGGGACAACCCCGGTCCATGCCTCGAGAGATGGACTTGTTTACTATCCCCCACATCAACTCTGTGCGAAATTACCTGTGATAGTCTTTCCATGCACATCACAAAAATATAAGGTGACAAGGGGCTTCCTCGTTGGATATCGCGTGAAGGCTTAAATTCTCTCGTCATATCGCCATTCTAAATAACTTGGGTTGTTACCGTACGGACACACTGCATAATGAGACTGATCAAACGGCTCGGCATACCAGTAAGGAAAAGAGTTTCCTCAATAAATTCCCATTCAAGGCGATCATATGCCTTTTCTAGATCCACCTTAACTACCATCCATCCCTTCTTCCCACTTTTACTATTCATTGAGTGAATGACTTCTTGCGCCAAGATTATGTTATGAGTAATGTGGCGCCCGACACAAAGCTTGCTTGAGATTGAGAGATTCAATATGGAAGATACAGTTTTAGTTGGTCCACTAAGATTTTAGAGATAGTCTTGTAGATGACATTACAAAGACCAATTGGTCGAAATTGTGTAATTTTACTAGGGCATTCCACTTTTGGGATGAGGACTAATAGAGTATTATTAATCCAATTTGCCATATTACCCTCTTCAAAAAAATTCTCGAACCACCTAAAACACTGAATTGCCCACCACAGACCAATTTTTTTGATAAAAAAGCACCGGCAAACCATCCTTCCCTAGGGCTTTCAGCTGGGCCATGTTGAAGACAACGCGCGTTACTTCCTCCATCGAAACTTCAGTTAACAACGGACGCAGCTCAGCATCACTAAACTGGTGAAAGTTGCTTGTGTGTAAGTTTGTTGATTGCTACCGATGTTCACTAGTAAATAGACCCTAGAAAAAAGTTGCACGCATGATCCTTAAGTGTATAACTATCATCACACCATACCTCATTTGAAATCTCCAAAGCTCAGACCACGTTATGACGCCTCCTAATCAAGGTACTCGCGACGTGTTACGATCACCATTTTCAATCCAGTTATTCCGCAACTTTTGCTTCCATAGGCTTTCCTCTTGTTCAAGCACAAGGTTCAATTTAGAATTTAACTCCACCTCTAGGTTAGACAGGAAAAGAGAGTGAATTCTTCAATGCATGCTCAATACCCCTTAAACGTGCTAGCAAGAGAGTTTTCCATTTTCCAACATGGCTAAATACTTGCTCAATCTAGACACGGCTATAGTTCCAGAAGAGTTTAGAAATTAGGGTGGTCATTCCATGCAGCTACAAATCGGAATGGCCGAGAGAACCCCTGCAACTGGAAACCACCTGAATCCAACATAATCGGACGATGATCAGACCTCAGTTGTTATAGATGAAAAACCTCGAAACTTGGATATAAAACAAACTATTTATTGTTACAAATACAGCGATCTAGTCTTTGTGACAAATCACCTCTTCTAAGTAAAAGATGACCCATTAAATCTCATATCAATTAAACCTGAGGAGAACATAAAATCATTATAACGGTGGCAAATCCCAGACCGTCGTTGAGAATCCCTCGTGTTCCGCCGAACTCCCAATCACATTGAAATCGCCTCCTAAGGCCCACGGCCAGTTATTTCTCGGATCCAAAGCAAGAAGTTGATCCCATAACATACGCCTCTTAGCTCCTTCCGAGCTCGCATAGGCAAATGTAAAGGAAAAACTACGTTTTTCAACACTATCTGAGCAAAAGCCATGTATAAACATGGTTGGATACCGCAAGAACATCAACACTCACTGAATTGTTCCATAAGACCCAAATTTCACCGGAGAAACCCAGGGCCTCCACCCTATACGAGTGCTCAAAACCAGAACAATGAATAAAACGACCCGCTTTCACCCCGTTAATACGAGGTTCCATTAACATAAAAACATCCGGCCTCTTAAGTCTAACAAACATCTTGAAATAACGGGTAAGTTCAGGACCCAAAGCGCTTTGTGTATTCCAAAGAATAATTCTAACCATTAATGGAAAAATACAAAGTGGACGGTACGAGTTAAACCTGCATATTTGCATAGGAACAATCACTAACTCATCAGATTTTTGGGCACTACTGGCCTATTGCTGTAGAGCCTCATGTGCCTCATCTAACTCCGAAGTCAAAACCTCAACCAAGGCCTGTAGTGGTGTCTGATTTGGGCTCTTACCATCCTTCTTTTTCGTTTTGATGCTCTTCCGAAAAACACCCTTAATACTCATTGGAGCCTTCCCATTTGCCTTAGAATTTGTTCCAGTTATCGATCGAGACAATACTCTACCATTTTTCTCCCGTAAAGTTGGCCTATCTCCAGGCGTAACCACCTTAACAGCTGCATGATTCTCTTTATTCAATGAAGACACAACCGGCATCACTGTCTCATTGGATGCTACCGAGTTAACTTTGCCAGATTCCATATTCTCTTGAGTGACCACATTGTTAACAATAGGACAAGGAGCAATAGTTGGGGTCGTGCTCACCTTAAGAGCTGATCGCATCTCACATTTTCTAGGACCTTGCTCACTCGTTTCGGCCACTACAGTCCTAGTTGCCTTGCCACAGGCCAAAAACGACCCTGGCCGAGGTTCAGCCACTCCTTCATGACTCGTATGTGTCGCAGCATTCCCAGAATCATTTTCAATTTCATTCGCCAACGCGGATAACACATTATACCGAGAGCCAGTCCCTCGCCCAGGCAAAGGGTTCGTAGTTTCCTTTCTCATGGCGGAAGCATTCTTCTTTCGGTGAACAACTTGCATCCATGGACCATATAAGTCATCAGTATCTGTTGCGTTTTTTTCCAGGCCAGGAATCACCTCGACCTGCTTGTTTTCCTCACCAGAATTTTCCTTCGCGTGGCCATACTTACCACAATCATAGCATATAATAGGCAATCCTTCGTACTCAATTATCTGGTGCCGACCATAGATAATCACTCCAGAAATTAAAGGTTTGTCAAGGTCGACCATCACTGTGAGGCGTGCAAAACGTCCTCGATTCCCCTCATTGGTATTGTAATCAATCCGAATAACCTGGCCAATCAAACCAGCAATATGACGAAAAAGACTTTTAGTATAATACCTGTAAGAGAGCCCAGGAAGGCGAACCCAAACCATGATCCGAGAGGGGTGATCAACTGCAGTGGAGAAATTCCTACTCCATGGCTGCACAGTCAAATCTGAACCATAAATTACCCAAGGACCCCTGGACAAAACTCTCTCACAGTCTTCCGCAAGGCCAGAACGCACCAAGTAGTATTCATTATCCAAATCAATAAGCCGCATCTCTCCTATTGGCTTTCAAAAGCCTTCTATTCGATTTAGCAGAGCTTTGTATCGAATCGATTTACCGAGGAAACGTACAATAACCGAATTTTCCTGTTTCTTATCAATAGAACAATGTACATTCTCCGAAAATCTTATCTCTGGTAAGGCCCCATCCAGACGAAGCTGCACAACATCAGAACGAACCTCAACATCAAGATCGTTAATAGTAGACCTTTGAGTTTGTTTCATGGCCTCCTCAGCCATGATGTCACGGAAAGACAGTTTAGCGCCAGCCGCTACTGAAGTTCTGTTTGTCGGACCGGGAATGGTAGTTGTTGCAACCGCCTCATCCAAAAGCGCATCCGTCCCATCCTTTGGAATCACGGTTTCTTCATCATGGTCACCCACAACATTCTCTTGGTTTCGCACTTTCTTCGACTCACGTTGCACATCCATGGGTAAAGGAGATCCAGGTCTCTCAAAAGAGGTTGGGGAAGCTAGATCAACCACCATATCCGGCGGCCGAACACTAGGGATCGCAAATCCATTCTGGCCAGGGTTTCCAGGAAGGTTACTAGGGTTTTCCATAATTGTAGCGCAAGATTAAACACTGAGGCTCGAAATTTAGGCTAGGTGTTTTATTTGATAAGTATGTTACGGAAAAAAATACACTATCATTCTGATGAGATTATATAGTAAGCTTCTTGAAAATGCAAACAAACCATTCAAACTATGATGCTCGAATTTAGGTTATCTAAGAAGAATAACGCCATTTTTATCGGTAGAACTACTCAATGGGTTCACATATCCCATCACTTTAAACAAATAATTTAATATTTCATTAGTAAACTATAGAAACATAATTAAACGTCGTCAAAAATATTATTTTTATTATTTTATTGAGAAAACGCCCAAGTACAACTAATAAATATCTTAAATAAATCAAAAAGCATAATGCAATATTTATTGTGAATTGTGGGATTCAACTGCTACGAACAAGTGTAAAATAACACTAATGATTTGTTTGCATAGTTCAATCTGAAGATCTACAATATATTAAGTACAAATCAAACGATAGGGACTAATTTGGGGACAATTAACATATATGAACATATACAAGAAAAATGGAATTTGTTTAAAGGTTTCCTTACCAGGTTTAGCCAATATTTTTTTATCGGGAAACGTATGATTTTATTCAAAAACAAAAAATCATACATTGTAAATTATTATATGTCCCGTTAAAATATGTTTAAATCTTAAATAAAGAAAAAGAGTACGACATCAAAAAAAACTCATATTAGCAGTTTTTTTATTACCTCAATCTACTATTCCAATTCACTATTTACCAAACATTCAAATTAAAGAATTTAACTGGTCAAACGTCCAATTTTAGTTCAAACCTTTAATTTTGGCTCAAACTGCTATTTACCAAATATGACCTATGTAAAATTTGAAAGTTTTTACACTTTTTTAGACCGTAGATGAAGGTAAATGGATAGATGAGATTAACAATACTGTAACATGATAAATAATTACAATTAAATTTATGTAGGAACTCGAAAACTCCATTCGGCTCGAATTTCATAAAATTAGCTTGAATCGAAAAAAATTTAATTGACTCGATCGAACGTTCACCCCTAACTAGAACTACTCAATGGGTTCACATATCCCCTTACTTTAAACAAGTAATTTAATATTTCATTAATAAACTATAAAAACATAATTAAACGTTGCCAAAGACATTATTTTTATTGTTTTGCTAGAAAACGCCTAAGTACAACTAATAAATATCTTAAATAAATCAAGAAGCTTAATGTAATATTTATTGTGAATTTTGGGATCTGAGTTGGAGGTGATGCTACTTCCCCATGAGTGAGGCTTGTATCTAACATTCGAACTCTAAATTATAACTATAAATTATAAATTATAAACTTTATAAATTAAAATTTTAAATCTTAAACTCTAAATTAAATCCTTAATCCTTAAATATGAAAGACTATATAAATGTAGCGATGTCTCTTTTCGCTAAAAAAACGTGGCTTTTTCGAAGTACTTTTTGAAAGGTGTTCGTGATTCTTTGGATATAAAATATTTATTCCGTGGGGTTTTTTAAAAGAAACCGCATTTAAAAAAAATGGAGTCGCCACCGGCCACTTAGGTAGGCCGGACACCATAAAACCAGAGATTCAAAAAGACAGGGTTCGGGAGTCGATTTACGGATGGGGAAGGATTAGCACCCCACACCGCCCAAAATTGGTACTTTAATAATTACCGCTTTATTAATATTGGATTTTCCGGATTAGAGTGACGATTATTTTAAAATTCGGTCATAATTGCGAATATATTTTAAGGGTCCCGTTTGCGAGAATAAACGCCCAACCACTATCACTACGCTTTGATATCGCCCCGTTTACGCTCGGATAAAAGGACTCGCATTAACAAGTTATATCTCGATATGCAATCTTAGTGGCAAAAACGTAAAACATGGCAAAAATATTTAAATATAATAAATATTGACATACGTAATACTAATTTAACATAAATGATATTCTAGACTAAAACATGTATATATACATATTATTATTTGAATGATAGATAAAAACAACTATAATATGTCAAAATAACAAGGCAGGAATAAGTACATATAGAGGCGAACAAATATTTCAAAAAGACATGCATACTTTGGTAATAAAACATATTTCAACATATACGGGTCAACATATCGTACAAAAGGGTAAATACATTAACATATAGCCCTAAAAACAAGAAAACACACACATATAAAATACAAAATACGCCTATGTACGAATCAACTAAAACATAACATGCTTAATATGAATAATAGGATAAAAAACATGACTATCATAAGCTTAACACATATATACCTATAAACATAAAATACGAGTCATATGTGAGGGACATAAAATAAAATAATAGGATATCAATATATATGATTATAATACGAACATGAATATTTACAAAGAATACAAGACTGAAATGAAAGAAAAACAAAAAAAGTCATGTGCGAAATTAAAGAACAATAATATGTAATTTAGGGACGAAATTGCGAAACAAACAAAACCTAAAAGGACCAGAATTGTAATTAGACCAAGGGGCAGACCCAAAATGAAAAATTCAAAAACGCGGGATGGTTAAGGGTGTAATTTTACCATTGTAAACCGATTCGGTGTAATTTAGGGACTAGATTGTAACCTTTTGAAATATCAGGGGGACTGGGATTGTGATTATACCATGCGGCAAGACAAAAATGAAAATATTGAAAACGCGGTGGGATTAAGTGTGTAATTTACCCATTTAGCAAAATAAAAACACCTATATAAACCCTTTTTTAGGCCGAAACCAAATTTTTGGCCATTCGTTCATTTTTCGGATTTTTGGTAATAACCACGTTCTTCATTTTCTCTCCCTCGTTCTTCTGAAACCCAGAATCCAGCAGCCGACCGCCGGTTAGCGGCGGCCGGCGAGCCTCCAAAAGACACCAAAATAACTACTATTTCATCCTCAACATGAATCCGTGGTTGGATTCAGAGGATACCCCCTTATTTACCCTAGATCTAAGAAATACGAACAAAAAAAAAGTTTTAAAACCTAAAATATAACTACCAGGGGGCCTTCCCCTTTCTTCAGTTCACCAGATCTGACTTGTAGGAGCCGAAAGGCTTATCACTGAGGAAGGGAAGACCCACAAGCAACTTAAGTAAGACTACTCTCCTTTCTTGTTTCTGTTTTTTTTCTTTCGTATATGTATGTAAGGAAAACAAGTAAGAAAAAGAGACAAAAATTTACCACTGGACTGTCTTTTGATTATCACTTGACTGGTTACAAATTTTTTGTTTCTACAAGATCTTCGTTCTCCCTTTTTTTTTTGTTATTCCTCTCCTTCTTTTCGCCTCCTCTTCTTTTTTTTACAAAAGCCCCGTTTCATATATATTATTGCCTCTTTTTTGTTGCAAGTTGCATCTTCTTTTCGAGATCTGAATCGACAATTTTGCTTGTTGTCTTGGGCATATTCGAACACGGGATGAATATCGCACGGTGGCGGTATGGACATTCGCCGGTGGCCAGACGCAAAGCGGCCGTTAGATCAGATCGATCTAACGGTCGAGATGGCTTGAAGAACGATCGGCTGGATGAAGCCTCGATTTGATGAGGCGGCTTCGATTTTCGCCACGTGGATCTCCGCGATCGAGGAGTCGAGCGCGTGGATCTTACGTGGCGTGGGATGTTAAAGCGACCGCGCGTGGACCACACACACGCGGCGTGGCACTCGAGCGGTCCATACGTGTGGAACACGCTACCGACAGATATTTTTGACCTCCTGGTTGCATCGTGGCCGTTGGATCAGATCTTGATCCAACGGCCCACAGTTACCTGCACATTGTAATTAGATAAGATTCAGATTTGGGCCAAACGAGCCTTGTAATTGAATTTGTAATTGGACTGTAAATTTATTTAGGTTTAATATATTTAATTCTTTTCATTTTGTCAGCCCAATAATAATAATAATATAATTATAACAGCAATACATATACATACGAAAATGTATACTTATAATATACAATCATTAATTAATATAATAATCTAGTATACGTACGTGTAATATAATTAACATAACATCTATATATTAATCAAATACGCTCATACTCTAGATAAATACGCGACATACATACACCCCTAATACGTATACATAGCTTATACATGCACACACCACCTTATATTAGTAACATTCATATAATAAATATACATGCAATATTAATACATTTACAAGTGAAAATGAGTGATTACAGTTGCCCCTCTTTGCTTGTTCTCATGGAATGGGAAACAAAGCAAAGATTCATAAGCACTCATTTTTATCAGACTTCCCTGTTTGTAGCCTAGGAAAAACGAATTCTTTTGGACATCTCCGCTCTTCCTTGGCTGAATCTTCAGGCTCGTAAGTTCTTCCTATATAGAGCTTCTTCGCCTTCCGATCTTGGAGCTACAGGCTCTTCCTATATAGAACCCTTCGCTCTGACATCCTGAATTATGAGTCTTTCCTTTCACTTTGAGACAATAAAGCTTGGAGTCCTTCCTATATAGAACTCTTTGCTTTCAACGCTGGTTTCTCCTATATAAAACCTTTTGCGCCACTGATGGATTCTTCTGACTGGGAGTTCCTCCTATATAGAACTGTTAGTCTTCAAATCCTGGAGTCGTCAGTCCTTCCTATATAGAAATTTTGGCGTCTGAAATCTCAGAGCTACAGGTTCTTCCTATATAGAACCTTTCACTCTAAGACAATGAAGCTTGGAGCCTTTCCTATATAAGACTCTTCGCTTTCGACACAACAGGTTTCCTATATAACCCTGTGTCATAGGTGAATTGCTTTGACTGGGAGTTCTTCCTATATAGAACTGCGAGTCTTCACCTTGGAGCCATCAGTCCTTCCTATATAGAACTTTTGGCGTCTGAAATCTTGGAGTTACGAATTATTCCTATATAGAATCTTTCACTCTAAGACATTGAAGCTAGGAGCCCTTCCTATATAGAACTCTTTGCTTCCGACACAACAGGATTTCCTATATAATCTTGCGTGTCATGGGTGAATTCCTTCGACTGGGAGTCCTTCCTATATAATCATGAGTCTTCACCTTGGAGCTGTCAGTCCTTCCTATATAGAACTTTTCAGCTTCTGAAGCCTCGGAGAGGAGGATTCTTCCTATATAGAACCTATCTCTAGAGCTTGAAAACACGTGCCTTTTGTATGTAAAAACATTGTCTTCTCATTTGGGATTCACACCGTGATGACCCTCGATGTTTCTTTGGATGCGCAGATACATGCGAGATGAAAACAAAATGCTATGACAAATGAATGAATTGACATGCTCCTAATCCTAGTGATGCACGACTATTCATGATGTATGAGAGTCAATATCTTGGTGGGCTTGTTTTGATCTGATTTGATCTTGATGTTCGCTTTCTCCTTTTTACGAGCATCGATACTCCGCCTCCTTTGTCGGGTTCAACCATCTCAACCTTTCTTTTTCTCCAATTATGATTTGGAATTTTAAAGCGCCCTTTCGGGTTTTCACTTTAAAGAGAGTTTTTTTTTAGGGGTGCCCTTCGGTTTTCACCCAAGAGATCTCTTTTGTTATCTCGTGTGCCTTCCTTGAATAGACAGGACATGTGCCATTGGTCGTCCTACAGTTGTTCAAAGCTTCTCACCTTCCCTAGCCATTATGTAGGGAGGCGGAGGTCGGAGTTAACATCGTTTTCTTTGATCACCTGCATTTTCAAGGTTAAATCATAGTAATGCTCGAAATCTCTTGTTTCAATATAAGCCTATGTTATCTTATTTGGTGAAATTGACAAGAAGGCGGGAATGGATGCTCAAAACACGGTTTTATTATGATTAAGGGCTTGGGATATCTTAAAAGAAAGGTATGACACACATGAGTTAAGTATGAAAATACAAGATCCCTCATTATCTTCGATATGAATGATACATGACCCTGTCAACCGGTGAAGAATTTTTTGCCTGAAGCCTTCTCTTCATGATGTTTATGGGGATACCCTTTTCTTCGGATATTCAACTTTTCAATTTACCCAAGCCGCCCTTTGCGGGTTTTCAACTCGAGTCCTTCATTTTGCTTCAAGACGCTTGATTTGGGTTTTTTTCGTCTGAGCTCTCATTTTTTTAGAGATAGTATTTCTTGACGGCATCAGAATTTACGAGATTTTTCAGCTCGTCCCCGTCCATTTCTGTTAGGATCAGGGCTCCTCCTGAGAAGGCCTTTTTTACGACGTACGGTCCTTCCCAGTTTGGCATCTATTTTCCTCGAGAATCTTTCTGGATAGGGAGGATTCTCTTGAGTACCAGATCCCCTTCTTTGAATTCTTTTGGGCGCACCTTTTTGTTGTAAGCCTGCACCATCCGCTTTTAGTACATCTGACCATGACAAATGGCCTTTAGTTTTTTTTCGTCAATGAGATTTAGCTGGTCGAGTCTGGCCTGCACCAATTCAGCTTCTTCGTTTTTGCCGTTTAAGACCGGAGGGACGGAATTTCTACCTCAATTGGGAGTCGCCGGTACCATACACCAAGGAGTAGGGTGTTGCCCCTGTTGATGTGCGAATGGACGTCCTATAGGCGAAAAAGGGCAAAAGGTAACTTCTCATGCCAATCCTTGTAGGTATCCGTAGTCTTCGCTATAATCTTCTTTATATTCTTGTTTGTCGCTTCCTTTGCTCCATTCATTTTAGGACGATATTTGTGGAATTATGGTGTGTTATCTTGAATTGAGTGCACACGTCTTTCATCATTTTGTTGTTCAGATTTAGGCGTTGTCGATGATGATCCTCTCTGGCAATCCGTATCGACAAATAATTTCCTTCTTTAAGAACTTACAAACTGTAGTCCTGGTGATATTGGCGTAAGACGTTGCCTCTACCCATTTAGTGAAGTAGTCTATGGCGACCAAAATGAAACGGTGCCCATTGGAGGCTTTCGGATGGATCGCCGATGACGTCCATGCCCCATCTTTGCGAAAGGCCACGGAGAATTCATGGTGTGTAAAGGCGATGGGGGTGCATGAATCTTGTCAGCGTAAATTTGGCATTTGTGGCATTTCCTGGCGTAATCGATGCAATCTCCCTCCAAGGTCAACCAGAAATAACCGTATCTCATAATTTTTCGGGCTATAGACAGCCCGTTGGCGTGCGTTCCACAGATCCCGTCATGTACTTCAGCTAAGATTTGCTTCGCCTCCCCGGGCATCCACACATCTCAGCAATGTTTGATCATGACTTCTCCTATATAGGATTTCCCCATCTAGGACATATTTTGTTGCCATTTTTCTGAGCGCTTTTTTGTCATTGTCGTTTGCCCCTTCTGGATACTTTCGAAGCTTGACATATTGCAGGATGTCATAGTACCATGGATTTTCGTCAATCTCTTCCTGTACATTACAACAATGAGCAGGCTTTTCAAACGTCTGCATCTCAATGGGCTTCATTCCTGCCCCGGTGTTTGTTTTAAACATGGATGCCAAGGTTGCCAATGCATCTGCCATCTGATTTTCTTCTCGGGGCAGGTAATTGAAGCTGACCTTTTCGAACTCTTTGACAAGCTCTTGGATCAATTTGTGATATTTGACCAACTTCGGGTCTCTGGTTTCCCACTCCCCGCGCAATTGGTAAATGACTAATGACGAATCTCCAAACACTCGAAGTTCCTTAACTTTTCTCTCGATGGCTGAGTTCAGTCCCATGATGCAAGCTTCGTATTCAGCTATATTGTTTGTGCAGAATAATTCCAATCTGCTGGTGAAAGGATAATAGACGTCCTCAGGTGAAATTAGCACTGCCCCTATCCCATGTCCGAG
The DNA here is from genome assembly GCA_019671005.1 of Hibiscus mutabilis. Taxonomy (NCBI): domain Eukaryota; kingdom Viridiplantae; phylum Streptophyta; class Magnoliopsida; order Malvales; family Malvaceae; genus Hibiscus; species Hibiscus mutabilis. The sequence goes on from CM033727.1 coordinate 49,582,014, forward strand.
GGCGTTGGAGGCTCCATCGAAGTAAAGTTTCCATGACTTATCATCTGAAATCTCTTCTTCGGTTGTAATGCACATCAAGTCTTCGTCTGGGAAACTAAAGTTCAATGTCTCATAGTCATCCGAAGCACGACTAGCTAGGAAATCTGCTTCGGCACTCCCTTTACTGACTTTCGATTAACATATACGATGTCGAATTCGGATAAAAGCATCTGCCATCGAGCCATCCTTCCCGTTAGTGCTAGTGCTTCCATTAAGAACTTCAGTGGGTCTAGCTTTGATATCAACCAGGTAGTATGGTACAACATGTCTTTGTGCGAGCCGCTTGGTAGCCCAAACTAGAGCACAACACAGCTTCTGCACTGGCGGGTACCGTGTTTCGCAATCATTGAATTTCCTGCTTAGGTAATAGATGGCTTGCTCCTTTTTTCTTGACTCATCGTGTTGCCCTAGTACACATCCCATTGAATTCTCGAAGACTGTTAAGTAGAGAATTAGTGGTCGACCAGGTATTGGTGCGACTAAAATTGGAGCATTTGTCAGGTACTTTTTGATCTTTTCGGGCTTTTTGACATTCTTCATCCCATACGCGGGATTATTTTTTCTAAGAAGTCCAAGACCGGGTCGCATCGGTTGGTTAATTGGGAAATGAAGCGAGAGATATAATTCAGCCTCCCCAGAAACCGCGGACTTCCTTCTGCGCGTGCGGGGTGGTGAAAGGTCTGGATGGCTTTCACTTTATCCGGATCAATCTCAATCCCTCTTCTGCTTACTACGAACCCTAAGAGTTTTCCAAAAGTAACGGCGAAGGTACACTTGGCAGGATTAAGCCTCAGTTGGTACTTCCGTAGTCTTTGGAATAGTTTTCTCAAGTTTTGTAGGTGCTCTTCCTCTGTTCGAGACTTGGCAATCATATCGTCCACGTATACTTCTATTTCTTTGTGCATCATGTCATGGAAAAGAGTCACCATTGCTCTTTGGTATGTTGCCCCTGCGTTCTTTAGTCCAAACGGCATCACTTAATAACAAAAAGTACCCCACATGGTTATGAATATGGTTTTCTCCATGTCGTTAGGATCCATCTTTTTCTGGTTGTACCCTGAGAAGCCGTCCATGAAGGAAAACCATGAATGTCCTACGGTGTTGTCAACCAGCGTGTCAATATGTGGCAAAGGGAAGTTGTCTTTAGGGCTAGCTTGATTCAGATCCCTATAATCTACACACATACGAACTTTCCCGTCTTTCTTTGGTACTGGTACAATGTTTGCAACCCACTCGGGGTATTTGGCTACCTCCAAGAATCCAGCATCAAATTGCTTTTTCACTTCTTCTCGGATTTTTAACAACATATATGGCCTCATTCTCCGAAGTTTTTGCTGTACTGGTTTGCACTCCGATTTTGTTGGCAATTTGTGCACCACTATGTCGGTATTCAACCCCGGTATATCTTGATAAGTCCAGGCGAAGACATCTTTGAATTCCTGAAGTAGGGCTATTAGTTCATGCTTGGTTTTTGAGGAAATAGTCGTTCCTATTTTTATTTCTTTTCTCTCTTCTTCAGTCCCCAAGTTGACAATTTTTGTTTCTTCTTGGTGGGGCATAATCTGCCTTTCTTCGTCGTCCACCATTCTCTTTAACTCTTCCGGGACCTCAATTTCTATTTCATCATATCCTTCCTCAATTTCCTCTGAGACCTCCGGGCATTCGAAATTTACTCTAGGATTGGATCCGGTATCATTCATATCGTCAATCATGAGCGACCTGCATTAAATGAGAATGAATTGTATTGGGAAAGAGACAGTTTTATGTGAAGGGAATGAATATGAAGAATGCATGAATGGAATAAATGAGACTTTGGTCATTTTTAAGAAAGTGGGGATATTTTCATTTCAACCAAAAAGTTAACATAGGTGCCCCATACAAGAGATCCCCATTGTTTATGGGCAAAAACAAAAGGTTGATTCGGAGCATTACTCTGATCTATTCCTAAAAACTATAGGTAGATCAATGCAGCTCCAGTTATCGAGTGTTTCCCCGGGATGGCAAGGGCGGATGTTGGTCAACATTTTGCTGCCTCGGTCCTTTTCAGCTATCATGTTGATGTACATCCCCTCAAATGATTTCTTGAGTATTTCCTCCTGGTTAAGTTCATCATTTTTCTCCATTGCCCTCCAATATCTTGACTGGCTGGTAGAACCCTCCGGAGACGAAAGTGGCTTTCAAACTAGGAAAGGATATCGACCTCCACGGAATGTCTTCTCCTTTAGATCTGGCTTTTCTTTACTCCTCCTTCCTCTTATATTCCTCTTTCTTCTGTTGGACACTTGGTTGGTAACCCAGCCAAACGATCCTTCTTGGTTATCATATTCTTGGGTCTCGGGTTTCCTTGTAATTTCTTTGACCCTTTTCCTATTTTGGCTCCTCGGCCCCGAGTTTTCTCATGACGGTCATCTTGGTGCAATTAGATAACCTGGGGTAGGGGATCCGGCTTCCCTCTGAAATGAATGTGGCATTTACTAGTTCTAATGCTTGAAACGAGCATTCTGCAGCATTTTCATCATTTTGAATGTAGGGGGTGTCTGATGTCACGGAAGCAACAAATTCATGCTCTGCCTCTATTGTGACCAATTTGCCTTCAACTACAAATTTTAATTTTTGATGCAATGATGATGGGACAACTCTGCGGAGTGGATCCACGGTCTTCCCAACAAAGGTTTGTAAGATGGTTTTATATCCATCACTACAAAATCGATCACATATTCGGTTGGTCCGATCAGTAGGGGCACCTCAATTTTCCCTATTGTTCCTTTTTGCGTACCATCAAAGGCTCTTACCGAGTTGTGGCAAGGCTTTAGGTGCGAACCATCTATTGGCAATTTTTGCAAGGTTACCATAGGCAAGACATTCAATGCTGACCCGTTGTTGATCAGTACTCCTGGTAATACATACCCTTTGCAGTGGGTAGTGATGTCAAGGGCTTTGGTAGACCTCATTCCTCCCTTCGGGATCTCATCATCACTGAATGTGATATGATTATAGGCGGTAATATGCCCCACTATCATGTCCAGGTTTGTTACAGAAATGTCCTGGGGCACAAAAGTTTGATTCAGTACTTTCAATAGCGTCTCCTGATGCTTCTCTGAACTCAAGAGTAATTCCAGCACTGTGATCCTGGCTGGTTGTTCCACTACGTTGTACTCGCTATGTCTCAAGAACTTTAGAAATTCTTTGGCCTGGGCCTCAGTTACTGGTTCATTTATCTTTTGGGGAGGTTCTTCTCCAAATATCTGCGTAGGGCTAACTGCTGTACTCTTCCCCCTATCTTTTTCAGCCGCTTTCAAAGCCTTCGGAGGAATAACATCGGCCGCTCCTTGTGAAATGGCCTGCCTCACCAACGTTCACATCGTTCTGGCTTTGTTGGTCTTCCAGCGTAGGCTCTTTTACCTGTTCGTGTTCTGATTTTTCGGGCGTGGTCACATTTACAGCATAATTCCAGGGAATTTGTCGCATATCTTTGAATGGGAATGGAGATGGTGCTGAAATGATGATCTTGGGACTTATTTTGCTGGTTTCTCCTTGGGAGACACCTGCATTCCCTGTTCTGGGAGAGATGATAAAAGGTTTATCCTTCCCGTATCTAGCTTTGGGGCTATCTGTCATGTGTACGTCTGATCCCTTCCCCATGGGCTCCTCAAAGAATTCAATTTGTTTTTCATTCATCAACTTCTGCACCAATTTCTTGAACTCGACACATTCTTGGATATCATGCCCTTCAGTCTGATAGAATTCGCAATACTTTCCACATTCCTTCTGCCTTATTATCATGGCTTTGTTGATCACACGAGCCATGCATAATTGTTGAAATACCCACCGTAAAGGAGACTTGATTTCTGACACGTCATCCTTTATCCTCCTGGTAAAGCATTCTTCTATGACATTAACTCATCTGCTCCCATGATTGGGCAGCGGGTTGTTGGCTACGCTTGGCTCCTCAAACTTCAATATCCCATAATCGATTAAATTCTACACAAGCTTTTTGAAGGCAAGGCAGTTCTCAGTGGGATGTCCAGGGGTACCGCCGTGATAGTCACAAATGCCTTGGATTGTACCAAAGGCGGGAAGGGCGGGTTGGGAGTAACGATATATGGTCGGACCAGTGCACTTCATACAACCCGGGAATAAAGTTCGAGTCTAAAGCAGGTATGAGAGTGAAAGTTCTCCTCTCTTTCTCTTTTTCGTGACTCTCTCATCTCTTTGATTCGAATTTTGTGTTTTTCCCACGGATGCTTGTGGTTGTGAGGCTGTGAAGTTCTTCGGGGGTGGTATAGGTGCTGGTGGTGTTTACTTCATTTCTCTTGTTGTACTTTGAGACCCTTCCCCACCATCAATTATGCCGCTCTTAATTGCCAGTTTGAGAGACTCCCCAGTCCTGATCAAGTCGGCAAAACAATGTGTTGTGTTATTAATGAGGCGATCAAAGAGTGCCCCTTTCAGAGTGTTGACAAATAATGGCGTGATTTCATGCTCCGGGATAGGTGGCTGGATTTGGGCAGCCACTTCTCTCCACCTTTGGGCATATTGTCGCAGGCTTTCATTGGACTTCTGCCCCATATTTTCTAACATAATTCTGCTAGGGATCATGTCTGTTACATGTTTGTATTGCTCGGTAAATGCTTTAGACAAATATTTCCATGTCTTGACATTTGCCTTGCTCAAATTTGAGTGTACCAACGTAACGCCGCTCAGTTAGACTATCCTCGAAACAATGGATCAGCAGTTTTTCGTCTTTATGGTAAGCCGCCATTTTTCTACAATACATCGTTATGTGTGCAGAAGGACATGTGGTTCCATCATATTTATCGAACTCTGGCGTTTTGAATTTTGGCGGCAAGACAAGATCAGACACCAGACTTAGGTCGCTAGCGTCATTTCCTGATTCTTCATTTGATTGTAACACTTTAAATTTTTCCTCCATGAGGTGAAATCTTTCTTCCCACTTTTTTTTCTACCTCATTCTGATTCTTTCGACCATGTTGGGTCGGTACTTCTTCTTCATAAAGTGCTTGATGATCGAGGGGTTGAGTCTCGAGACGCCCCTATTTGAAAGCTGGAAGACATTCTGCGCAGGTCAATATACACCTTCCTAGCTTGGTTTGGTGCAGTTGGTTGAACCTTGTAGTGAGCCGGGTACCTTACAGTTACGGAACATTTTCTCCTTCTACTCGTTTTCCAAGACTTTTGCCAGTAATGCAGTTATGTCAGATACTATAGATGTTTGTGACTGCGCAATCTGATCACTAAGGCTTCTCTGGGCCTCTTCAAGCCTTGTCTCAAGCTCTCTTTGCCCTCTTTCTAGACTAATTATCCTTTCTTCCATGAGCTTTCTTTGTAGCCGGGTAAAATATAGGTGATGAATGATTGCGGGTTAACTACACACAACGCCACAATATTCATATTGTTAATATGGTTGCAAAAAATAAATGCATGTACAATGATGCGAATGTTATGATGCAAATGCAAGAATGCATGCAGACAAGGTACTGATTCCGCTGGTAATCACCCTTTTGAACTACTTCCACGGGAATTAAAGGGTCTTGATTACAACAAAATTCGTGTTACAAAGTAAAGATCCCTAGTACAAAAGATCTAATTATAACACAGAGTCCTATAGATAGACTCTAGCTCTATCTCTTAACTTTCCAATTGCCTTGAGTAGCTTGAGGAACCTAGGAGCTTCTTCCATTCCCGGGGCTATGAAAGGTCGGAGTGTTTCAGCCTCGACAGCTAAATCATTCACGTGCCTGGCGACTCGCTGTATGTCCACTATTAAGTTTGCGTAATACTGGTCTCTGTCCTGTACCATTCGAGCAGCGTCTCGTAGTCTCTTCTGCCAATAAGTATCCCCTCCAGCTGTAGCTTCCTCGAACACATTAATTCTTTCTTTGTAATCCTCCACGGTTGCTTCGAGGGACCCAATTTGTGCTTGTAACACACCTACCTCTCGTTCTCTTTCCTGCAGCTCAGCGAAGTTATTCCTGCGGCAGTACATTCGAAGTGAGTGTTCGACTTCCGCCACTTTTCCTTTTAATTCATCATTTTGACTTTGGAATTGCTCCAACCTCTGAATAGTGTCATCGTCTGATTTACGCATTTCTATGATCTATTTTCGGCTACTTATAGATTTTCTTTTCCATACGGCGACACTTTCTCTCTCATGATGGACAGCTTGTTTTCCCTTGCTGATTTCTTGTGCGAATCTTTCTTTTTCTTGATCAATGGCCTTCTGGCGGACCGTTTTTCTTCCTCCATAGCCAAGCGACATGACTTTCAATCTCTTTCTCGATCGCTCTTTTGTTAATTTCTCGTTCTTCTTCCACCAAAGCGGATGTCGTTCATTCTTTCTCTTTCCCTGACTATGAGCCCGACTCGGCCAGCCTTTTGTATTTTTGCTTGTAATAGGAGGGCATCTTTTTGATAAAAGTATTTTTGTCGCTTAAATCTGCATTCAATTTCTTCAATTGCCTAATAATCTCGTCCCGCTCGTCAACTTCTAAGCTTGCTTTATAGAGTTCGCTCGCATGTTGGGTCCATTGAATGTCCATTTTCCTTTTAACTTCTTGAGTTCACTCCTTAAGATGTCGGCCGGACGGTACCACCCTTGTAAGCTCTTCGAGAGATCTTTGTTGGTCCTTGATCAGATTCAGGAATTACATTATTAACCCTCAAACGTCTCCAAAGATCGTAATCTGGGGTAGTCATGTGCTCGGTATCTCCTTCCACCCTGATCCGATAACAATGATCCCAGGCCCTCATGATGGTCTGAATTTTTCCTTTGATCTCTCCTTTGAAAAGAAATTCAGTTTGGCTTAATCCGGTGGTATTGGGAATGAACTGTCGCGATCCGAACTGCCGAGACACTAAAAGCGGGGCACAAGCGATCCCTCCATGCAATCCCAACATCATCAGCCAATTGAAGTCACCACAACTGTATAGAAAATAATTAACTTTACCAAGCCATGGGACCCTCCATGCTATGTCTTCATCTTGAATGTTCCTGAAGAAACTGGCCCACATTTTTGTTTTTAAATCCTCTCGCCATTCCTTTGCTAAGTATTCTCGTAAAGGCGAAAAACCTTGGAAGGATATCCCCGGCAGGACTCTTGTCGGCGTCTTCCACATGTGACTCTGAATCCATACTTGTAATAGCTGTGCGCGCGACCTCGAAAACGTCCTTCTTTATATTTTAGGCTAGCGTTTAAGGAAATGAAAGTCTCGACCAAGATTCTTTGGTCTTGGTTTTGCTTTCCGTTTCACCCGCTCAAACAAATCCGAATGGCTATGTCAATGTTCAGTAGTACTCGGGAAAGATCACCAAGCCATATATTCCTAAAGCGAATAGGTCCATTTTCTTTGCCTAAATGCGGATGTGTTGATATGATGTCCCGAATACTCTCCCATGCAAAGATTGTATTATCTCCTCGGATTTGAAGGAGGCCACTAACCCAATCGTCACTCATTCCCATAAAGGTTTTGAGTTTCGCGGTGTAATTCTGATTCCTCGGAGGCTTGGCGTAGATCAATCTTCTGAATATTTTTCTGGTTAAGTAAAGCGTGTATTCTTCTACCGTAGGCATCATGTCTGCCCATTGAAAGTGAAGCGACAAAAGTCGGATTCGAGGCTGGACTATAGCTCGGAGTAAGGGCTGGTTAATCCGAACATATAACGGTTGTGCGATGTCGCCATAACTATCATGAGAATAAGTCTTGTAATCTTGGTCTCATCTTTCCCAAATGCTTTGAAGATCCCACAAGTCGTTTGTTGAAGACTCACATAGGTGTATCCAGCTATTACGCGTTCGTTAGGCGGTGATCCCCTTGGATTTTCTGGTTGACCTCGACCAATGTCGGTGACAAATTAAGCTCTTCTTTCCTAAGACACCTTTTTCCATGGTGAAAGACTTTACGATCAGGCAAACCACTTGATCCGAGTACCTTTATGCGATGCAAATGCAATGATGTATGAGAAAAAGAACAAAAAGCGAAAAGAAAACAAGTCGATTGCGGATAAAATTGATAAATATATAAATAAAATGACAAAATTAAGCAGAATAAACACACAAAACAACCCTATTTATCCCGTCTAAAACCTAAGGTTATCCCATGGCTCTAAATGGGTAGGTTTCTATGTATTCTCTACATGCAGTCTTGGTTCTAGGAGGTACCGAATTGTCCTTCTGTCCTCTACTAAGAGTAGCAAGGCCCCCGATCATCACCCATTATAGGCTCCTTTCAGCGGGTTCAATTCGGGGGACCCGTTAAACATGCCCTGTGCGAAAGAGCGATATCCTACGAAAGCATAAGGTACTCGAGCCGAAGGTACTTGCTAGGCCCATACGGAGAAGCGATATCTCCACGAAAGCATTAGCGTTTTCCCCACTTAAAAAGCGGGTTTATATGCCATATTTTAAATGCGTTAAAATAAGCGAGCAATTATGACGAATGTTAATTTAATAGTCACTTTAATCCGGAACTTCCAATATTAGTAAAGCGGTAATTATTTTAAAAGCTTGACTCTCATTTTTTTTTTTCGAAAAAAACAAAAATGTCCCAGTGAGTCGCCATCTCTAGCGATGTCTTTTTTTCGCTAAAAAACGCATAAATTTTTGAAGTACTTTTTGAAAGGTGTTCGTGATTCTTTGGGTATAAAATATTTATTCCGTGGGGTTTTTTTAAAAGAAACCGCATTTAAAAAAATGGAGTCGCCACCGCCACTTAGGTAGGCGGACACCATAAAACAGAGATTCAAAAAAGCGCGGGTTCGGGAGTCGATTACGGATGGGGAAGGATTAGCACCCCCTCACACCGCCCAAAATTGGTACTTTAATAATTACGCTTTATTAATATTGGATTTTCCGGATTAGAGTAGCGATTATTTTAAAATTCGGTCATAATTGCGAATATATTTTAAGGGTCCCGTTATCCGAGAATAAGCGCCCAACCACTATCACTCGGCAATCTGGCCCGTTTACGCTCGGATAAAAGGACTCCGCATTAACAAGTTATATCTCGATATGCAATCTTAGTGGCAAAAACGTAAAACATGGCAAAAATATTTAAATATAATAAATATTGACATGCGAATACTAATTTAACATAAATGATATTCTAGACTAAAACATGTATATATACATATTATTCTAAATGATAGATAAAAACAACTATAATATGTCAAAATAACAAGGTAGGAATAAGTACATATAGGCGAACAAATATTTCAAAAAGACATGCATCTTGGTAATAAAACATATTTCAACATATACGGGTCAACATATCGTACAAAAAGGGTAAATACATTAACATATAGCCCTAAAAAACAAGAAAACACACACATATAAAATACAAAATACGCCATGTACGAATCAACTAAAACATAACATGCTTAATATGAATAACCGGATAAAAAACATGACTATCATAAGCTTAACACATATATACCTATAAACATAAAATACGAGTCATATGTGAGGGACATAAAATAAAATAATAGGATATCAATATATACGATTATAATACGAACATGAATATTTACAAAGAATACAAGACTGAAATGAAAGAAAAACAAAAGTCAGTGGCAGAAATTAAATAACAATAATATGTAATTTAGGGACGAAATTGCGAAACAAACAAAACCTAAAAGGACCAGAATTGTAATTAGACCAAGGGGCAGACCCAAAATGAAAAATTCAAAAACGCGGGATGGTTAAGGGTGTAATTTTACCATTCAGAAACTGATTCGGTGTAATTTAGGGACTAGATTGTAACCTTTTGAAATATCGGGGATTTGGGATTGTGATTATACCATGCGGCAAGACAAAAATGAAAATATTGAAAACGCGGTGGGATTAAGTGTGTAATTTACCCATTTAGCAAAATAAAAACACCTATATAAACCCTCTTTTAGGCCGAAACCAAATTTTTGGCCATTCGTTCATTTTTCTGATTTTTGGTAAGAACCACGTTCTTCATTTTCTCTCCCTCGTTCTTCTGAAACCCAGAATCCGGTAGACGGCCGTCCGTATTCTTCGGTTATTGCCGCTAACCCGGCGGCGAGCCTCCAAAAGACACCAAAATAACCACTATTTCATCCTCAACATGAATCCGTGGTTGGATTCAGAGGATACCCCCTTATTTACCCTAGATCTAAGAAATACGAACAAAAAAAAGTTTTAAAACCTAAAATATAACTACAGGGGCCTTCCCTTTCTTGATTCACGGATATGACTTGTAGGAGCCGAAAGGCTTATCACTGAGGAAGGGAAGACCCACAAGCAACGCCGGTAAGACTACTCTCCTTTCTTGTTTCTGTTTTTTTTTTTCGTATATGTATGTAAGGAAAACAAGTAAGAAAAAGAGACAAAAATTTACCACTGGACTGTCTTTTGATTATCACTTGATTTAGTTACAAATTTTTGTTTCTACAAGATCTCCGTTCTCCTTTTTTTTTTTGTTATTCCTCTCCTTCTTTTCGCCTCCTCTTCTTTTTTTTACAAAAGCCCCGTTTCATATATATTATTGCCTCTGTTTTTGTTGCAAGTTGCATCTTCTTTTTCAGATCTGAACTGACAATTTTGCTTGTTGTCTTGGGCATATTCTGAACACGGGATGAATATCGGCGCGGTGGCGGTATGGACATTCGCCCGGTGACCGAGCGTTCGGCCGTTAGATCGATCGATCTAACGGTCGAGATGGCTTGAAGAACGATCGGCCTGGATGAAGCCTCGATTTGATGAGACGGCTTCAGATTTCGCCACGTGGATCTCCGCAGTCGAGGAGTCAGAACGCGTGGATCTTACGCGCGCGTGGGATGTTAAAGCGACCGCGCGTGGACCACACACGCGCGTGGCACTCGAACGGTCCATACGTGTGGAACACGCGCCTGACAGATATTTTTGACCTCCTGGTTGCATCGTGGCCGTTGGATCAGATCTTGATCCAACGGCCCACAGTTACCTGCACATTGTAATTAGATAAGATTCAGATTTGGGCCAAACGAGCCTTGTAATTGAATTTGTAATTGGACTGTAAATTTATTTAGGTTTAATATATTTAATTCTTTTCATTTTGTCAGCCCAATAATAATAATAATAATATAATTATAACAGCAATACATATACATACGAAAATGTATACTTATATTATACAATCATTAATTAATATAATATTCTAGTATACATACGTGTAATATAATTAACATAACATCTATATATTAATCAAATACGCTCATACTCTAGATACATACGCGACATACATACACCCCTAATACGTATACATAGCTTATACATGCACACACCACCTTATATTAGTAACATTCATATAATAAATATACATGCAATATTAATACATTTACAAGTGAAAATGAGTGATTCTGATTGCCCCTCTTTGCTTGTTCTCATGGAATGGGAAACAAAGCAAAGATTCATAAGCACTCATTTTTATCAGACTCCTGTTTGTAGCCTAGGAAAAACGAATTCTTTTGGACATCTCCGCTCTTTCTTGGCTGAATCTTCAGGCTCGTAAGTTCTTCCTATATAGAGCTTCTTCTTTTCCGATCTTGGAGCTGGTGCTCTTCCTATATAGAACCCTTCGCTCCGACATCCTGAATTATGAGTCTTTCCTTTCACTTTGAGACAATAAAGCTTGGAGTCCTTCCTATATAGAACTCTTTGCTTTCAACGCTGGTTTCTCCTATATAAAACCTTTGCCACCGATGGATTCTTCCGATCGGGAGTTCCTCCTATATAGAACTGTTAGTCTTCAAATCCGAGTCGTTAGATCCTTCCTATATAGAAATTTTGGCGTCTGAAATCTCAGAGCTATGTGTTCTTCCTATATAGAACCTTTCACTCTAAGACAATGAAGCTTGGAGCCTTTCCTATATAAGACTCTTCGCTTTCGACACAACAGGTTTCCTATATAACCCTGTGTCATAGGTGAATTGCTTTGACTGGGAGTTCTTCCTATATAGAATCATGAAGTCTTCACCTTGGAGCCATCAGTCCTTCCTATATAGAACTTTTGGCGTCTCAAATCTTGGAGTTACAATTAATTATTCCTATATAGAATCTTTCACTCTAAGACATTGAAGCTAGAGCCCTTCCTATATAGAACTCTTTGCTTCCGACACAACAGATTTCTATATAATCTTGCGTGTCATGGGTGAATTCTTCGACCGGGAGTCCTTCCTATATAGAATCTGAAGTCTTCACCTTGAGTCTGTCAGTCCTTCCTATATAGAACTTTTCACTTCAAGCCTCTGAGAGGAGGATTCTTCCTATATAGAACCTATCTCTAGAGCTTGAAAACACGTGCCTTTTGTATGTAAAAACATTGTCTTCTCATTTGGGATTCACACCGTGATGACCCTCGATGTTTCTTTTGATCTGCAGATAACATCTCGAGATGAAAACAAAATGCTATGACAAATGAATGAATTGACATGCTCTAATCCTAGTGATGCCCGACTATTCATGATGTATGAGAGTCAATATCTTGGTGGGCTTGTTTTGATCCCGATTTGATCTTGATGTTCGCTTTCTCCTTTTTTGTGCATCGACATCCGCCGCCACCACGGTTCAACCATCTCAACCTTTCTTTTCTCCAATTATGATTTGGAATTTTAAAGTGCTCTTTCGGGTTTTCACTTTAAAGAGAGTTTTTTAGGGTGCCTTTCTGGTTTTCACCCAAGAGATCTCTTTTGTTATCTCGTGTGCCTTCCTTGAATAGACAGGACATGTGCCATTGGTCATCCTACCTGGTTGTTCAAAGCTTCTCACCTTCCCTAGCCATTATGTGGGGAACCTGGAGGTCGGAGTTAACATCGTTTTCTTTGATCACCTGCATTTTCAAGGTTAAATCATAGTAATGCTCCGAAATCTCTTGTTTCAATATAAGCCTATGTTATCTTATTTGACTGAAATTGACAAGAAGGCCAGGAATGGATGCTCAAAACACGGTTTTATTATGATTAAGGGCTTGGGATATCTTAAAAAGAAAGGTATGACACACATGAGTTAAGTATGAAAATACAAGATCCCTCATTATCTTCGATATGAATGATACATGACCCTGTCAACCGGTGAAGAATTTTTTGCCTGAAGCCTTCTCTTCATGATGTTTATGGGGATACCCTTTTCTTCGGATATTCAACTTTTCAATTTACCCAAGCCGCCCTTTGCGGGTTTTCAACTCGAGTCCTTCATTTGCTTCAAGACGCCCAGTTTCGGGTTTTCGTCCTGAGCTCTCCATTTTTTTTAGAGATAGTATTTCTTGACGGCATCAGAATTTACGAGATTTTTCAGCTCGTCCCCGTCCATTTCTGTTAGGATCAGGGCTCCTCCTGAGAAGGCCTTTTTTACGACGTGCACGGTCCTTCCGGTTTGGCATCTATTTTCCTCGAGAATCTTTCTCGGATAGGAGGATTCTCTTGAGTACCAGATCCCCTTCTTTGAATTCTTTTGGGCGCACCTTTTTGTTGTAAGCCTGCACCATCCGCTTTTAGTACATCTGACCATGACAAATGGCCTTTAGTTTTTTTTCGTCAATGAGATTTAGCTGGTCGAGTCTGGCCTGCACCAATTCAGCTTCTTCCAGTTTTACTTCGTTTAAGACCCGGAGGGACGGAATTTCTACCTCAATTGGGAGTACTGCTTCGGTACCATACACCAAGGAGTAGGGTGTTGCCCCTGTTGATGTGCGAATGGACGTCCTATAGGCGAAAAGGGCAAAAGGTAACTTCTCATGCCAATCCTTGTAGGTATCCGTAGTCTTCGCTATAATCTTCTTTATATTCTTGTTTTCGCTTTCCATCGCTCCATTCATTTTAGGACGATAGATCGCGGGAATTATGGTGTGTTATCTTGAATTGAGTGCACACGTCTTTCATCATTTTGTTGTTCAGATTGGAAGCGTTGTCGATGATGATCCTCTCTGGCAATCCGTATCGACAAATAATTTCCTTCTTTAAGAACTTACAAACTGTAGTCCTGGTGATATTGGCGTAAGACGTTGCCTCTACCCATTTAGTGAAGTAGTCTATGGCGACCAAAATGAAACGGTGCCCATTGGAGGCTTTCGGATGGATTCGCCTGATGACGCCCATGCCCCCTATGCCGCGAAAGGCCACGGAGAATTCATGGTGTGTAAAGGCGATGGGGGTGCATGAATCTTGTCGGCGTAAATTTGGCATTTGTGGCATTTCTCGGCGTAATCGATGCAATCTCCTCCAAGGTCAACCGAAATAATCAGATCTCATAATTTTTTCGGCTATAGACAGCCCGTTGGCGTATGTTCCACGAGATCCCGTCATGTACTTCAGCTAAGATTTGCTTCGCCTCCCGGGCATCCACACATCTCAAGCAATGTTTGATCATGACTTCTCCTATATAGATTTCCCATCTAGGACATATTTTGTTGCCATTTTTCTGAGCGCTTTTTTGTCATTGTCGTTTGCCCCTTCTGGATACTTTCGAAGCTTGACATATTGCAGGATGTCATAGTACCATGGATTTTCGTCAATCTCTTCCTGTACATTACAACAATGAGCAGGCTTTTCAAACGTCTGCATCTCAATGGGCTTCATTCCTGCCCCGGTGTTTGTTTTAAACATGGATGCCAAGGTTGCCAATGCATCGCCATCCGATTTTCTTCTCAGGCAGGTAATTGAAGTCGACCTTTTCGAACTCTTTGACAAGCTCTTGGATCAATTTGTGATATTTGACCAACTTTGGTCTCTGGTTTCCCACTCCCGCGCAATTGGTAAATGACTAATGACGAATCTCCAAACACTCGGGAAGTTCCTTAACTTTTCTCTCGATGGCTGAGTTCAGTCCCATGATGCAAGCTTCGTATTCAGCTATATTGTTTGTGCAGAATAATTCCAATCTGCTGGTGAAAGGATAATAGACGTCCTCGGTGAAATTAGCACCGCCCCTATCCCATGTCCGAGGGCGTTGGAGGCTCCATCAAGTAAAGTTTCCATGACTTATCATCCAAATCTCTTCTTCGGTTGTAATGCACATCAAGTCTTCGTCTGGGAAACTAAAGTTCAATGTCTCATAGTCATCCGAAGCACGACTAGCTAGGAAATCTGCTACGGCACTCCCCTTTACAGCTTTCTGATTAACATATACGATGTCGAATTCGGATAAAAGCATCTGCCATCGAGCCATCCTTCCCGTTAGTGCTAGTGCTTCCATTAAGAACTTCAGTGGGTCTAGCTTTGATATCAACCAGGTAGTATGGTACAACATGTACTGTCTGAGCCGCTTGGTAGCCCAAACTAGAGCACAACACAGCTTCTGACCTTGGCGGGTACCGTGTTTCGCAATCATTGAATTCCCGCTTAGGTAATAGATGGCTTGCTCTTTTTTTCTTGACTCATCGTGTTGCCCTAGTACACATCCCATTGAATTCTCGAAGACTGTTAAGTAGAGAATTAGTGGTCGACCAGGTACTGGTGCGACTAAAATTGGAGCATTTGTCGTACTTTTTGATCTTTTCAGGGCTTTTTGACATTCTTCATCCCATACGCCAGATTATTTTTTTCTAAGAAGTCTCAAGACCGGGTCGCATCGGTTGGTTAATTGGGAAATGAAGCGAGAGATATAATTCAGCCTCCCCAGGAAACCGCGGACTTCCTTCTGCGTGCGGGGTGGTGAAAGGTCCTGGATGGCTTTCACTTTATCCGGATCAATCTCAATCCCTCTTCTGCTTACTACGAACCCTAAGAGTTTTCCAAAAGTAACGGCGAAGGTACACTTGGCGTGATTAAGCCTCGTTGGTACTTCCGTAGTCTTTGGAATAGTTTTCTCAAGTTTTGTAGGTGCTCTTCCTCCTGCTCGAGACTTGGCAATCATATCGCCCACGATACTTCTATTTCTTTGTGCATCATGTCATGGAAAAGAGTCACCATTGCTCTTTGGTATGTTGCCCTGCGTTCTTTTAGTCCAAACGGCATCACTTAATAACAAAAAAAGTACCCCACATGGTTATGAATATGGTTTTCTCCATGTCGTTAGGATCCATCTTTTTCTGGTTGTACCCGAGAAGCCGTCCATGAAGGAAAACCATGAATGTCCTACGGTGTTGTCAACGTGTGTCAATATGTGGCAAAGGGAAGTTGTCTTTAGGGCTAGCTTGATTCAGATCCCTATAATCTACACACATACGAACTTTCCCGTCTTTCTTTGGTATGGTACAATGTTTGCAACCCACTGGGTATTTGGCTACCTCCAAGAATCCAAAGATCAAATTGCTTTTTCACTTCTTCTCGGATTTTTAACAACATATATGGCCTCATTCTCGAAGTTTTTTGCTGTCTTGGTTTGCACTCCGATTTTGTTGGCAATTTGTGCACCACTATGTTTGTATTCAACCCGGTATATCTTGATAAGTCCAGTAAGACATCTTTGAATTCTCAAGTAGGGCTATTAGTTCATGCTTGGTTTTTGAGGAAATAGTCGTTCCTATTTTTATTTCTTTTCTCTCTTCTTCAGTCCCCAAGTTGACAATTTTTGTTTCTTCTTGGTGGGGCATAATCTGCCTTTCTTCGTCGTCCACCATTCTCTTTAACTCTTCCGGGACCTCAATTTCTATTTCATCATATCCTTCCTCAATTTCTCTCCGAGACCTCCGGGCATTCAAATTTACTCTAGGATTGATCCGTATCATTCATATATCACAATCATGAGCGACCTGCATTAAATGAGAATGAATTGTATTGGGAAAGAGACAGTTTTATGTGAAGGGAATGAATATGAAGAATGCATGAATGGAATAAATGAGACTTTGGTCATTTTTAAGAAAGTGGGGATATTTTCATTTCAACCAAAAAGTTAACATAGGTGCCCCATACAAGAGATCCCCATTGTTTATGGGCAAAAACAAAAGGTTGATTCGGAGCATTACTCTGATCTATTCCTAAAAACTATAGGTAGATCAATGCAGCTCCAGTTATCGAGTGTTTCCCCGGGATGGCAAGGGCGGATGTTGGTCAACATTTTGCTGCCTCGGTCCTTTTCAGCTATCATGTTGATGTACATCCCCTCAAATGATTTCTTGAGTATTTCCTCCCCTGGTTAAGTTCATCATTTTTCTCCATTGCCTCTCCAATATCTTGACTGTTGGTAGAACCCTCCGGAGACGAAAGTGGCTTTCAAACTAGGAAAGGATATCGACCTCCACGGAATGTCTTCTCCTTTAGATCTGGCTTTTCTTTACTCCTCCTTCCTCTTATATTCCTCTTTCTTCTGTTGGACACTTGGTTGGTAACCCAGCCCGAAACGATCCTTCTTGGTTATCATATTCTTGGGTCTCAGGTTTCCTTGTAATTTCTTCCCCAGCCCTTTTCCTATTTTGGCTCCTCGGCCCAGAGTTTCTGCGACGGTCATCTTGGTGCAATTAGATAACCTGGGGTAGGGGATCCGGCTTCCCTCTGAAATGAATGTGGCATTTACTAGTTCTAATGCTTGAAACGAGCATTCTGCAGCATTTTCATCATTTTGAATGTAGGGGGTGTCTGATGTCACGGAAGCAACAAATTCATGCTCTGCCTCTATTGTGACCAATTTGCCTTCAACTACAAATTTTAATTTTTGATGCAATGATGATGGGACAACTCCTGCGGAGTGGATCCACGGTCTTCCCAACAAGCAGCTGTAAGATGGTTTTATATCCATCACTACAAAATCGATCACATATTCGGTTGGTCCGATCAGTAGGGGCACCTCAATTTTCCCTATTGTTCCTTTTTGCGTACCATCAAAGGCTCTTACCGAGTTGTGGCAAGGCTTTAGGTGCGAACCATCTATTGGCAATTTTTGCAAGGTTACCATAGGCAAGACATTCAATGCTGACCCGTTGTTGATCAGTACTCCTGGTAATACATACCCTTTGCAGTGGGTAGTGATGTCAAGGGCTTTGGTAGACCTCATTCCTCCCTTCGGGATCTCATCATCACTGAATGTGATATGATTATAGGCTGTAATATGCCCCACTATCATGTCCCAGTTTGTTCTGTAAATGTCCCGGGGCACAAAAGTTTGATTCAAGATTTTCAATAGCGTCTCCCGATGCTTCTCTCAACTCAAGAGTAATTCAAAGATTGTGATCCCGGGCTGGTTGTTCCACTACGTTGTACTCGCTATGTCTCAAGAACTTTAGAAATTCTTTTGGCCCGGGCCTCGCCATCGTTCATTTATCTTTGGGGAGGTTCTTCTCCAAATATCCGCGTAGGGCTAATCTTTGTACTCTTCCCCTATCTTTTTCAGCCGCTTTCAAAGCCTTCGGAGGAATAACATCGCCGCTCCTTGTGAAATGGCCTGCCTCACCAACGCTCACATCGTTCGCTTTGTTGGTCTTCCAACAGAGGCTCTTTTACCTGCTCGTGTTCTGATTTTTGGGCGTGGTCACATTTACAAAGATAATTCCGTGGAATTTGTCGATATCTTTGAAATGGGAATGGAGATGGTGCTGAAATGATGATCTTGGGACTTATTTTGCTGGTTTCTCCTTGGGAGACACTGCATTCCTGCTCGGGAGAGATGATAAAAGGTTTATCCTTCCCGTATCTAGCTTTGGGGCTATCTGTCATGTGTACGCCTCGATCCCTTCCCCATGGGCTCCTCAAAGAATTCAATTTGTTTTTCATTCATCAACTGCACCAATTTCTTGAACTCGACACATTCTTGGATATCATGCCCTTCAGTCTGATAGAATTCGCAATACTTTCCACATTCCTTCTGCCTTATTATCATGGCTTTGTTGATCACACGAGCCATGCATAATTGTTGAAATACCCACCGTAAAGGAGACTTGATTTACGACACGTCATCCTTTTATCCTCCCGTAAAGCATTCTTCTATGACATTAACTCATCATCCGCTCCCATGATTGGGCAGCGGGTTGTTGGCTACGCTTGGCTCCTCAAACTTCAATATCCCATAATCGATTAAATTCTACACAAGCTTTTTGAAGGCAAGGCAGTTCTCAGTGGGATGTCCAGGGGTACCGCCGTGATAGTCACAATGTCTGCTTGGATTGTACCAAGGCGGGAAGGGCGGGTTGACGGGAGTAACGATATATGGTCGGACCAGGTCTGCTTCATACAACTGGGAATAAAGTTCTGAGTACGAAACAGGTATGAGAGTGAAAGTTCTCCTCTCTTTCTCTTTTCTGGTGACTCTCTCATCTCTTTGATTCGAATTTTGTGTTTTTCCCACAGATGCTTGTGGCTGTGAGACTGTGAAGTTCTTCGGGGTGGTATAGGTGCTGGTGGTGTTTACTTCATTTCTCTTGTTGTACTTTCGAGACCCTTCCCCACCATCAATTATGCCGCTCTTAATTGCCAGTTTGAGAGACTCCCCAGTCCTGATCAAGTCGGCAAAACAATGTGTTGTGTTATTAATGAGGCGATCAAAGAGTGCCCCTTTCAGAGTGTTGACAAATAATGGCGTGATTTCATGCTCCGGGATAGGTGGCTGGATTTGGGCAGCCACTTCTCTCCACCTTTGGGCATATTGTCGCAGGCTTTCATTGGACTTCTGCCCCATATTTTCTAACATAATTCTGCTAGGGATCATGTCTGTTACATGTTTGTATTGCTCGGTAAATGCTTTAGACAAATATTTCCATGTCTTGACATTTGCCTTGCTCAGCTGAGTGTACCAACGTAACGCCGCTCCAGTTAGACTATCCTGGAAACAATGGATCAGCAGTTTTTCGTCTTTATGGTAAGCCGCCATTTTTCTACAATACATCGTTATGTGTGCAGAAGGACATGTGGTTCCATCATATTTATCGAACTCTGGCGTTTTGAATTTTGGCGGCAAGACAAGATCAGACACCAGACTTAGGTCGCTAGCGTCATTTCCTGATTCTTCATTTGATTGTAACACTTTAAATTTTTCCTCCATGAGGTGAAATCTTTCTTCCCACTTTTTTTCTACCTCATTCCTGATTCTTTCGACCATGTTCAGGTCCGGTACTTCTTCTTCATAAAGTGCTTCAAGATTTAGGGGTTGAGTCTCGACGCCCTATTTGAAAGCTGGAAGACATTCCTGCAGGGTCAATATACACCTTCCTAGCTTGGTTTGGTGCAGTTGGTTGAACCTTGTAGTGAGCCGGGGTACCTTCTGGTTCTGG
The DNA here is from genome assembly GCA_019671005.1 of Hibiscus mutabilis. Lineage (NCBI taxonomy): Eukaryota > Viridiplantae > Streptophyta > Magnoliopsida > Malvales > Malvaceae > Hibiscus > Hibiscus mutabilis. The sequence continues at coordinate 49,602,210 of CM033727.1, forward strand.
AACATTTTCTCCTTCTACTCGTTTTCCAAGACTTTTGCCAGTAATGCAGTTATGTCAGATACTATAGATGTTTGTGACTGCGCAATCTGATCACTAAGGCTTCTCTGGGCCTCTTCAAGCCTTGTCTCAAGCTCTCTTTGCCCTCTTTCTAGACTAATTATCCTTTCTTCCATGAGCTTTCTTTGTAGCCGGGTAAAATATAGGTGATGAATGATTGCGGGTTAACTACACACAACGCCACAATATTCATATTGTTAATATGGTTGCAAAAAATAAATGCATGTACAATGATGCGAATGTTATGATGCAAATGCAAGAATGCATGCAGACAAGGTACTGATTCCGCTGGTAATCACCCTTTTGAACTACTTCCACGGGAATTAAAGGGTCTTGATTACAACAAAATTCGTGTTACAAAGTAAAGATCCCTAGTACAAAAGATCTAATTATAACACAGAGTCCTATAGATAGACTCTAGCTCTATCTCTTAACTTTCCAATTGCCTTGAGTAGCTTGAGGAACCTAGGAGCTTCTTCCATTCCCGGGGCTATGAAAGGTCGGAGTGTTTCAGCCTCGACAGCTAAATCATTCACGTGCCTGGCGACTCGCTGTATGTCCACTATTAAGTTTGCGTAATACTGGTCTCTGTCCTGTACCATTCGAGCAGCGTCTCGTAGTCTCTTCTGCCAATAAGTATCCCCTCCAGCTGTAGCTTCCTCGAACACATTAATTCTTTCTTTGTAATCCTCCACGGTTGCTTCGAGGGACCCAATTTGTGCTTGTAACACACCTACCTCTCGTTCTCTTTCCTGCAGCTCAGCGAAGTTATTCCTGCGGCAGTACATTCGAAGTGAGTGTTCGACTTCCGCCACTTTTCCTTTTAATTCATCATTTTGACTTTGGAATTGCTCCAACCTCTGAATAGTGTCATCGTACAGTTTCTGCATTTCTAACAGTCTATTTCGGCTACTTATAGATTTTCTTTTCCATACGGCGACACTTTCTCTCTCATGATGGACAGCTTGTTTTCCCTTGCTGATTTCTTGTCTGAATCTTTCTTTTTCTTGATCAATGGCCTTCCTGGCGGACCGTTTTTCTTCCTCCATAGCCAAACGACAGCTTTCAATCTCTTTCTCGATCGCTCTTTTGTTAATTTCTCGTTCTTCTTCCACCAAACGGATGTCGTTCATTCTTTCTCTTTCCACAGCTATGAACTGACTCCGGCCAGCCTTTTGTATTTTTGCTTGTAATAGGAGGGCATCTTTTTGATAAAGAGTATTTTTGTCGCTTAAATCTGCATTCAATTTCTTCAATTGCCTAATAATCTCGTCCCGCTCGTCAACTTCTAAGCTTGCTTTATAGAGTTCGCTCGCATGTTGGGTCTGTTGAATGTCCATTTTCCTTTTAACTTCTTCGAGTTCACTCCTTAAGATGTCGGCTTCGGACGGTACCACCCTTGTAAGCTCTTCGAGAGATACTGTTGGTCCTTGATCAGATTCAGGAATTACATTATTAACCCTCAAACGTCTCCAAAGATCGTAATCTGGGGTAGTCATGTGCTCGGTATCTCCTTCCACCCTGATCCGATAACAATGATCCCAGGCCCTCATGATGGTCTGAATTTTTCCTTTGATCTCTCCTTTGAAAAGAAATTCAGTTTGGCTTAATCCGGTGGTATTGGGAATGAACTGTCGCGATCCGAACTGCCGAGACACTAAAAGCGGGGCACAAGCGATCCCTCCATGCAATCCCAACATCATCAGCCAATTGAAGTCACCACAACTGTATAGAAAATAATTAACTTTACCAAGCCATGGGACCCTCCATGCTATGTCTTCATCTTGAATGTTCCTGAAGAAACTGGCCCACATTTTTGTTTTTAAATCCTCTCGCCATTCCTTTGCTAAGTATTCTCGTAAAGGCGAAAAACCTTGGAAGGATATCCCCGGCAGGACTCTTGTCGGCGTCTTCCACATGTGACTCTGAATCCATACTTGTAATAGCTGTGCGCAGCCTCGAAAACGTCCTTCTTTATGTTTCCGGCTAGCGTTTAAGGAAATGAAAGTCTCGACCAAGATTGCTGGTACTGGGTTTGCTTTCCGTTTCACCCGCTCAAACAAATCCAGAATGGCTATGTCAATGTTCCCGAGTACTCTGGGAAAGATCACCAAGCCATATATTCCTAAAGCGAATAGGTCCATTTTCTTTGCCTCGTCTGGATGTGTTGATATGATGTCCCGAATACTCTCCCATGCAAAGATTGTATTATCTCCTCGGATTTGAAGGAGGCCACTAACCCAATCGTCACTCATTCCCGCAAAGGTTTTGAGTTTCGCAGTGTAATTCTGATTCCTCGGAGGCTTCGCGTAGATCCAATCTTCCTGAATATTTTTCTGGTTAAGTAAAGCAGTGTATTCTTCTACCGTAGGCATCATGTCCTGCCCATTGAAAGTGAAGCAGCAAAAAGTCGGATTCCAGAACTGGACTATAGCTCAGAGTAAGGGCTGGTTAATCCGAACATATAACAGCTGTGCGATGTCGCCATAACTATCGCAGAATAAGTCTTGTAATCTTCGGTCTCATCTTTCCCAAATGCTTTGAAGATCCCACAAGTCGTTCTGTTGAAGACTCACATAGGTGTATCCAGCTATTACGCGCGTTCGTTAGCGTGATCGACCCCTTGGATTTTCTGGTTGACCTCGACCAATGTCCGGTGACAAATTAAGCTCTTCTTTCCTAAGACACCTTTTTTCCATGGTGAAAGACTTTACGATCAGGCAAACCACTTGATCCAAGTACCTTTATGCGATGCAAATGCAATGATGTATGAGAAAAAGAACAAAAAGCTTAAAAGAAAACAAGTCACATACAGATAAAATTGATAAATATATAAATAAAATGACAAAATTAAACAGAATAAACACACAAAACAACCCTATTTATCCCGTCTAAAACCTAAGGTTATCCGCATGGCTCTAAATGGGTAGGTTTCTATGTATTCTCTACATGCAGTCTTGGTTCTAGGAGGTACCCGAATTGTCCTTGCTGTCCTCTACTAAGAGTAGCAAGGCCCCCGATCATCACCCATTATAGGCTCCTTTCAACCGGGTTCAATTCAGGGGGACCCATTCGCTTATGCCTGTACGAAGGAACGATATCCTTACGAAAGCATAAGGTACTCGAGCCCCGAAGGTACTTGCTAGGCCCATACGGGAGAACGATATCTCCACGAAAGCATTAGCGTTTTCCCCCACTTAAAAAGACGGGTTTATATGCCATATTTTAAATGCGTTAAAATAAACGAGCAATTATGACCGAATGTTAATTTAATAGTCACTTTAATCCGGAACTTCCAATATTAGTAAAGCGGTAATTATTTTAAAAGCTTGACTCTCATTTGTTTTTTTTCCGAAAAAACAAAAATGTCCCCAGCGGAGTCGCCATCTCTAGCGATGTCTCTTTTCGCTAAAAAAACGTGGCTTTTTCGAAGTACTTTTTGAAAGGTGTTCGTGATTCTTTGGGTATAAAATATTTATTCCGTGGGGTTTTTTAAAAGAAACCGCATTTAAAAAAAATGGAGTCGCCACCGGCCACTTAGGTAGGCCGGACACCATAAAACCAGAGATTCAAAAAGACAGGGTTCGGGAGTCGGTTACGGATGGGGAAGGATTAGCACCCTCACACCGCCCAAAATTGGTACTTTAATAATTACCGCTTTATTAATATTGGATTTTCCGGATTAGAGTGACGATTATTTTAAAATTCGGTCATAATTGCGAATATATTTTAAGGGTCCCGTTACCCGAGAATAAACGCCAACCACTATCACTACGCTTTGATATCGGCCCGTTTACGCTCGGATAAAAGGACTCGCATTAACAAGTTATATCTCGATATGCAATCTTAGTGGCAAAAACGTAAAACATGGCAAAAATATTTAAATATAATAAATATTGACATACCAGAATACTAATTTAACATAAATGATATTCTAGACTAAAACATGTATATATACATATTATTCTGAATGATAGATAAAAACAACTATAATATGTCAAAATAACAAGGCAGGAATAAGTACATATAGACGAACAAATATTTCAAAAAGACATGCATACTGGTAATAAAACATATTTCAACATATACGGGTCAACATATCGTATAAAAAGGGTAAATACATTAACATATAGCCCTAAAAACAAGAAAAACACACATATAAAATACAAAATACGCCATGTACGAATCAACTAAAACATAACATGCTTAATATGAATAACCGGATAAAAAACATGACTATCATAAGCTTAACACATATATACCTATAAACATAAAATACGAGTCATATGTGAGGGACATAAAATAAAATAATAGGATATCAATATATACGATTATAATACGAACATGAATATTTACAAAGAATACAGGACTGAAATGAAAGAAAAACAAAAGTCAGTGTGTAAATTAAATAACAATAATATGTAATTTAGGGACGAAATTGCGAAACAAACAAAACCTAAAAGGACCAGAATTGTAATTAGACCAAGGGGCAGACCCAAAATGAAAAACGCGGGATGGTTAAGGGTGTAATTTTACCATTCAGAAACTGATTCGGTGTAATTTAGGGACTAGATTGTAACCTTTTGAAATATCGGGGGGACTGGATTGTGATTATACCATGCGGCAAGACAAAAATGAAAATATTGAAAACACGGTGGGATTAAGTGTGTAATTTACCCATTTAGCAAAATAAAAACACCTATATAAACCTCTTTTTAGGCCGAAACCAAATTTTTGGCCATTCGCTCATTTTTTCGATTTTTGGCAGAACCACGTTCTTCATTTTCTCTCCTCGTTCTTAAAAACCCGAATCCGGCGGCCGTCCGTATTCTCCGCCGCCGGCCGCCCGCCGCTAACCGGGCCGTGAGCCTCCAAAAGACACCAAAATAACCACTATTTCATCCTCAACATGAATCCGTGGTTGGATTCAGAGGATACCCCTTATTTACCCTAGATCTCGGAAATACGAACCAAAAAAAAGTTTTAAAACCTAAAATATAACTACAGGGGGCCTTCCCTTTCTTCTTGATTCACGGATATGACTTGTAGGAGCCGAAAGGCTTATCATCGAGAGGAAGGAAGACCCACAAGCAACGCTGTAAGACTACTCTCCTTTCTTGTTTCTGTTTTTTTTTCGTATATGTATGTAAGGAAAACAAGTAAGAAAAAGAGGCAAAAATTTACCACTGGACTGTCTTTTGATTATCACTTGACTGGTTACAAATTTTTTGTTTCTACAAGATCTCCGTTCTCCCTTTTTTTTTGTTATTCCTCTCCTTCTTTTCACCTCCTCTTCTTTTTTTTTTACAAAAGCCCCGTTTCATATATATTATTGCCTCTGTTTTTGTTGCAAGTTGCATCTTCTTTTTCAGATCTGAACTGACAATTTTGCTTGTTGTCTTGGGCATATTCTGAACACGGGGACTGAATATCGGCGCGGTGGCGGTATGGACATTCTGCCAGCGGCCAGAAGCGTTTTCGGCCGTTAGATCAGATCTAATCTAACGGTCGAGATGGCTTGAAGAACGATCGGCCTGGATGAAGCCTCGATTTGATGAGACGGCTTCAGATTTCCCCACGTGGAGCTCCGCAGTCGAGGAGTCAGAACGCGTGGATCTTACGCGCGTGTGGGATGTTAAAGCGACCGCGCGTGGACCACACGCGCGCGTGGCACTCGAACGGTCCATACATGTGGAACACGCGCCTGGCAGATATTTTTGACCTCCTGGTTGCATCGTGGTCGTTGGATCGATCTTGATCCAACGCCCACGCTACCCCCGCACATTGTAATTAGATAAGATTGATTTGGGCCAAACGGGCCTTGTAATTGAATTTGTAATTGGATCTGTAAATTTATTTGGGTTTAATATATTTAATTCTTTTCATTTTGTCATTAATAATAATAATAATAATATAATTATAATAAAGAATACATATACATACGAAAATGTATACTTATATTATACAATCATTAATTAATATAATATTCTAGTATACATACGTGTAATATAATTAACATAACATCTATATATTAATCAAATACGCTCATACTCTAGATACATACGCGACATACATACACCCCTAATACGTATACATAGCTTATACATGCACACACCACCTTATATTAGTAACATTCATATAATAAATATACATGCAATATTAATATATTTACAAGTGAAAATGAGTGATTACAATAAATTAAAAATTAGTTAACATGTGTATTGAATAATTTTTCACTTGATAATATTATTTTTCTTCGAACAAACACTTGATAATAGTAGATTTAAATGAACCAATGAATCCTTGGTGAATGCTGGATTAGAGTGTTAAGTGGTATTGTATTGGAGAAACGTTGATACCATATTGCCCAATAGGGAAAACGGCAGATAACAATCCTAACATAAACTAAACAATATAAATAAATAAAATAAAGGTTCCATGAGGCGCCCATGGCGATGATCACGGTGTCCCTGAATTGTTACAAGTTTTCAACTCAGCCACGTGAATCAAATGTCCATGACCAGACCAAATAATACCTTACCATAACATAAAAAAAAAAGATACAACTTGCACATATAATGTTAATTCCATCCAAAACCAGAACAGAAGTGAATACTGGTACCACAAAACCAGACACAGATTCGCCTGGAAAACAAGCCGTGATCATTCGACAAAAAGTAAACCATTGTTGTGCTTTGCATCATCTACGGTGAGCTGGATGCGGGTTTCGCTATAAATAGAATCCACTTTCCTTTCCTCTTTCTTCATCAACAACGAAATACATACAGAAGAAGAAGAAAATCAAGTCTTTAGTTCTGTCGAGGGTGATTGTCTAAGAAGATTAAACAGCCACTATGAGTACTGCTGGTCAGGTCATCCGTTGCAAAGGTGATCAATCCACTGTCTCACTCATCTGCAGTTATATGCTTACTGTTCTTTGTTGCCTTCTTTCTGGGATCTGGTTTTGCTGTTTTCTGATGGTTTGATGCTAATTCAGTGGTTGTTTTCTTACAGCTGCGGTGGCAAGGGGGGGAAGCCACTGTCGATTGAAGTAGTGGAAGTGGCGCCGCCGCAGAAGAATGAAGTCCGTATTAAAATTCTCTTCGCTTCTTTATGCCATACCGATGTCTACTTCTGGGATGCCAAGGTACCTCTTATTTCATTTAAGGCTATTATACACTTGCTTCATATGAATTCTTTTGACTGTAGTATTTGCAGACGTTGCGGTCGCAAATAAATAATATTTTAAATGTGATGTAGTTTGTGGTATTGCAGCGACCTTTAAAACCGTTACGATGTGTGCCTGTGGCCGCAATTTAACCCCTCACGTTGTGTTTGACAACAATTTTCTCTTTGTTGTAGGGACAAAACCCCCTGTTTCCTTGGATACTTGGTCATGAGGCTGGAGGGTATGTATATGTTTACAATTTCTATTTTCCATGTTCTTATATGTATATTAACCCTGTTCTTTGAACATGCTGCTATCTAGGATCGTGGAGAGTGTTGGCGAAGGCGTGACTGATCTCGAACCAGGTGATCACGTTCTGCCCATCTTCACCGGAGAGTGCAAGGAATGCGCCCATTGCTTGTCGGAGGAAAGCAATATGTGTGATCTTCTGAGGATCAACACGGATAGGAGTGAAATGATTCATGATGGGAAATCCAGGTTTTCCATCAACGGGAAGCCTATCTACCACTTCCTTGGCACCTCTACTTTCAGCGAATACACCGTCGTCTATGTCGGCCAGGTCGCCAAGATCAATCCGGAGGCTCGACTTAATAAAGTTTGTGTTTTAAGCTGCGGAATGTCCACGGGTTAGTTTTTCTTGATATGTAAACAATGCAATGACAGTGGGGAAGTTGTTTAAAAATATGTTTTGCTTCTCTTCTTGTAGGTTTTGGTGCCACTGTGAATGTTGCTAAACCCCAAAAGGGTCAATCTGTTGAGATTTTCGGACTAGGCGCTGTCGGTCTTGCTGTGAGTTATTCCTGTCACTTTTATGTTAATTCCTTTCCCCTCTCTTGGTTTATACTTTTAAGTTAATTCTCTGTTCTGAAATTTAGGCTGCTGAAGGAGCAAGAGTTTCGGGGGCTTCGAGGATCATTGGTGTCGATTTGAACCCCAGCAGATTCGAGCAAGGTAGGATTTGTTTCATAGTCATGATTTACACAAGACATTCTAGGATTGGTTATGTTCCTGGTCAAGCAAAATTACAAAACTGATCGTATTTTGTTCCTATTACTTGTTGCAGCCAAGAAATTTGGTGTTACCGAGTTTGTGAATCCGAAAGATCATGACAAACCTGTTCAAGAGGTTGGTTTCCACTTCTATATGCATGTCGGATTCTAATTTGTATAATAAACTTGTTTCAGAATCAGAACCTTATTATAGAACCGATTCGAATGAACAGGTTATTGTTGAGATGACTGGTGGCGGAGTTGATTGCAGTGTCGAATGTACATGGAGCATCCAGACCATGATTTCTGCATTCGAATGTGTCCACGATGTAATTATCTTCACAACATTTTTCTCTTCATAGATGATATCATTTTTACATTGTCATCTTCAGCTGAAATCACCAATTTTCAGGGTTGAGGTGTTGCGGTGCTTGTTGGTGTCCCGAACAAGGACGACACATTCAAAACTCATCCGGTGAATCTGCTGAATGAGAGGACACTCAAGGGTACTTTCTTCGGCAACTACAAACCTCGGACTGATATCCCCACTGTGGTCGAGAAATACATGAATCAGGTGAGGTTATGTTGCTGTTTATGTCAGTGTTGAATACTAAAGTAGCATCATGAACAAGTAACAAAGTGATCTGTTTGATATTTGCAGGAACTTGAGCTGGATAAATTCATCACCCACTCTGTTCCTTTCTCGGAGATAAACAAGGCATTCGAGTTGATGCTTGCCGGAAAGGGTCTGCGATGTGTGATTCGCATGGATGCCTGAGGAATGGATTGATCGATGGATGAAAGCGTTTTCTATTTTATGTATTATGAGCAAAAGAGTGTGATTTAAGGAAATAAATAATGTGTGCTACATGGTTTTTGCTGTAATATTTATTCTTTTTACATGTTTTTCATTCTCTCTTTTCTTCCTTATTGCTCTGGGTTCAACTTGTCGTCCCTCTTGCATGCCAGGACATTTAAAAGCCTTTCAAATATATATAACAAATTTATAAAAATTATATTTGGATCGAATACATTCTCATATTTAACACATTAATACAAGTCTCGGCAACAGTCATTTACGTAGACTTGCAAGGCTTAATAGGTTCAATGGTATAATATCACCCGAGGAAGATGAATACGTGAACTTAAACCTTTACTTGATCAGCAACTCATTTTTTTTATCATCAGAACTAACAAGAGATGGATCTTTGTGCAGTTGCAACGGGTGTTCGAACAGAAGCCAAAGCATAGTTGGCCATTCTAAGATCACCAAACATTCGAATAGAAGCCGAAGCATACTTGGCCATTCTAAGATCATCAAACAACTTAAAAACACTTCGGTCGAATAAGTCCACTTACCCTACAATGGTGATATGTATGTTTGCCTTCCAAAATCGTTTGTCTGTGAGCAGTTCAATGAGAAGTTGCAACTGTTGGGGAAGAAACCGAACAACCGAAATTAAGCGGAAGCACAACCGGTGTTCTTTCTCTCCCTATAACTCAAGTCAATAATTATAGCAAGCACAATATTACAAATATGTTCTCTAGCAGCACTAATCAACCACAAATTTTTAATGCAACCACAACACAAGTAAATCGAGACACCGATATTTTTACGTGGAAAACCCTTCTAAATCAAGGGTAAAAACCACGGGACTTTAGAGTCCGATCAAAAGCTCCACTATAATCAAATGTTCAACTACAAGACTACAATATCCAACCTACAACAAGCATTCAACTCCAACAAGGCTAATAACAAGTAGTCTTTAACAAAAGAGAGTAAAATGAGAGAATATCACCAAAAATGCAGCTGTTGTAAAATGGGGATTTCGGAAGCTACGGGTCTCGGATGAAAAATCCGACTGTACAAAGTTAAGATCACCAAGTCGCCTAACTGCTGTCCAAAAATCAGCTCAATCGAACCACGGATGGACCTCCGATCGAAGAGTTGATTAAAACTGCTCAAAGCTGGAAATAATTTTTCTCTCCTATTTTTCTCTCGAACGTTTCTGAGCTTTCTTCTTAATCTCTTTCAATTCTGCCCACACACCACATAAAGCAACAAGAAAATTGAAACAGTCAAACAAAATAAATATGACAAACATACCAACCAACAACCCCTTTGAATATGGGGTGAAACGGTGATGGGTTACCCACATAGTGGGACCCTCACCCAACAAATCTCCCCCTCCCGCTATGTGGGGAATGTCTTCATGCCGGCCATCAAGCAGCATGCTTCAAACTTCCCTCTTGGTAAGGTTTTAGTCAACATATCAGCACCATTATCATCAGTATGAATCCTCTCAAGCTCTAACAATTTAGCTTCAAGAACATCTCGTATCCAATGGTACCTCACATCAATATGCTTAGATCTAGCATGAAAAGTTGAGTTCTTACCAAGATGAATCGCGCTCTGGCTATCACAATACAAGACATACCTCTCTTGAGTAAAGCCAAGTTCATGCACAAATTTCTTCATCCAAAGCATCTCCTTACACGCCCGGTCGCTGCAATGAACTCGATTCGGTGGTGGATAAGGCAACGCACTTTTGCAATCTCGATTGCCATGCCACAGCTCCCCCGCATAAGTGATCAAGTAACTGAAGTAGATCTCCTCGAGTCAATGTCCTCGCCATGTCGAATCAGATATCCAACAAGAACAGGTTTTTCATTACCAAAACAAAGTTTCAAGTTGGAACTGCCACGAAGATATCTCATGATCGACTTCACTGCATTCCAATGCTCTTTGCCTGGATTAGAAAGAAACCGACTAACTGTACCAACAGCATAAGCCAAGTCTGGTCTCGTGCAAACCATTGCATACATCAAACTGCCCACGGCTGAAGAGTAAGGAACTTTCTCGCATCTCTTCCTTCTCTTTTTTCGTGGAAGGACTATGCTTGACACTCAATCAAGTGACTAGCAAATGGAGTATTCACCGCTTTAGCTCTGTCCATACTAAACCTTTGAAGTACTTTCTCAAAGTACCTCTCTTGTGATAACCACAATTTCTTGGCCTTTCTATCACGTGTCAACCTTATGCTAAGAATTTGCTTTGCTGGCCCTAAATCCTTCATCGCAAAGGATTTACTCAACTCTTGCTTCAACTTGTCAATTCTGGAAGCATTACGACCAACAATAAGCATATCATCAACATAGAGTAAAAGGATAATAAAATCATCACCAGAGAATCTCTTAACAAAGACACAATGATCAGAAGTAGTCTTCTTGTAGCCTTGCTCCCCCATAACAGACTCAAACTTCTTGTACCATTGCCTAGGAGCTTGCTTCAAACCATACAAGCTCTTCTTCAACCTGCACACGTAGTCATCTTTTCCCTGTGCAACAAATCCCTCTGGTTGCTCCATGTAAAGCTCTTCTTCCAAATCACCATGAAGAAAAGCTGTTTTCACATCCATTTGTTCAACCTCTAAGTCATAACAGGCTGCCAAACCCAATATAGTTCTAATAGAGGATATCTTCACAACTGGAGAAAATATTTCTTCAAAATCAATCCCATTTTTCTGAGTATAACCCTTGACGACCAATCTAGCTTTGTATCGTGGAGATGAAGACTTTTCCTCTTGTTTCAATCTGTAAACCCACTGATTCTTCAAAGCTCTTTTGCCCTTAGGTAGTTTCACCAACTCAAAGGTATGGTTATCATGCAAGGATTGAAGTTCATCTTTCATTGCTTCAACCCAATGATCTTTGCATTCACTCTCCATAGCCTCTTCATAACATTCAGGTTCTCCCCCATCAGTCAAAAGAACATATTCATCAGAAGAATACCTGACAGAAGATCGTCGTTGTCTAGAAGATCTTCGAAGTAAAACTGCTGGTGGAGCTATAGGTGCTTGTTGTTGATCATTCACAATATCATCTATGGGAGCATCAAAGTCACCTATGTCCTGCTGGTCATTATTAACATCACCTTGTACATCATCCTGAATAGGATTCGGTGAAGGGTCTAGGGGAACTGGATTCACATCAGTCAAGTCACCACTGTCTTGTGAATCCTCTTTCACTGTCTTGTCAATGTCATCAATGGTCTGATCCTCAATGAAGACAACATCTCGGCTTCTCACGAGCTTCTTCTGAACTGGATCGTAGAGTCTATAACCAAACTCACCATCTAGACCATAACCAATAAAGATGCATTGACGAGTCTTGACATCCAACTTCGATCTTTCATCATTTGGAACATGAACAAATGCTTTACAACCGAACACACGCAGGTGATCATATGACACGTCTTTACCAAACCAAACTCTGTCTGGTATATCACCTCGTAAAGGAACACTATGAGACAGATTAATCACATGTGCCACTGTATTCAAGGCTTCAGCCCAAAACGATCTTGGCAACTTTGCATCTGACAACAAACATCTGACTCTCTCAATCAATGTCTGGTTCATTCTTTCAGCTAACCCATTTAACTGTGGAGTCTTTGGTGGTGTTCTCTGATGTCTGATTCTCTTTTGCAAACAATACTCATGAAATGGCCCTGTGTACTCGCCACCATTATCAGTACAAATGCACTTTACCTTCTTCCCTGTTTCTCTTTCAACTGATGCTTGAAACTGTTTAAATGCCTCAAAAACTTGGTCTTTCGACTTTAAAGTGTAGACCCACAACTTTCTTGAACAATCATCAATGAAAGTCACAAAATAAAGTGCACCACCATGCAACCTTACCTTTATCGGACCGCAAACATCTGAATGAACCAACTCTAGCAACTCTGATCTTCTATGAGGAGGATGACTTCTAAAAGAAACTCTTCTCTGCTTCCCCGCTAGACAATGAGCACAATTCTTCAATGTGGCATTCTTCAACCCAGAAAGTTTATTCTTTTTGGCTAAACAATTAAGCCCCTTCTCACTCATGTGACTAAGTCGTTTATGCCACAACTCAGTTGAGTCATTTACTGTCACATTCACAGTGTCTCTGAAGTCAAAGCCTGCATCAAGTACAAATTTGAGCTCTTCTTTCCTCGAGCCACAACCAAAGAGCCTTTAGTCAGCTTCCACTGCCCCTCATTGAAGGTGTTACAAAATCCCTCATCATCAAGCTTTCCTGCAGAAATCAAATTCAAACGGATATCCGGTGCATGTTTGACATCCTTGAGAATTAACTTTGTTCCGTTATTGCTCACCAAGCTAACATCTCCCATGCCAATAACTGGAATCAAACCGTCATTACCCATCTTCAATACTCCAAAATCACCAGGAGTATAAGATGTGAAGAAATCCCTCCTCGACGTGACATAAATTGAAGCACCAGTATCAATCACCCAACTAGTCTCATCGCATGCTAGGTTGACCAAATTCTCAGAACAAATGACCAATAGATCTTCACGAGTAGCAGAGCAATACGCTCAGATTTTTTTCATCATCATTTCGATCGTTTTTATCACCACCTCTTTTGTTCTCTCTCTTCCACTTGTAGCAATATTTCTTGATATGGCCTTTCTTACCACAATGATGACACTCAAGATTCTTATATCTCGATCTTGACTTGCTTCGACTTTTATCTCTACCCTTGCCATCTTTTTTCTCTGTTTCTCCCCGTTTTCTCGGTAACCAACACCTCGGACTGTGATGTAGAACCCCGAGATCTTCTTCTAACCTCTTCATTCAACACACCACTCTTAGCCAAATCCAAAGTAATAATACCATTTGAGCAGAATTAATGAGTGAGACCCGAAAAGTCTCCCAAGTGTCGGTAGAGTAGCAAGCAACCAAAGCCCTAAAATCTCATCATCAAATTTGACACCCATACCAAGCAACTGATTCATCACACTTTGAAACTCACTAACATGGTCAGTTGTAGACGTTCCTTCTCTGTATTTCAACGCCATCATTTTCTTTAGCAAAAACAATTTGTTGTTACCCGACCTCGAAGCATACAAGCTTTCAAGCTTCTCCCACAATGTGCGAGCATGTGTCTCCTGATCAATGTGGTTGTAAACATTTTCTTCAACAAATTGTTGAATATAGCCACATAATTGTTGATGCTCAAATTCCCATTCCTCATCACTTTTTGAATCGGGTTTTTGAGTAGCAAAGATCGGAAGATGCAAAGCCTTTACAAACAACAAGTCTTTCATTTTACTCCGCCAAAGTTGATAATTCGTGCCATTCAACATAATCATCTTGCTTGTATTAATTTCCATAATTTTATGACACAATAACCAAGCTCTGATACCAGTTTGTTGGGGAAGAAACCGAACAACCGAAATTAAGCGGAAGCACAACCGGTGTTCTTTTCTCTCCCTATAACTCAAGTCAATAATTATGGCAAGCACAATATTACAAATATGTTCTCTAGCAGCACTAATCAACCACAAATTTTTAATGCAACCACAACACAAGTAAATCGAGACACCGATATTTTTACGTGGAAAACCCCTCTAAATCAAGGGTAAAAACCACGGGACTTTAGAGTCCGATCAAAAGCTCCACTATAATCAAATGTCCAACTACAAGACTACAATATCCAACCTACAACAAGCATTCAACTCCAACAAGGCTAATAACAAGTAGTCTTTAACAAAAGAGAGTAAAATGAGAGAATATCACCAAAAACGCAGCTTTTGTAAAATGGGGATTTCGGAAGCTACGGGTCTCGGATGAAAAATACGACCGTACAAAGTTAAGATCACCAAGTCGCCTAGCTGCTGTCCAAAAATCAGCTCAATCGAACCACGGATGGACCTCCGATCGAAGAGTTGATTAAAACTGCTCAAAGTTGGAAATAATTTTTCTCTCCTATTTTTCTCTCGAACGTTTCTGAGCTTTCTTCTTAACCTCTTTCAATTCTGCCCACACACCACATAAAGCAACAAGAAAATTAAAACAGTCAAACAAAATAAATATGACAGACATACCAACCAACAACCCCTTTGAATTTGGGGTGAAACGGTGATGGGTTACCCACATAGTGGGACCCTCACCCAACAGCAACAACAGTTTTGTTGATGCCAAAAATCGTTTGACACCGGACAAGGTTGTGGACAAGGATTGTTTTGGTGATATAAAAACCATTAGATATTCATAATCATTAGGACAGACTACTTGAATATGGTCAAACTCTTTGCATATGCAACATTGTTTCGACATCCGTGGCCTCCATAGCTTTTTGGATTGCAAGATCTCACTGGATACGGTCGGCGTATGGCTTCGATATCAAATGAAAGGACAATGTTGGTCCAATAAAAGTAAGACATAAGATACTGCAAACCGATAGTTGGAACCGGAAGATGCAACTGCAACGAGCAACTAATGATTTGTATGGTGTAAAAGTAAAAAGTAGGAGACACAACTAGTAGTTGCAATTCGCATGGGTGACTGTTGCAAAAGATTAAAAAGTTTCCGCAAATGTCTTAGGCATCAGGCGAACGATTTAGGCAACATATGGAGAGCCAAGGCATACTGATAGTGTGGCGTCATGTAGGGGAGTAATGCATAACGATAGAAGGGAATGGTTAGCGGGTTTAACCATAAATTTCTGCAAACGTCTTAGTTTTAGAGTTTAGGGATTCAATTTAGGGTAGAGTTTAAGAGTTTAGGTTTAGGGGTTAGAATGTAGAGTTCAAGTTAAATTTAAGATTTATAGGTTAAAAACTATATTGCTCACCATATTACCCTAAAACCTAGGAATAAAAATTTTCTATCCCTTTTCGGTGCCCTATGTATATCACACACTAAAAATTAGGTTTAGGGTTTAAAGTTAGGGCTTAGAAAATTTGAGGTAGAGTGTATTTTTAGGGTATTAGGTGTAGGGTTTAGGTTTTAAGATTTAGGGTTAGGGCTTGAAATTTAATTTTTTAATATTTTTTAACGTTGGAGCATAAAAAAGGCACCGAAAAATAGCAGATAATTTTTATCCAAAACCTAAAGCCTATTATCTAAACCATAAATTCTAAATTCTAAATCACTAAACCTAAACCCTAAATCCTAAAGTCTAACTAAAACAATTATAAAAATTATAAAACTTTTTGCCCATGTATTAAATAAAAATCCTTTGATTCAAATTCCCCCAAGATAAAAATCTTTGCTTTAGCTATGGATAAAGATTTAATCAAACCCACAACAAACTACAAGATAAAGTCTCAGCTGCAAGGAAGTCTTCAAATTCTATCATTATTCAGATCACGGTCTCCAAATCATTTACCAATAGAATTTTATACATATATAAAAATTGTATTTCAATTTAAAGAATATAAAAATATTCTTTTCACGTATTATTAGACACTAATGCTACGATAAATAATTGTAGTAAAAATGCTATACCAAGACAAAAATAGCAATAATTGAAAAATTCAATAAAAACTATAAAAATTAATAGAAACGAGACAATAATTGAATATAAAGCCAAAAAGGTTTTTTATTTACATAAAAGGTAATGTTCACGCATAATCTCTTTTGTTTATGGTTTGTTTTATTTTGATCACCTAAATTTAAAAAAGAGCTATTTTTTATTTACGTTTGAAAACGTTTCTGTTTTAGTCACTAGATTGTTAATCTCCATTACTCGGCTAACGAGTAGCTAATTAGGTGCCTTTAAAAATTAGGTAAACTATACCTATAATCACCAAACTATTGATTCTTTTTTATTTTAGTCCAACTTATTTTTTAGCAAAATCGTCATTAATGTTATATTTTTTCTTCTATTTTAGTGGTTAGCCGTTAAGTTTTTTTTTTTAAGTTTCCCAGATTCATTTTTCTATTCCAGTAGCCTTGTCATCTCAATTATCAGATTCATTTTTGCAAGCAAGGAAATTGCACCGAAAGTTTCCCAGATTGGAAAAATCCTTAGCCTTTTCATGAATAATTGGTTTCTGCAAAAATCTAACTTTGTTTGGTCAATAAGGGATGATGGTGCAGTGCCGACAGAGAAATGAGAGCAAAATCAACCTTATGGAATGGCGTTGGCAAGTTCAGTGATTTGTTGGTCATATTTCAGCTTAAGGTCAAAATTTGCGTTTGAACTTCTTGTGGTTCATTGATTCTGCTATCAACTCTGAAACTGAGTTTCATATTCCATTGAATGTCTCTGTCTAACTTTCGGCTCACTTTCCTTTCAAGCAAACATGAAACAATCTTCATCTGTTCTGCAAATCCCAAACAGAAGAACATATGGATCAAGAAAATTTTCCCTGTTGAGGTAGAATTCTTATTTTCTTCTTAGATTCTAAAATTTTCTGGCCATTGCTATTTCTATAATGAAGAAACAATGTAAAGCAATTTGCGCTTTAGAAATATTGCTTGGTAAATGAGGTCTGCAAAATTAGAGATTAAAATTTGATACTCAAGTTAAAATTTACCGTGACGTAAGCTTATTTTTGCTTTATTCACAAACTTTTTATGAATTTTTTATATTGTTTTGAGTTTATTCATGTTGTGATTATATCATAGTATGATAGAAAAGATGAATGGTGATATAATTTTTAAGGGGAGAAGATTGCTGTTTTTAAAAGAAGTGAAAATAAGAGGATAAAAATATAAAAAGTAAAAAAAGGTTAAAACTCTAGAAAATGAAGACCAAGTCGATGATATGTAAATGTTTTAAGACTAAAATTGTTATTATATCATGCAATGCCATCATCTTTGTTAAAAATTAAAGAAAACTCTAGAAAGTGAGGGTTTTGCTAAAAAAAAATTAGTTCGGTAACTAAAATAAAAAATAAAAAATATTTTGGTGACTATTGGTGTAATTTATCTAATTTTTAAAGGTACCATGTCAGCTACATGTTAGCCAAGTTAGGTAGACTAATGATTCGGTGACTAAAATAAAAATGTTTTCAAACGTAAATAGTAAGTATAACCTTTTTAATTTAGGCGACCAAAATAAAATAAATTATAACAAAAGAGACCACAGGTAAAGATTACTTTATATAATTGATGTTAAATTTATAATTTCAAAACTACTATATTTGCTTAACATACATGAAAACATATTATTAAGAAACAATTTTATATAGTCATTTACCCTTTTTATAGATAATAATAGAATACCTTTATCTGTAAAACAAAACATCAGTAAAAATTCCTCTGATCAAAAATCATACATCCGACCAAACTACTTTTTTGGGCACAATTAACATATATGAACTTATACAAGAAAATAAAGTGTGTTTTGGGGCTTTCTTAACAATTTAGCCAATATTTAGTTGCTTAGAAACTAGGTGTTTTATTTGATTAAAAAAAGAAAACAGATTTGGATGAACCAATGAATCCTTGGTGAATGCTGGATTAGAATGGTAAGTGGTATCGTAATTCCAGAATCCTAATATAAACTAAATTAGACTCGGCAAATTTGAATCGATATTTGATATCGACCGAATCAGATCTAAACCGACTCAAACTGATCTTAAACCGAATATAATCAGATCCGAAATGACCCGACCCGAAACCGAATTGAATGATCCGTTTGCGATCTCTAAACTAAACATATAAATAAAATAAGGGTAAAGTACCTGATTGGTACATGAACTATACCCAATTTATCAGTATAGTACATTTATTTTTTGTTATCAGTTTCAAACCCCAAATCAATCTAAGATTACAGGCGGTGGCTAAGGTTTTGAGAGAGAGAAAAAGGAGATTTTCTTTATCTCGATTACTCCTCATTTAGGGGAAAACTAATGGTTTAGGTATTTCTCATTCAGTGTTAAAACTAAAGTGGAACCAAAGTCAAAATCTTAAAATTGAAAAAACATCACCAGTTAATGGCGTCGACGGCTCACCCTCAAGCAACGACCGTGGTCGTGGCTTTGGCCGCGATGGGTTCGACAACAATGAAAAATAAAAGAGAAATGTATAACAATAACAAATAATTAAGAAGAATATCTGAGCGAGGGAGAAAATAAAGGAGCAAGGGGAGACACAGAAATAAAAATTTAAGAGAGAAAGACAATAGATTTCATTCATTCGTTAACCTTTTTCTGCAGGGTATTTATCCTTTTTAACCCTACAAACATAAAACTCGGCGTTTTAGGCTAATTATATATTCAACTTTGTGACCTGTTCGAAAATGTTCAACTTTTGCCATGAGCAATAGCCTAAAGGCATATGGGTCAGCAACATCAACAACCAATGCATTTTTAATCACAATACTTATAGCCCAATCAATAACATTCTCTAAATTCCATATCGGTTTCATCATAACTCTAGGCACACTATGTAGGTTCAAAATACAAGTCAATTTTTTGGACGATTCCATATTAGTCACCAAAGTTAATTTTGAATTCCCTAACCCCATAGGCAGATGATTCGGTTTAACATGTCCAATAAGGTTCTGACCAACATTGCTATTCCAATTACCAATAAAATGATTTCTAATTGATTCAACAATACCAACCTTTCGAAAGATGTCATGCAGGGAAAACTTAGCTGCAGTGAAAGCTATTGCATCGAAAAAAGTTGAGGCCTTCGCCACTAAAGGCAGAGTCATTGGCCGAGGATGGAGTGCCTTAGTAACTTCCTCAGTCTCGTGCAAACTAACACTAATTTCCATGAATTCATCCTTCATGGGTGTTGGCAGACCCTCAATTGGGTCGTCTGAACTCGAAGAAGTAACCGTAGCCAACGGAACTTTAGAACTCTCTAAAGATTATCATTGCACCATCTTTAACTTTTTCATTTTGTACAAGCATTTCATCAAACACATTGTCTTCACTCGTGGCTTTCAAAAGCTTTTCAGTTTTCGGCTCAGCCATATATGTCGACCGTGGGTCATTACAGAACTGAATTTTCATATGGCAGCAGCCATCATAAATGTTGCGACCTTGAAGAGAAGAATATAACCGAGATAACGTTCTGGCATGTCTGATATTGGACCAAGACTTGAATTTCAACTGACTTTTGAGGCAGTTCGATCTTCTCACACAATTTCATAAGGTGTGAATACTTGATACAATGCTTCTACAGTGATAGGACAAGGCACGCGATAAATGGTTACCAAGAGGATTCGACTCGTCAAACTTTCTAAAAAAAGTTTGAATTCCTCACAGAGATCAGACCAAGACTATTAGTGATCGTCAACCATCGTCGGGACCGATGGCATTTAATACCTTTGTAACAGTAACAAACTAAGAAAAAGAATATTTGAGTGAGGGAGAAAATAGAGGAGAAGGGGAGACACAGAAGCAGAAATTTGGGAGAGAAAGACAATAGATTCCATTCAAAGGCATTCACCCCTTTTAACCCTACAAACATAAAACTCAGTGTTTTAGGTTAATTACATATACAATTCAAAACGAATCGTTTCATTCAAACAAAACAACATAATTACACTAAGTAAAATGACAATGCTTTTCTCTTCTTCATTTGAGCTCCTTACAAAATGAAGTCGACGCGAAATAGTGGGGAACCTTCCCTTTTCGAGCGAAACAGGAGCAACAACAATGGTTGCGACAAGAACCGCCTCTTATGGTTGAAGCCGACGTCGGATGAAGGCTACAAGTAGCGACTGGGTTGTGAAAAGGAAGGAGATGAAGAGAGAAAGAAAAGTGTTTTTGAAAAATAGAAATTATATGAATAAATTTTTAACTGAAATGAATAAAAAATCTCAAAGAAAATAAATTATATTTAATTTTTAACACGTGTTAGTCATTGAGTGGACCATTTATGTTAAATAGAAATAAAAATGAAAATAAACATTTATGAGTGAAATTGAAAAATTGTGAACCGTTAAGGACTAATCATGTTATTATACCTTAAGTAAATAGATTTTAATTATTTTAAAATAAATGCAACGTGTCAAATTCCGAGTGGATTTATGGGTCCATGTCAGCTTCTGTCACAGAAAAGTATAAAACCGTTGACAAAATAAAAGTTTATGTATGAAATTAAGAACGAAAAAAATAAATATACTATAGTGAGGAATTAAGTATAGTTCATGTATTAATGGGGTATTTAACCCATAAAATAAAAGTTCCATGAGGCGCCCATGCCCATGCCCCTGAATCGTTTCAAGTTTTCAACTCAGCCAAAGTCCATTCCCACACCAAATAATACCTTACCATAACATAATAAAAAAGAAAATATAAGTATATTTTAATATCTAAAAATTAATTTAATAATGCTTATTAACATAATAAAAATGATACTAGTTGCACACGTAATGTTAATTCCATCCAAAACAATAACAACAGTGAATACTGGTACCACAAAACCAGACACGGATTCGCCTGGAAAACATGCCGTCATTACACAAAAAGTAAACCATTGGTGTGCTTTGCGTCATCTAACACGGTGTGTGCGCGCCATGTGGGATATTGTTGACTGAGTCACCTTGATTAATGAAATAACGTGAACTAATAGAGACAATTAATGAAATTAACTATATACTCCCCATAATAAATTAATAACTCGGGTAAATATTGAGTGACTTGATAATTGATAGAAACCATAAAATTATGATAATCGTACCAATATTATGTGTCGTATGATAATCGTGTCAATAATGTGTGTCACACTCGAATCCTACCCGGGTACACTTATATATAATATAATATTTCTTTATGAATAAAATCAAAATAAATAAATAATCTCATATTAAAAATCTATAAATAGTCCTCAGATATAAAAATAATGTCTAGTAACAAAAGCTCAAAAATTATGTCTTTACAATTCATCCCTTTTTTCCCACCCAAATCCGGATAAAACATGCCCAACAAGCACAGTTGTACTTTCTTTTCTTGCCTAAATGGACACGTGGCACCGAGGGATTGGCCCTTTTAATTTCACCCGGATCCAAATCATTTCCCCTTGCCAATTGTTGCTTGCTGATGTCACCATCCGCCATTGCTATAAAAATTTGGAGAGAGAAAAAAGAGCTAATTAATAGCTAATGATTACAACAATTATTAGGAGAATTAAAGATAGAGAGAGCTTTACCTTAAAATTGAAGAGTCGTCTAGAACTCGAAGAGCTCGTCTGAGAAGACGATCGGCCCCCTGCCGAAACTCCTTTTTTCACGGAAAAGATAAGCTGCTTCCTTATTCTTCATTCTCCACAAGATTAACACAAATAAATATTAGATCTAGGTCCTAAACATTAAAAAAACAGTAGCAAAATTAAAGAAATAGTGGCCGAATTATTTTTCAGTACCAGAATGGTTTAATGACCGGTGAAGTTGAAAATGAAAGTTATGGGCTCGGGTAGGTAGATCTAGGTCAGGGAAGAGGGGCGGTTCTATTGAACTGTGGTTTAGAGGTAGGTTTAGGTGAATAATCAGAGAAAATTGAAGTTTTGAAATTTCTTAGGATTCTGACGCGGCGGCCGAAAATCGCTTCACAGCGTCCGGCCGAAATCAAACGGTGGACGGGAGTTGTAGTGGTGATCGAAGGAGTGGGGGAGATGATCAGACTAGGAAAAAAGCTGACTGGAAAGTAATCGGTGGTGGTCGGCGTTGCTTGTGGCGGCCTGCTGAAGGTGGTCAATGGTCGGGTAACATGTTTGGAGATATGAATCAAATGAAAGAAAAGGGGAAGAACTTGGATCGAATTCTTGAAAATATTGGTGTTTGATCGAAAAAACATAAAAATGATAGAGTTTGGTGTTTGTGGTGGATTAAAATGAGGAAAGATGGATGAACATGGATGAATTTTGTGTTGAATAGGGATGTTTGATCCATTTTTGGGGGATAATCTGGGTTTTGGGTGTTTTTTAGAGTGCGAGGCAGAGAATTTGAGAGAGAGTGAAATTCGGAAAAAAAATGGATTCTGAATATGCCTTTATATAGACGCGAGGTTCGGGCCTCTAGGCCCGCTAACCCCTAACCAGGCCCACGCATTTCTTTCTTTCTCTTTGCAATCCGGTTCTTTAGTTTTAATAGGAGTTCAATTTGGTCTTTTTCTTTATGTTTCCAAGTTTAATCCATTTTAATTTATTCCTATATTCAATTGTTAATTTAATTGTTTTAATTATTTGTATGTTGCATGATTTAAAATAAAGCATATAGTATAATTGTTTAGACAATATAATCACTTAGATAATTAATTGTTTAGAGCTTTAGTTTTAGGTTATTTGATTAATATTAAATAATTAAAATATGAGAGATAATTGTAGAAAATAAATGAGTATTAAAAGGGAAACTTTGAAGTTCTAATTTGAATAGTCTCTCATTGCAATGAGATGTTATCCAATGAAGCTTTTAAGTAGAATATTTGATACTCATTAAAACTTAGAAAATGATAATTAACCTAGTTAATTAGATTAAATTTTTAATTAGGATTAGTATTTAAATAATTAGATTCACCAATTAAATTAAGAATATTATTTAATTTTAGTGTTTTAATATGAATAGTGCTCAAGCAATTTGTGTTATCTCATAAATACCCTAAATTTAATAATATTCATAGTTTTTAAACAATTCAATTAATTAGAGCTTTTTTAAGTTAGAACTTAAAATAAACAAGATAATAACCGGTCATGCATTAAAACCTTTTATGTTGTGATATATTTTTGAATATGAATCAAAGTGTCCTAAATTAATTGGTCGCTTTCAATCTCATATTCGTTCCAAAAATATATTTCTTTATAAAAGAATATCTCCATTTGGAATTTAAATCCAGTCAGTAATTAAGGGTTAAATTAAATTCAAATTACTATTCACATTAATGCCAAAATGCCACGTAAAATTAAAAGGTACCGATAACAGGCGTTTGTGGGGGTGCTAATCCTTCCCCACACGTAATTGATTCTCAAACCCAAAGTTTTAAAGTGAATCTCTGGTTGTTTTATGGTGTCCGGTCCACCTTAAAGTGACCGGTGGCGACTCCAAAATATTTTTCAAGATTAAATAAAGGAAAATTTTGATTTAACATGAAAAACCTAATTTTTCAAGAATAAATAAATAAAAGGCAAAACCCTAATTTTAAAGATCGGTCATCGAGCTATTTTCACACCCAATTAAAAATGGTTGCGACAGTTTAGCGACTCCTCTAGGGAGAAAAATTGAGAGTCATGCATAATTAATTAACTTTACGTGACATTTTGACATTTAAAGAATGATAATTTAAATTTATTTTTTCTAATAATTATTGGATAAATTTTTAGAAAGAATTGAGGTAGCCTTTTCTTTGTGTGATATATCTGTCATTCATGCATAAGCCTTCTACCCGGGCTTTCCACACTTAAGTGGGAGTGAGACATGACCCGACGTGAGGCTCTCCACCTCCGAGTTTAGAACTGTGTCTTTCTTCCTGTATACCAACCTTATATAACGTAAGGAACACACCTCCGATATAAGGGGTCGTATACTCCTGAATCGATGTCTTGCTGTCACAGTAGATAGTAACGACAGTTCGGGTACCCAGAGTCTAGAACAAACACCACATGTTGTAATCTAGAAACATATCCCACTAGAGCTAGACAGGGGACCTAGGACAAGGTGCTGCCAGTTTAAATACAATTTTTTGGTTATTATATCTGCTTAATATCACCTGATTTGTTGTGTTATTAATTTGATTATTTGTTTTCAATATTAATTCACAATACTGACACAAGTTTTTTGTTTGTTTTTTGTTTGTCTTATTTTATCGTTTGTAAATGAACCATATCATGTTGCATTACTTGGTATCAATTCGGGAATCAGTTAAATAGGAAGTATTCGATATGGCTAGAGGGTCTAAGAAACTAGGAGAAGACAATACCTTAGTATGGACATGGTCAGAGCAAACTCGGCATGAAAAAGAGGATACCCTTCATAAGGGTGACATATCACAGATGAAGAATTACGCTAAGATAAATACTAAGCCGAATGATTGTTTACCAGAGGTTAGAGCCATATGGGAACAATGGGGAAACGACATGAAAGTACCTTTTCAACAAGAATTTGGTGATATAGTTTTATTGTTGTACATTCAAGTAGATCGAGAGTTGCTTAGAACAATGGCTCAATTCTGGAATCCAACATGTAATCGTTTTACTTTCAGGCAAGTGGACATGACACCTAAGCTCGAAGAGTACGAGGCCCTGATACATTGTCCCGGAATTCAAAGTGATAAGATTTACACGAGACCCAAAAACAACTCTGGTTTTAAGAAGAAATTAAGATTAGTCATGGGAAAGAACGAAGAATGGTTTAACGACAGGTTAACTAACAAGCGACGAACCAACCAAGATGAGGAGCTTATATGCCTTGTGCATATATGGACTTGTATTATTTCCAAGAACTCTAGAGCATATTGATCCATCAAAAGTAGGACTATTCCAACGACTAGAAAAAGGCATAAATCTAGTACCTTCAATCTTAGCTGAAATTTATAGATCATTGACCACGTGTAAGAAGTTAGGAGACTGAAGGTTCTGGGGCTGTGTATATTTTCTAGAAATCTAGTTCAGAAGACATAGGTGGAATATATCTTATAGAGCTATTAGGTATCTCAGTACCTACTCACCGATAGAGGAACACATTGTTGTTGCCTGGTAAAAAAGAAGAAAGAAGAATAATGGAAAAGATACTTTAAGGACATGAAAGAAAATGATGTTGTATGGAGGGCTCCGTGGCTAAATAGGGGAACAACTTATTTGTATCGATGTGGAGCCAGAGACTGAGTCCCACTATCGGGAATCTGATGAGGAACAACTTATTGCCCTTTATTGGTGTCAAGACAATTCGCTTCAAGGCAGTTCATTTCGGCGACAACGGGTATGACACGATTCAAATATGCACATAAGACAAATGATTATAAGGAGAAGGTGAGTCAAACTGCAAAAGCGTGGGAAGCACCAAGGAGGGTGAGCCCGTATCAAGAGTTAGAAGTCATGCCATGATATGAAGAATGGAAGGCTCATAGAGTTAATGATAACATACTCCGGAGGAATCAAGAAAATGCTGCCTATCTACTAAATCTACTGGGAATGAGTCGTCAACATTGGAAAAACTAAAGCATGACCGAGAATTAGATTTTAAGGGGTATGAAAAAAGAATCAATGACCTCACAAATGAGTTAACCATGACAAAGCTGCAAGTGGATGTTCATGAAGGAAAAGAAAAGGATCTCAGAGAACATAACAAGAAAATTAGGCAAGACTTAAAGGACTTACAGGAAATTCACGCTGGGTGTAAAGAAAAACAAAAGGGAGGAACAAGCAAAACAGTTCAAGACTTGTCTGAACAACTGAATGTTATAAAAAAAGAAAGGAATAGTTATAAGAAGATATATGAAAAAGCTACAAACACGTCAAAGAAAAAGGCCCGGGAATAGAGAGAATCGAGTAACAAAGCCAAGAAGAAGTTAGAGGAAGAACAAGCCTAGAATTTTGAACTGATAACTCAAGTATCACAAATAGAAAAAATGATTACAATGTACCACAACGAAGACAAACTTAAGATGGAGCAAAAGAATGAAGGACTATAGAAAAATATGGCAGAGTTGGAAAGTGTGATACAAGGCTTGAAATATCATATCATAGGTTATGAAGAAGCACTACACTAGGGAGATAAGTCATTGAAAGGCAAGCTTGAAGCAACTGAGTACACTATCCAGAAACAAAGTCATAAGATGATTAGCTTCAAGAACCAGGTAGAAGGGATTGCCCAGTATGTACAGATCTTGTCTGATGAAGCCACATGCTTGCTACAATACCCCGACATCAACGTCGACACTAAACTTGGACAAGCTTTGATCAGGATATTGAATGAAGTGTTATTTTCCTTGTATTTGGACCTTTTAGCTAATTAATGTTTTCTAAAGACTAGTTCCTGAATTTGATACCTTTTGCATTCATGCATTTATATATTACATCGTATTTTGCATAATTTAAAAGGCCCTAATACAGATACAGAAGGTTCTATGGTAGTTTGAATTATAATCACAATCATACTGCATTCGTAGAGAACACGTTTGCACTCTAAAACCATGGTTGTAGAGGACAAGATCAATAGTCTTGAGAATGATCGTGTTGAGGCACGGAACAGATTTGATAGGATTGAGCAGTTTATGAAAGTTCACTTTGCCCAAGCATAGAGGGAGATTATCAACCAGTTGACTGCTTTAATTGGACCAAAGGAATCTGGAAAGGGCAAGGTACAAGATGGGTCGAATGAAATAAATGATCAAGTGGATACTACATCTCACATAAGGGAGCAGCCTGAGGGACCACCTCTTGCGAAGAAGGTCCATATCAATTTAGTTGGGGCTATTGCCAGTCATCTGGTCAATATTGGAGCAAACTTTGGAAGCAGTGATGAAGTCTTGAATTTGAATATCGTTAATGACATCGAGAAGATCTATGCTGAAATCGAGAGGAAATATGAAAAGCGTTGAAAGGCTTTGGAAGACTAGTTGCTAGAGATGAAAAAAGTGAATGAGCAAGGGTCTAGTGTTGTTGATTTGAGCTTGGTCGTTGATCTGATTCTTCCGCCCAAATTTAAGGTACCAGACTTTGAGAAGTATGATGGGACGACTTGCCCAAACGCACATCTCACTATGTATTGTTGTAAGATGGCCGCTTATTTGAAGGACGAAAAATTGTTGATTCATTGTTTTCAAGATAGTTTGTTGGGCTTAGGGGCACGCTAGTACACTCAGTTAGGCCGGGTAAACATCAAGTTGTAGAAGGACCTTTTTGGAGATTTTGTAGAAAAATACAAGCATGTGACTGGAATGGTTCCTAGCCGGGTTATTTTGCAAGCTACGGAACAAAAATCTAATGAAAGCCTCCATCAAAATGCACAAATATGGAGAGAGATGGCAACACAAGTACAACCGACGTTAATGGAAAATGAGATTACTCACATGTTTATTCACACTCTGAGGGGTTCGCTCTTCGAGTGTTTGCTAAACAACGCCACCCATAATTTTGCTGACATGGTGATGATTGGTGAGTTGATTGAAGCGGTAATCAAGAGTGGAAGGATAGAAAGTGGAGAAAGCTCCTGTAAGAATTTTAAGAGAAAGAACAATGAGGTAAATAATATAAGTGCTTATGAAGCTCCAAAAAATGTCACAATCACACCGCCCGGTGCTACATCAAGAAATTCATAGAATTCAAACAAGAAAGATTCTCGAGGCTCAAGAAACGATAAAATGAATTTCACACCTTTACCAGTGTCATATGTTGAGTTATACTCGTAGTTATTTGATGCAGATTTGGTGAGACCATGCTATCTTACCCTACTTCAACCTCTATACCCTCCATGGTATGATCCGAAGGCTCATTGCGAGTATCACGCTAGGATCCTGAGGTACACAATTAAAAATTGCATAGCATTTAAGAAGTTGGTCCAGAATCTGGTCAATACTAGGGTGTTGAAATTAGATGAACCTAATATAGCTGCTAATTCATTGCCGAACCATAGAAGGCGACGGGTGAATGTGATAGAGGAAGATGATGAGGCTAAGTGACTAAAGACTGATGTATCCGAGATTAGATCTCCTTTTAAATGGGTATTTGAGCAATTATACAATGTCGGGATGATACAAATAAGCATAAAGGTTGAGAAGGAAATGGAATCAGACGTATATTGTGAATATCATCATAAGGATGGTCACAAGATTCAGCATTGTTCTGAATTCAAGAACTTAATTCATAAAATGATGAATAACAAGGAGATCGAGTTCTTTGAGAAGACGGAAGAAAAGAAAAAGGTAGAGGTGTGCACTTCTAAAAATTTTGGAGTTAAAGATAGGGTGAGCAGGCCATCGGTTATCTCTGCTAGGACAAAGGTTGGAAGCTCGTCTAGTAATGTAAAGCCAATGACAACCCCTAAGATTGTGATCTCCTCTCCAGCGCCGTTTTCTTTTAAAAAAACCTGCAAGGTTCCTTGGAATTATTCTGCTAATGTAACTACACCAGAAGAATCAAAGCCATAGGAGGAGGAAAAGCCGCTGAGAAACAAAAAATGTACTGGAAGAAAAAGTGAAGTAAAGGCCCATACCTCAACCAAGGCAGATGAAAATGCTCTTGAATGTTCGTTCAGAGCCTTAGAGTTTATAAATGCAACTTTCATTGCTGAGGGAAAGCTCATACCTCGACCAGGGCTATCAAATTGCACCAAGATAATTGTCTGCAAAACACTTGGTAGAGGTGCAAAGATGGGAAAAAGATTTGGAAAGCATCTTCAGGGATGCATGCGTCTAAAACCTGTCATTATGAAGAAAGATCACTTTGGAATTGGGTTTAAGCCCAACATTTACCAGAGACAGAAGGATTTGAATAAGAGAGAGAATAAAAGGAGAGCCCAATTTATAGGGGCTAAGATTTCTTTTGAGCCCATGTCATTCTCTGACTTGACCACTATCTTCAAGTCCTGTGGGTTTATGATAAGTGTGTAAAAATTCTATTTTTCTTACCCTTTTTACTCGTATTATTGTTAGATTTAGGCTCATTTTAGTTGCATTGTTAGGCATTCATGCATAGTTTCCTAGTTTCCTTAGTCATTGAGCTTGGTGGTTTACTTTGATAGTTTTTGTGGAGAATTCTCTGTTGGTTTGCTTCTTTTTGTGCATGATGGATTGTCGTGGCAAGTAGGGACATTATTAAAGGAATTGCCGAAGCTGATTGTCGTGGCATATCGAGATTAAACTGGATAAATACAACACTATCCGTAGATTATCCAGAAATTAAAGGATAAAACCATATTTTAGAGATCAAAATCGTAGATTTTGGAAGGATCAAATTTTAGAGAGAGAAATAGCAGATCGCACGTACCTTCTTATTCTTCATTCCTATTTTATGTGATCCATGTCTGGGATTATTTTGATTGTATTTTCTTTTTCCCCAGCCATGAACTAAATTAAATTGGCTTGAGTTATTGGGTTTTGTGGTGTGATAAATGATTTGATGGTTTAGGTTCTTGATTTTCAATAAATTTCGAAGTTTGTTCATTCTTGGTTCTTAAATTTCCATCTTGAGAGAATTGGGAGAGGATCTCGAGTGTTATCCATTTATCTAGACTCAGGAGAGTTAGATTCAAGAAACGAATGAACATGACTCTCATTCGAACAAACGTTGGTGAGAATTAATCCACCTTAGGAATAAGGATCAGATTTCAATGGCTAAGAGAATTGTAAGATCGGTTGTTGTTTACCCAAGGTCAACGCAGGGATGTATCACCAAGGCATGCACACATAACCAGTTCTTCTATTAGGGATAACAAGAAGACATTGAAGAACACTTCGCCGAGCTTCAAAGAATGAACCTAGTTGCCTCGGCATTTAAACCAGTCCTAGTTGCCCCGGCATAAATTGTGACCTAGATGCCACGAAAATTCAGCCAGTCTTAGTTGCCTTAGCAATCAATTTCCACGACGATCCATTCAACAATTGCACCACTACTCACGATAATCGAGCCTACTCTTTTACTCGATTACATTTTCCATTTATTTTACTTGCTTAATTATTTTACTTGTTATTTCCAAACATCTATCATCACTAATCATTTATCTTTTCAGTGCAAGAAGTTAGAAACTAGAGTTTCACCAATCCCTGTGGAGACGATATCTTTACTATACTATTACTTGCGACGTGTATACTTGCACCAATTGCGAAACACTCAAAACACACAGCATTTTGAAAATATGGAGAAACAGCTTGAGAAAGATAATCAAGAGACTGTGAAACTTTAGGAGGAAGAGATCTTCGGTGAGATCAAGGAAGGGCTAAATGTCAACAACATATTTGAGGGATCCTAACCTGGCAAGTTTTTAAAAGGAATCCGTCCATGTTTTCCTAGTGAAGCACTTAATAATTGGAGAACAGATGATCTCCCCCTAGTTTTTAAGACAAAAATAGAGTAATGCCAAGAACCACCTTGTACTTTTGCCCGCGAATAGAAGGGATTATCTGTAAAAGGCTATTATGCAAGTTCATTTTAATAAAGATGCTTTCGTTTTGATTCTCAAATGGCAAACATGTTTCTTGTTTTCTCGCATATATTCCAAATGTATATTATTATTTTCCATGCAGATCTTCAACTATTAATTGCATGAATGATTCTGGACCTAATCCCGAATTAGATCTTGAGCGGCCAATGTGTCTAATGAAAGTTAATGAGGTCAAAGATGAGATAGAATGTGAAATCCATAACGAATTACTAAGGTTGGTAGAAAAAGAAGACAAGCATATCTTACCTCACAAAGAAGAAGTAGAAATTTTGAATCTGGGAACGAACGAAATCAGAAGAGAGGTAAAGATTGGTACTGCTTTCTCGCCAAAAACCATACAAGAGTTGGTTGATCTGTTGCGAGAGTTTAAAGATGTCTTCGCCTGATTCTATCAAGATATGCTAGGATTGGATACAAATATAGTGCTACACAAGCTAACTATAAGGCCCGAATACAAGCCAATTCAACAAAAGCTTAGAAGATTAAAACTTGAGATGGTACTGAAGATCAAAGAAGAGGTACAAAAATAGATTGAGGCTGGATTCCTTCAAGTGGCAAGTTATCCAGAGTGGGTGGCCAATATAGTCTCAATACCGAAAAAAGATGGAAAAGTACGCATGTGTATAGACTACAGAGATTTGAACAGAGCAAGTCTGAAGGATAATTTTCCTTTGCCCCATATTGACATTTTGGTTGACAATACATTATGACATTAATGGTTCTCCTTCATGGATGGCTTTTCAGGATACAATCAGATAAAGATGAATCTAGAGGATATGGAAAAGACAACATTCATAACCTTGTGGGGCACGTATTGCTACAAGGTAATGTTTTTTGGACTGCAGGGGCAACACATCAGCGAGCTATAGTAACAGTTTTCCATGACATGATGCACAAAGAGATTGAGGTGTACGTGGATAACATAATCTCCAGGTCTAGACTAAAGATGGGCATATTCAGAACCTGAGGAAGTTGTTCCAAAGACTGAGAAAGTATTAGTTGAAGTTCAATCCGAACAAGTGCACTTTGAGAGTTACATCTAGAAAACTCTTGGGCTTCGTGGTTAACAGAAAAGGAATTGAGATTAATCCAAACAAGGTGAAAGCAATCTAGAATCTTCCACCACCTCGTTCACAAAAAGAAGTACGAGGGTTCCTCGAGAGATTGAATTATATTTCTCAGTTCATTTTTTAGTTGACCGATAAATGTGATACAATCTTAGATTACTTTGAAAGAATAATCTAGGAGAATGGGATGAGGAATGCCAAGAGACGCTCGACAAGATCAAGAAATATGTGACAAATGCTTCAATTCTAGTAGCATTGGCCTCAAATAAATCACTCATCTTTTACTTAACAGTCTATGAAAATTTATTACCTGAGCAAGAAGTTTACAGAGTGTGAAGTACGATACCCACCAATCCAAAAGCTATGTTGTGCTTTAGTTTAGGTAACCCGTAGGCTCAGACAATACATGATATATCATACTACTTGGTTGATATCCCAACTTGATCCATTGAAGTTTTTGATGGAAGCACCAGCATTGACTAGAAGACTGGCTCGCTGGCAAATGTTGTTGTCAGAATTTGATATTGTGTATGTAAGTCAAAAAGCAATAAAGGGAAGTGCCATAGCAGATTTCTTGGCTAGCCGCGCTTCGGAAGATTATGAGTCCTTGAACTTTGATTCCCCAGATAAAGATGCGATGAATATCTCCAAAGAAGAAAGTGGAACGACAACGAATAAAGCTTAGAAGTTATACTTTGATGGGGCAGCTAACGCTCTAGGACGTGGAATTGGAGCAGTGTTGATCTCCCCAAACAATGTACATTATCCTTTTACAAGCAAATTAGAATTTCTTTGTACCAATAACATGGTAGAATATGAAGCTTGTGTCATGGGCTTACGAGCGACCATTGAAAAAATATAGAAGTCTTGAAAGTATATAGGGATTCAACATTGGTCATTTACCAGCTCCGAGGAGAATGGGAAAAATGATGCAAAGTTGATTGAGTACCGAAAGATGATCCTTGAGTTGATAAAAGAATTTGAAAAAGTCACTTTTACATACATCCCAGGGAAGGTAATCAAATGGTTGATGTCTTAGCTACACTGGCTTCGGTGTTTCTAGCAAATAAACCAGAGGACATGATGCCAAT
The DNA here is from genome assembly GCA_019671005.1 of Hibiscus mutabilis. Classification (NCBI taxonomy): domain Eukaryota; kingdom Viridiplantae; phylum Streptophyta; class Magnoliopsida; order Malvales; family Malvaceae; genus Hibiscus; species Hibiscus mutabilis. The sequence goes on from CM033727.1 coordinate 49,635,445, forward strand.
TCAAATGCAAAGTTACTACACTTATGCTCACTGTTACAACATAGAAGAAGAGACAGATAGAAATCTATGGTATTTTGATATCTTGCAATACATTAAATTCCAGATTTATCCTAAGAAGGCAAATGATAATGACAAAAGAACAAATTGAAAGATGGCTTCAGGATACATGCTTGATGGTGAAATCTTTTACAAAGGGGGCAAAGATCATATCTTGTTAAGATGTATCAATTCCTGAGAAACTAGAGATATTTTAGCAGAAGTACATGATGGAATATATGGGACACATGCAGATGGCTTTGCAATGGCAAGAAAGATTATGAGATATGGTTATTACTGGTCAACTATGGAAGAAGATTTTATAGGGTATGCTAAGAAATGCCACAAGTTCCAAATATACGCTGACAAGATCAGTTCTCCACTAGTATCTCTTCATACAATAAATTCACCGTGGCCTTTTGTTGTCTAGGGCATGGATGTTATTGGTCAGATTCATCCTAAAGCTTCTAATGAACAACACTTCATCCTTGTGGTCATTGATTACTTCACCAAATGGGTGGAAGAAGCTTCATATGCCAATATTACAAGATCAACGGTCTGTAAGTTCCTGAAGAATGAGATTATCTGTCGATATGGATTGCTAGAGAGAATTATCACTGATAATGCCACCAACTTCAACAACAAGGTAATAGCAGAAGCGTACGAGCAATTCAAGATGATCATATCAAAGATGAAAGATACTTACAAAGATTGGCATGAAAAGTTGCCATTTGCTTTGTTTGCGTATTAGACTTCAGTGCGAACTTCAACCGAGAAAACCCCATGTTTTTTGGTCTATGAGACAGAAGTTGTACTTCCGATTGAAGTTGAAATTCCGTCTCTCTGAGTTTTATCTGAGGTGAAATTGGATGAAGTGGAATGGGTACATGCCCAGTTTGATCAGTTGAATCTTATTGAGGAAAAAAGGTTGAAGGCTATTTGTCACAGTCAGATGTACCAGAGAAGAATGATGCGGGCTTATGATAAGAAATTTTGGCCTAGATAATCCTGAGAGGGAGATCTTGTGCTAAAAAAGATCTTGCAAATACATTGAGATTCCCGAGGGAAATGGATACCTAACTAGGAGGGGCCTTATGTTCAAAAAGGCTTTCTCTAGAGGAGCATTGATTTTAACTGAGATGGACGGTAAAGAGTTACACAAATCAGCGAACTCTAATTCAGTTAAAAAATATTACGTTTGAAGAATAAAAAAAGATTGAAAAAAGAAAAAGAATAGAAAAACGAAGTGAAAACCCGAAAAAGGCGCTTCGTAAAATGAAAATATCTATGGTGAAAACCCAAAAGGGCGTTGTAGATATAAAAAAAGAAAAAAAGGTTCAAGATGAAAACTCATAAATAGCGTCTTGAAACCAAAGAAGGATCTAGTTCGAAAACCCGCAAAGGGCGGCTCAGATGCATTGAGATTTGGCATCTGACAATTAAAACTTCTCAGATACCCGGTACTTTGGAAGAGATTTCACATCTGTAAACATCTTGACAATGTTTGAAGTTTGCTGGACAAGGGCTCAAGCTCATGACTATATTCGATCGATGGGGTTACTGAATCTTGCATGCTATGGATGCCCGGGGATCTGACCTTGTTTCTTGATTTTGTTGTTTTAGTTTGCCATGACTTTTTCAAACTCCATTGTACTTTGCTTATAAGCTTCAATAAAATTCATGAATTCTCTTTCGAACCTTCTTTCATTTCTAAAGCATCATGAAAATGACTAGTAAAATGTATTAAAAACATATAATTTCTTGGTATTACTATGTTTTGAAAGATGCAGTTGAACTTTAGCACTTCAAGTTATTGAAGATGAGTGTATAAAGTGAAAGATGAGTTGAATGTTGCGCTAGCGGAAACAAAGAATTGAAAGAAATAGTGAAATGCTTAAACCGATCAGTACCTGAACAAGTTGGAAGGACAAATAAAGAAAGGAATGAAGAAAGAGAAAGTGATTTGAAAGAAAGGTGAAAACCCAAAAGGGCATAAAAAAAAGAAAAAGAAGAAAGGAAAAAATAAAAAAAATGAGAAAAATCGAGCTAAAAACCTGAAAATGCGCATTGAGAAAAAAAGAAAAAGAAAAACTAAAGTAAAAACCTAAAAGGACGCTTTGAGAAAAGCAATATGAAGTGAAAATCCAAAAAGGGCGCTTTAAAGCAAAGGACCATAAGTGCATAAAAGTTGTCTCAAAGGATAATCCCCAATGTGAGATGAAGCATTGATGCAGATTGAGAATTAGGGAAGAAGCATAGTAAAGAAAAACCAGATTTGGTCTCCTAAAAAAGCGTAAGTTTTCTGATTGATCCCGTTGTGCCGTGGTTCATGCATCATATAGTCAATTAGGGCCATACTAACCCTCATTCAAACATTTTAATCTGTTTTGTCAGGAATTTGGATAAAAAATGTAAAAATCCTAATGATAAGAGTTCGCTACAGATCTTTTAATGAGAAAAGTTCTCTATAGAGCTTCTAATAAGAAGAGTTCACCTCAGAGTTCCTAATGAGAAGAACTTGCCCAGCAAAAAATACAGAGTTCTTAATGAGAAGAACTCGTCCAACAAATAATGAAGAGCTCCTAATGGGAAGAGTTTACCTTTTGAAGAATGAGAAAGTTCCTAATGGGAAGAGCTTGCTTATTCAACGTCTTTATTGAGAGGTAGATCTATGTTTTCTAGAAGAACGAGGAGTTCCAAATAAGAGCTCACTTGTTCGATACCTTTACTGAGAGGTAGATTAGCATGACCAAAAGGAATGAACGGGTTCCTAATGAGAAGAACTAGTTCAGACTTTACGGTTGGCCTTGCTAGGAGAATTGGGAAGTTCCTAATGAGAAGAACTTGTTCAAGCTTCCTGGAGAGGAAGAAAAGTTCAACAGTCAGGTGGTTTAGGTTAAATTATGTATTTTCACTCTTTGCCCTATTCCTGTTCCACAACAATGAGCAAAGAGAAGCAGATGTCATACCCAAATTCTACTCGGGTGTACTTATATATGATATAATATTTCTTTATAAATAAAACTAAGATAAATAAATAAATCATATATTAAAAATCCATAAATAGTCTTCAAATATAAAAATAATGTCCATATAATATTACAAGCCCAAACTATAGTAACAAAAGGCCAAAAATTAGTCTTTACAATTTATCTCTTTCTTCCTACCCAAATCTGGATAAAATAGGCCTAACAAGCACAGTTGAGCTATCTTTTCCCGCATAAATGGACATGTGGCACTGAGGGATTGGCCCTTTTAATTTCTCCCAGATCCAAATCCTTTCCCCTTGCCAGTTGTGGCTTGCTGATGTCACCATCCACCTTTGCTATAAAAACCTAGAGAGAGAAAAACAATTAATTAATAGCTAATAATTACATCAATTATTAGGAGAATTAAAGAGAGAGAGCTTTACCTAGAAACTGAAGAGCCGTCTGGAACTCAAATAGCTCGTCTTAAAAAACGATCGGTCCCCTATCGGAACTCTTTTTCTCGCCGAAAAGGTAAGTCGCCTCCTTATTCTTCATTCTTTACAAGACTAACACAAATAAAATATTAGATCTAGGTCCTAAACCTAAAAAATAGTAGCAAAATGAAAGAAATAATGGTCAAAGTATTTTTTAGTGCTGGAATAGTTTAATGACCGGTGGAGTTGAAAATGAGAGTTATGGGCTCGGGTAGGTAGATCTAGGTCAGGGAAGAGGGTGGTTCTATTGAACCATGTTTTAGAGGTAGGTTTAGGTAAAAATCGATGAAAATTGAAGTTTTAAGGTTTTTTAGGGTTTCAACGCGGCGGCCAACCAGAACCAGACGGTGGCCGAGAGTTGCAGTGGTGATCAGAAGAGTAAGGAAGATGATCAAAGTGGGAAAGAAGCTAACCAAAAAGTAACCGGTGGTGGCCTGCATCGCCTGCGGCGGCCGACCAAAGGTGGTCAATGGTTGGGTAACATGTTTGGATGGTCAAAGTTTGGAGATATGAATCGAATGAAAGAAAAGGGGAAGAACTTGGATCGAATTCTTGAAAATATTGGTGTTTGATTGAAAAAAAAACATAAAAATGATGGAGTTTGGTGTTTGTGGTGGATCAAAATGAGGAAAGATGGATGAACATGGATGAATTTCGTGTTGAATATGGATGTTTAATCCATTTTTAGGGTGAAATCTGGGTTTTGGGTGTTTTCTAGAGTGAGAGGTAAAGAATTTGAGAGAGTGTGGGAGTTAAGAGAAAGAGTGAAATTAAAAAAAAATAGAAAAAAAAGAAGAAATGGGTTTTGAATATGTCTTTATATAGACACGAGGTTCGGGCCTTAGGCTCGCGAACCCCCGCTTGCGGTGAACCCCCAACCAGGCCCACGCCTTTCTTTCTTTCTTTTTGTAATCCAGTTCTTCAGTTCTAATAGGAGTTCAATTTGGTCATTTTCTTTATGTTTTCAAGTTTAATCCCTTTTAATTTAGTCATATATTCAATTGTTAATTTAATTGTTTTAATTATTTGTATGTTGCGTAAATTAAAATAAAGCATATAGTATAATTGTTTAGACAATATAATCACTTAGATAATTAATTGTTTAGAGCTTTAGTCTTTAGGTTCTTTAATTAAGATTAAATAATTAAAATAGAAGAGATAATTGTAGGAATTAAATGAGTATTAAAGGGGAAACTTTGAAGTTCTAATTTGAATAGTGTCTCATTGCAATGAGATGTTATCCAATGGGGCTTTTAAGTAGAATATTTGATACTCATTTAAACCTAGAACATGATAATTAACCTAGTTAATTAGATTAATGTTTTAATTAGGATTAGTATTTAAATAATTAGATTTACCAATTAAATTAGGAATATTATTTAATTTTAGGGTTTTAATATGAATAGTGCTCAAGCAATTGAGTGTTATCTCATAAATATCCTAAACTTAATAATATTCATAGTTTTTAAACAATTCAATTAATTAGAGTCTTTTTAAGTTAGAACTTAAAATAAACAAGATAATAATCGGTCATGCATTAAAACCTTTTATGTTGGGATATATTTTTGAATATGAATCGAAGTGTCCTAAAGTAACTGGGTGCTTCCAATCTCATATTCTTTCCAAAAATATATTTCCTTATAAAAGGATATCTCCATTTGGAATTTAAATTCAGACAATAATTAAAAGTTAAATTAAATTTGAATTACTATTTACAAAAATGCCACGTAAAATTAAAAGGTGCTGATAACGGGCGTTTGTGGGGTGCTAATCCTTCCTCACAGGTAATTGATTCCTGAACTCTAATTCTTAAAGTAAATCTCCGGTTGTTTTATGATGTCTGGTCTACCTTGAAGTGACCGGTGGTGACTCCAAAATGTTTCTCAAGATTAAATAAAGAAAATTTTGGATTTAACATGAAAAACCTAAATTTTAAGAATAAATAAATAAAAGGCAAAACCCTTATTTTAAAGATCGATTGTCGAGCTATTTTCACACGGTTAAAAATGGTCACAACAATGTGTTGTTTGTACAGTTGGTTGGTTGAGTCACCTTTGGTTGATGGGATCTGGATACCAGAGAGCATGTTGCAACAACATGGTTAGAGATGTTGAATGTACGTTATAGAGGCTATATGACACCGAACCTTATTCGAAGATACTCGATGAGAGATGCCGAGTATGGGTGTATGTTCCCGAGGCTGTGTGACATCAGGCCTCACTCTAGGTTTGTGGTTATGATTTCGTGTGCTTTAACTCAGATGTTCTAGTGAGATCCCGAGTATGGTTGGGTCTTGTGTGCTATGTATGATAGCTTATGAATGTATTAACCTCGAGGGGCCGAATGCCCTCGAGTATTGTAAAGCATTGTAGAGCATGTAAGATTTCTTGTATGTTTAATGATACCTTGAGATAGGTGATCTAAGAACTATAGCTTGTGTAGACTTGTTGATGACTCATAGATAGTGAAGCCTTATCTATGCTCTCTAGACTATATTTATCTCGCACGCTTATTTTATGATAATCACGAATTGTGGTAGAGTAGAAATGTATCACTGAGCTTTGTAAGCTCATAGTTCAAAATTGTTGTTTCTATTCGCATGTTAGTAGGTTGATCGTGATCGAGGAGCACATCGTGAAGGGATTTTTCCAGCATCGCATCACTTCAGAGTACAGTTCTTGATGTTTAGTTTGGACTATTGTATTCATAGGACCTTACAGTGGTTGAGTCTGTAAACTCTATTCAGAATATTATTTTGATATACTGTATTTTAAACTCGGAGCTCATGTCTTGTAAATTGCTTTATATTGTTTATTTAACTAAATACATCGTGAATGATTCGATATTTTGAAAGAAGACTAAACTTATGATTTTAAATTGGAAATTTGATGGGTCAATTTTTTGGTGACCCAAATGTGGTACTTCAGATCAAGATCGAGATTAGGATATTATAAAGACATTTCTACGCTCAAACATAATTACAATGTATAGATTGGTTCTTCAATGTCAATATGTCTATGACTAAAAACCATGCTTTCTTGCACAATAATAACCCCTTATCAATACATTATTTTACACCAGTGTAAATTGATTCTAAATTATTATACTAGTCGGTGAGCTATAATGTTTAAACTTATTGATCCACCCCCTATATCTAACCCTTAAACTCTAAACTATAATCATAAACTCTAAATTATAAACAATACGTAACCGAAAGTGTAAGAGCGCCAAACGGAGAAGTAAGGCTGAAAATGTATCTCTTGCTTGCTAAACGGACGTTTGCCCACTTTTTTCACTGAATTTTGCACGTAAACAAACGTTCGGTCACGGCTAAATTTACTAATTTCTCTACAGTCGAACGCTTAACCTTCAACGAACGTTCACACCTCGTTGTTCAACGAAGCCTAAATGAACCAATAAATCCTTAGTGAATGCTGGATTAGAGTGGCAAGTGGTATTGTATTGCAGAATCTGTAGGCTCCTTGCTGATACCATGTTGTCCAATAGGGAAAACGGCAGATAAACAATTCTAACATAAACTAAACAATATAAATAAATAAAATATAGGTTCCATGAGGCGCCCATGGCCATGATTACGGTGTCCCTCAACTGTTTCAAATTTTCAACTCAGCCACGTGAATCAAATGTCCATGGCCAGACCAAATAATACCTTACTATAACATAAAAAATAGAAAATATAAATATATTGAAATATCTTAAAATTAATATAATGATACTTATTAGCATGATAAAAATTATTATAATAACACTTATTAACATGATAAAAATGATACAACTTGCACATATAATATTAATTCCATCCAAAACCAGACACAGATTCGCCTGGAAAACAAGCCGTCATTCGACAAAAAGTAAACCATTGAGTCATCTAAGACGGTGAGCTGGAAGCGGGTTTCGCTATAAATAGAATCCACTTACCTTTCTTCTTTCCTCATAAACAACAACAACGAAATACATACATACATACATACAGAAGAAGATAAAAACCAAGTCTTTAGTTCTGTCGTGGGTGATTGTCTAAGAAAATTAAACAGCCACTATGAGTACTGCTGGTCAGGTCATCCGTTGCAAAGGTGATCAACCAACTGTTTCTCTCATCTGCTGTTATATGCTTACTGTTCTTTGTTGCCTTCTTTCTGGGATCTGGTTTTGATGCTAATTCAGTGGTTGTTTTCATACAGCTGCGGTGGCATGGGAGTCGGGGAAGCCACTGTCGATTGAAGAAGTGGAAGTGGCGCCGCCGCAGAAGAATGAAGTCCGTATTAAGATTCTCTTCACTTCTTTATGTCACACCGATGTCTACTTCTGGGATGCTAAGGTTCCTCTTACTTCCTTCATCTAAGCCTATTATACATTTGCTTCATATGCTTTTTTTTTACTCTAATATTAAATTGCAGCCACGGTTGCAGTCACTGCAGCGTGAGTTTTTCTCTAAAAGTAATTATGATTTTAAATGCGGTTTCAGTTGGCGGTGTTGCAGCAACCTTTAAAACTGTTACGATGCGGGCCTGTGGACGCGATTTAACCCCTCACATTCTGTTTGACAACAATTTTCTCTTTGTTGTAGGGACAAAACCCCCTGTTTCCTCGGATACTTGGTCATGAGGCTGGAGGGTATGTATATATGTTTATAGTTTCTACTCTACTTTCCATGTTCTTATATGTGCTGTGTATGTATATATATATATATATGTATATGTATACTAACCTTGTTCTTTGAATTTGTTGGTATTTAGGATCGTGGAGAGTGTAGGTGAAGGTGTGACTGATCTCGAACCAGGCGATCACGTTCTCCCCATCTTCACCGGAGAATGCAAGGAATGCCCCATTGCTTGTCGGAGGAAAGCAACATGTGTGATCTCCTGAGAATCAACACGGATAGGGGTGAAATGATTCATGATGGGAAATCCAGGTTTTCCATCAATGGGAAGCCTATCTACCACTTCCTAGGCACCTCTACTTTCAGCGAGTACACCGTCGTCCATGTCGGCCAGGTTGCCAAGATCAATCCAGAGGCCCCACTAGATAAAGTTTGTGTCCTAAGCTGCGGAATGTCCACAGGTTCGGTACTCGGGTTTTGATTTTCGTGATATGTAAACAATGCTTATGATAGTGGGGAAGTTGTTTAAAATACTTGTTTTGCTTCTCTTCTTATAGGTTTTGGTGCCACTGTGAATGTTGCTAAACCGAAAAAGGGCCAATCCGTTGCGATTTTTGGACTTGGCGCTGTCGGTCTTGCTATGAGTTATTCTTGTCGCTTTTATGATAGTTCTTTTCCCCTCTCTTGGTGTCTAGTTTTAAGTTAAATCTCTGTTCTGAAATTTAGGCCGCTGAAGGAGCAAGAGTTTCGGGGGCTTCAAGGATCATTGGTGTCGATTTGAATCCCAGCCGATTCAAGCAAGGTACGATTTGTTTCATAGCCATGATTTACACAATACATTATAGGACTGGTTATGTTCCTGGTTAAGCAAAGTTGCAAAATTGATCTTGTTTGTTCCTACTACTTGTTGCAGCCAAGAAATTTGGTGTTACGGAGTTTGTGAATCCAAAAGATCATGACAAACCTGTTCAAGAGGTTGGTTCCCACTTCTATAAGCATGTTGGATTCTAATTTGTTTAATAAACTTGTTTGAGATCCTTATTGTAGAATCGATTCGATTGAACAGGTTATTGTTGAGATGACTGGTGGCGGAGTCGATCGCAGTGTCGAATGTACCGGGAGCATCCAAGCCATGATTTCTGCATTCGAATGAGTCCACGATGTAATTATCTTCACATCATTTTTCTCTTCATAGATGATATCCTTTTTACATTGTCATCTTCAGCTGAAATCACCAAATTTTCAGGGCTGGGGTGTTGCGGTGCTTGTGGGTGTCCCGAACAAGGACGACGCATTCAAAACTCTTCCGGTGAACCTGCTAAATGAGAGGACACTCAAGGGTACTTTCTTCGGCAACTACAAACCTCGGACCAATATTCCGACTGTGGTCGAGAAATACATGAACCAGGAACTTGAGCTGGATAAATTCATCACTCACTCTGTTCCTTTCTCCGAGATAAACAAGGCATTCGAGTTAATGCTCGCCGGCGAGGGTCTGAGATGTGTGATTCGCATGGATGCCTAAGCAATGGATTGATCAATGGATGAAGGGCTTTTCTTTTTATATTTTATATGTGCAAAAGAGTGTGATTTAAGGAATTAAATAATGTATGCTACATGTTTTTTTCGTCATAGATATGAAATGTGGTGTTTCAAAAATATTGAGTATATTCGTGTACATTCATATACTCGAAAAAATTTAAATCCGAGCAGCATGGTCGTTTCCTACAATTGGAAACAATGGTATAATCCCTTGAAAACACAGAGGAATAACACTCTAGGAAGATGAATATGCATAGGCATCTAAATGAATTATTGTGCTCATATGACATGGTTTATTGACAGTGGCAACATCTTTTATAATTTTTATTACAATTCATGAAATAACAGAAGAAAAAATGAACATGATCATAACACATTTTTTTATGTTTAATTAATTCCACATTTTTTTTAAGTATTAATTAAAACGAATACAATGAATAGAGACAAGATTAGGCCTTGTGTTCTAGTTGGTGGTGATGGGAACTTGAAGTTTCACCTCCTGCTTCAATGTCTTTATGATGATTTTGCTCGGAGAGGAGATCGGAGCCTTTTTCGATTCTCTGGGTCTTTGCAATCTCTTCATCGATATGAATATCATCTTCAATCTCTAGTAAAACCGTGCGAGGTCCATCGGGACCTTGAACAATGGCCTCCCTGACTTTCAAATGTTCATCAACATGCACGACGTCGGCTTCTTGAACCGTCTTCTTCTTCTTTTTCTTGAGGAAACAGAAGAGAGCGGCCGCGAGGAATGCGAGGAAGAACACACCGCCACATGATACGAACATAATGATTATAACCGTATGGTTATTCGGCGATGGTGGTGGAGGAACTGGTGCTGGCGGTGGAGGAACATGGGGAGGTGGCGGAGGATGGACGTGAGGGGGAGGTGGAGTGATTGGATGGTGTGGCGGGGGAGGTGGCTGAAGAGGCTGGTGGGGTGGAGGAGGAGAGAAATAAGGGAAGTTGAAGTTAAGAGGAGAGGCCATTTTGATATGAGGAATAGAGACACTATGGAGTTGATATTATTGGTTTTGGTTTAAGCACAAAATGGCTGCATTTTGGAGTGTATTTGTAGTGAAGGTTGTGCATTGTTTTTGGCAATAAAATCCATATGAAGTCATTACTAACTTGACTCTCATTCTAAGTTTAGAAAGGTTGGGCCAATGGGGCGTTGTTTGCATTGTAAAACACTTAAAAACTTCTGTTTGAATTCCTTGTAACTTGTAACTTGTAACTTGCAAGCAAGCCATTTTGTAAAAAGATTGGATTAAACAAGGATATAACTTGTAACTTGCAAGCAAGCCATTTTGTAAAATGAATTCCTTGTACGGTCGATATTTTACCGTTCAGGGTCTCGTCTCTCTTTCATTACCATAATTGATCGCGATAATATCTATTTATGAACGACCCTAAATAAAATCTCTTTTCTGTTTGATGAATTGTTTGTTTATTAAGCTAAATAAACGAATATAAATAAAAAAAATTTACGTTCATTTAAATGAACGGACACAAACAAAAAGTGTGTTCGATTCGTCTATGTTCACGAACAAACTCGTTTACCTGATTCCCCTTTCTTTTTATTTTTTCACATTTTAAATATTAGTAAAGGGAGGGACTAAACTGAAACAAAGTAAACTTTGAAGTTCAAATTGTGAAGTCTAAAGAGCTTAAGGAATAGTGGTGTAATTTTATCATTTTGGCGAACATATAAATTAATATGTTCGCGAACATTAAAAAAACAAACACGAGCACCTTCAAAAATAAACAAACAGAAACGAACACTATTTAAAAATTTAAACAAATACAAATTGAACAAAACACTTTCAAAAATAAACAAACGAACACGTTTCTAGTTCTGTTTATTTACGCCCATAAATGAATCCATATGGAGCATAACCATCTTCTCTCATCAACACAACCAACTCCTTCAAAATATCTTCAATTTCATCTGCTTTAGGATGAGACTTATCTCCTGCAATGAACATATTCGTTTTCTGTCCCACGACGATCCACCTGCAACCAGGGAACTTCTGCACCCTTTTGTCACTCATTCTCCTCCTCAGAGCATTAACCTCATCCCACTTTTCATTTGCAACATATATGTTGGAAAGTAGCACATAGGGTGAAGAATTTTCGGGTTCTAATTCGATCAGTTTCTCCGCAGCACGCCGTCCTCTAGTTTCATCTCCATGTATTCTACAAGCACCAAGTAGTGCAGCCCAAATCATAGCATCGGGTTCAATCTTCAGACTGACAATGAAATCCTCCGCTTCTTTAAGAAACCCCCATCGTCCAAGAAGATCGACGATGCAGGCACAATGATCTACTCTTGGCTGAATCCCATAATTAACCATCGTGTCAAAAATTTGACGACCTTCAGATACCTTCCCGGCATGACTGCATGCAGTAAGAACACCGAGGAATGTGACATCATCAGGCATTACATGTGTTTGCTTCATCTCAGAAAATATTCTCAATGCATCTTCTGCATAAGTTTTTAGCGAACCCGACTACCATCGAGTTCCAGCAACTAATACCGTTTTTGCTATTCATTTCATCGAAAACTTGTGCAGAACAATTAACTTCCCCGCATTTATCATACATATCTACAAGGGATCTAATTGTTAACTCATCTGAAACATAACCAGACTTATAAATTAGAGCATGGATCTGTGTGCCTTCTTGCAAAGAAGACGAAACAGCACATGCTCTAAGGACAGTAACAAATGTAGCTTGGTCGGGTAATACCTTGTAGCTATGCATCTCTCGGAAGAAGTGTAAGGCCTCCTCATTGCAGTCATTTTGAGTATGACCTGAAATCAAAGCAGTCCATAAGACAGCACTTTCTTGGTTTTTGAACTCTTCGAACAGAATTCTTGCATCCGTATTTCTAAGGGAGTTCATGTACATGCAAAGGAGAGAAACCCCCAGGAATTCTTCATCATACAAAAGGCCTCTCTTCACTATAAGACAATGGATTTGCCTTCCTATGTTCAACTTATGAGGTTCATTACAAGCATCTAAAAGACTAGTATATGTTACTTCAGATGGTTTCAATCCGTCGACCTGCATCTCTTGTGATAGGATAATTGCTTTATCTAAATCTTTTGGAGCATAACCAGCAATCATAGCATTCACAGAGACTACACTCCGTTGAGGCATACCATAGAGGACTTTATGTGCATCCCAAATGATACCCGACTTGGCATACATGTCTATAAGGGCACTTTCTGCATAAAGGCTCGTATCTAAACCAGATTTCATTGCAAGACAATGGATTTGCTTCCCTTGCTCAAGATTCTGAACATTTGCACAAGAACTGAGTATACTAGCCAAGGACACTTCATCGGGCACAATTCCATAGAAAGTCATTCTTCGAAACATGTTAAAAGCCTCAAGATCATTCTCATCTTGCACATATCCAACAATAATTGCATTCCAAGAAACATTATCTCTATCTTTTATGATCTCAAATTGCTGCCTTGCTTCCTTTAAAGCACCCGATTTTGCATGCATATCAACCAATGCATTTGCCACAAATAAATTTGATGCAGTTTTTTTCTTGATGATAAACCCACGAAATTGGCGACCTGTTACCAGACCTCCTAAGCTAGAACATGCACTCAAGATACTGGTATAAGTGAACTCATCAGGGTGAGAACCAGTCCCTTTCATCTGTGAAAACAGCTCGATGGCTTCATCAGCACACCTATTTTGTGCATAACCTCTGAGCATCGCATTCCACAAGACAACATTTTTCTCATGCAACTCATCAAACACTTTCTTTGCAGCATCAATTTTCTCACACTTAGCATACATATTGATTAAAGAGCTTCCCGCATAAATATTAGAATTTAATCCTTGTTTAATTGCCTCGCCATGAACCGATAAGCCAAAGTCTAAAGCTGCTAAACTAGCAATGGCACTCAACGCACTTCCTAATGTGGAGTGTGTGGACTTAACCCCAGACGCTCTCATATTTTGGAAAAATTCAATAGCCTCCAGCTCATAACCTCTCTTGGCATGCCCTGAAATCATCACATTCCAGGCAACAACAATTGGATTAGGCATATGGGAAAACAAGGCACGGGCATCAGCAAGTCTACCTAAGCCGGCAAATGCATTTATGATGGTAACAAAAGCCGCCAGATCAGGTACATGGCCAACTTTGAGCATATTTTCAAACACTTTTAGTGCCTCCTCAAGCAATCCAACCTGGACATAACCCGCAACCATCAATGCCCATGAAACTGTATCAAGATCCATTGACCCATCAAATACCTTCCTAGCATCAGTTACATAATTACACTTGGAATACATATCGATAAGAGCACCTTCACAGAAAGGACTCACTTCAAGGCCCATTTTAACAACAAAACAATGCAGTAGTCTACCAAATTCAACATCTTTCAACCTGGCACATGCCGATAAAAGAGTGGCAAATGTGAACTCATTTGGCAACACCCCACTATTCCGATGCTCTCGACAACTTCTTCTACCAACCCTCGTTTTGAATACATCGAAATAACTGAGTTCCAAGCGAATACATCTCTCTTTTCAAGGCTATGAAACGCCTTCTCAGCAGAATCCACATCTCCACACTTAGCATAAAGATCGAGAATTGCATTTCCCAACAACCCTTTTGAACAAAACCCACGTTGCAAACCTTGTGCGTGTATCATTTTGCCGGCTTTCAAAGCCCGTTCTCTTGTCTGAGACATTTCGTCGAACAGGTAATGAGTTTTGACTTCTCTGCATTGTTGCAAACATAACCTTACTAGGTGGCTGTATCTCTCGTGTCGTAAGCTTCCGCTCGAGTGAGTTGACTGGGGAAGAATCGTTGAGAAGAAAGAGCAGTGAAGAAAAGAGCTTGGCTCGGACGTCGGGAGAGTTCTTGAGAGGAACTTTAGACGCATTGAGTCGGGACACTTCTGGGGCATGGCTCAAATGGAGTAAACGAGTTGGGGTGAGTTAACTGGGCTGTATGAAAAACACCCAACTCTTCCAAAAACCTTAAATTGAAAGTCTTGCGGCTGAGCCCACGACACCGTCCCCAAAAACCAGAGCCCAAAAGGAAAAACCCTAGAGTAAAAACGGGAAATAGAAAGGGCAATGGAAGGTAAAACTGTAATGACAATAAAAAAACGGGAATGCAATTAGGGTTTTCTTAGAGCTTCTCCCCTTTATAAATGGTCAAACTCAGTTAAGTTGCTCATCGGCCATCGCATCGTTCTAATTTAAAGTTCTTAACTTTCATTTTTTCCCTGTGATTTTATTTTTTTTGCTAATTTCGTTATTTTCAAAAGATTTCTACTTTAGAATCTGGGCAATGATGAGAAAATTTCGAGAAAGTCATGCACCACGCTGATCCTAATCTGTGCTGATAATTCTCTCTACCCATATTTTCTTCTGAGCTTTCGTTTCTCCTTATTATCAAATCTTGTGATTTTCGAAAGATTTTGTTTTTACGGTTTTTGTTTCATCTTCGTTTAAAATGAAAGTTAAAAGTGAAGGAACCAGATGATGTGATCTTCTTTAAGGAGAGGGTTGAACCATGATGCGGACCGTAAAGCTTTATTGCTTCTGGGGATAATTTTTGGTTTCTGATGGTTCCTCTATTTGCCTATAATTCAAGCGAAGTTTTAGATTCAATCTTTTGATTTAATGTGTTTCAAGAACCATTTTAAATGGAAAAAATTACATGTGGTTCAATTTTTTTTAAATATAATTTAATCAAATTATTTTTAAATTATTGTTGTTTATTGTAAAAATAAAAAATCGAAGTCTTTGAATAGTATTTTATCAAAAAAATTTAAAAATTTCAAGTACTATTTAAAGTCGGATTATTTTTTCTGATTTTAGTATAAAATATTATTTAAAGTGGGATTGTTTTGTTAATTTCATTTGTTTATTAATTTTTTGACAAAATATTGTTCAAAACCAAATTGTTTTCTGTTTAACTTCTAACTTAAACAGTAAACAATTATAATTTTAGAAATAATCTGCCTTAGATGATATTTTAAGAAAAATTTTAACGATAATATTGTAGTCTTTTTGCCGAATTGTATTACACTTGTATGCTAAAAGTTAATATAATTACTTGTCTAACATGAATATGTTAATGGAAGGTATGGCTGTTGTTAAACATTAGTTATAAATTTCTTTGCGTTAAGGCCCATAGCAGATGCCGAATATTGAAGCCTAGCTGACTGATGCAACAACTGAAGTTATGTGGGTGAAAGTTTTGTTAACTATCAAAAATAGCCTTCTTTTATGATGGGGGAGAACTGCTTGGAGGCCCCTTGAAAGGTGCCGCCATTGATGATAGCTCCGCCATGGAAGCAGCTTCAAGGTGTCCGATTCTTGATGCAGACATGCTAGAATTATTCCCAGAATTCTACAACTTTTACATAAAAAATACCCTTTGCTGTTTTCTTTTTGTCCCTTCAAATGAAACACAATTTGCAGATTATTTTGTTTCATTTAAATTTGTATGTTGCTGCTAAATAAGCAAGTTCCATAGACATGCAAAATTTTTCTTTATGATCTTTTCTTCTTGTTCTGAAATGAATCCATTTAACTTTTCACATTGATGAACTTTTCCAAAATCTCAAACATGTTTCTTACACAAAAGGTGGATACTATATATAATACTCGATTTCAATACAAAAAGTTGTAACAATAAACACAAGCACAAGCACGACACAAATACACGAACATACGAATTGCTGTGTTTCTCTATTGATTTGGTTATTGAAATTTTATTACAAGAATTTATATCATGTGGTCAAAGTGTCTTTTGCTATGGTTAATTTTGCAATGCCCATGGGAGTGAACCTTGATATGGAGCAGTCCCGCAGTATCTAAACAGGCCTTCGATTTCCGGGCATCCATTGGGGTATGGGATCGACCGATGGAAAGGATCACGGCCAACTTTTTTCTTCTTAAGCGATCCGATACATCCATATGGATCTTGTTGGAATTGGGCCCTCACCAATGCCTCGCCTTTCAAAGCCGCTTCTTTCGAAGTTGACGAAGCTGGTGTGCCTGTGTAAAAGAATCGTGACTCTGGAAAGCCGATTGCAGAGCGGTGCAAGTTTGCAAATCTCTCTTCCTTGAAATCATAACTTACAACCTGATCCAAAATGCAATAGTATAATGATGAATTTTTAATCTAGAATGCGAGGAACAAACAGCATTTGTTAGAAACAAAAAACCAGCAAGCAGGATATCGGAATTCAGAATGGATCAAGTAGGATATGCTTACAGTTATGTTTTGCGGGTATGTCCCGGTAAGCTCTCGAAACCGGCAAACACTAAAGAGAAGATTTTCAAAGCTATCTCTTGCATGCTCCTCTGTTAATGCCCTCCACTTCACACTTTCTTCTTTCCCTGAAAAACAGTTGAATATCAGAACGCGGCTCGATGATTCAAAACCATACTGTTGTAGAAACAATTTCATCGAATAGAGACAGGCAAGAAACAAACTCATAGAACTAGACCAGAGAGTGGAACTCTTACTAGTGAGCTAAAATGGTAGCAAATATGGATTTAATGGGTCATTAACTTACAGGAACTAATGGGAACATTCAAATATATACGATGCTCATCTCAAGAAATCGATAAACTTGTCGAGTTTACATTTCATACTTCAGAGTTCAAACCAATGGGAACATTCAAGTATAACTAAGGCATGAAAGTACAGCATATAATCAGAGAAAGGAAGAAGGTTGAATAAGTGAACATACCAAACCATCCTTTCGATTCAGAAACTGTCCAATAACTCTGTGCCTCACTTCGAGGACCGGCATCCTTCCTAGTCTCTCCACCGCTAAACAGAAGCAAAGCCGCATCATCTCGTGCAGTGCTTTCGATCCCTTCCTTTATGTGACTCGAAAAAGTAGCAGCCTGTCCTGGATTCTTCTGGTACGACTCCAAAAACCAAGAATCCTCCTTATCAACTTTCCCACAAGTTCTACTCTTATAAACCGAGTGGCCAGCAACCATTACAAGATTCTTAAGCTTGGCATACGGATAATAATCACCAAAACCATCATCAGGTTTCCCATAATTTCTCAGCATTCTATATTGGTGCTCATATAGATATAGAACTATAAGGATTGTGACCCCAAATGCCAAGGAAACAAAGAAAACAAGGAATGGATGTAACTTGTAACAGTAATGAAGCCTATTAGCCAAAGACTTAATCATTCTAACATGGTAAAAGAGTAAATTTCTAGACCTTTTGGTTCTTTTGACAGTACCCGATTCAATATCAAAGTCTCCCCTTGGATATGCACTGAAGGACTTTGGACTATTCGACCCAAATGGATAATTATTCATGATAACACAAATACAGTGGAAAAGCTTTGAGATTTATGTAAATAAAGCATACCCAGAGAAGCAATTCAACAGATTATCCAGTAAAGATCATAAATTTTACTTCGATTAGACAAAACCAACGCATAAGCTACTAAAACGAAAGATCTTGAACGTCAAAATTGCAGCTTGGGAAACTAGAAAGAGTAAACTCACCAAAAACCTGGCAGAATGGAAGAGATTCAGATTCAGATCCAGAATCTCAAAAATGTCAGAGATGGTGACTAGAAGATGACTAACAACAGGGACTGAATTCTTGGGTTTTGCCCATTTGAAGCCCAAAAGGTGATCCATTTGTTTTATAAAAACTTTGCTTGTTTATCATTGGAAAAGCCCAAACCTACAGTTCTATAACTCTAAATATATTTATGCCCGTGTTACTGTTTTAGTACCTCAATTAATATTTTAACAAAATGGTACCTAATGTTATATTTTTGTTCTATTTTAGTACTCGACCCTTAAAAACTAACGGAGATGATGATGTGGCTTGGATCCCATTTTGTCTCATCCTTTCCCACTCTCTTGTATTCTCGCCAGTATCCCGATCGTGGAGGTTGGGTCCTTCTATGGACCCGCATTTGAGGTCAGCATGTGTTTTAAACCCAAAAAGTGTTCGATTGGAAGAAGAAGAAAAATGAGGAATTTACAATTTTAATCCAAAAATTAAAATAATGTTTAACTGATAGAATTTTAGACTAAATTGATAGATTGTATAAGTTTTTGGACTAAAAATATTATCAACCCAAGTCATGTCATTATTTCTATTAATTTTAAAAGGTGGAGATACCGAAACATAACAAAAACGTAATATTAGGTATTATTTTGTTAAAAATAATAGTTTGGGTACCAAAATAGTAACGATAGTTAGGTTACTAAATGTGTAGTTTTCCATGTATTTATTTTATGATGTTCTTGAAGGCTGAAGCTACTGCTTATCATTTGCATTTGGATTTTGAATGACTAATTTGGTTGGTGTAGTTTTCAGACATAGTAATGTTGCATATGGAAGTGTGTTCTGGCCACCACATATATCAACCACTGTTAACCTGTCACATGAGACATGTTTCAGATTGATTATGTCTTGTTCATTAGAGTACATCTTGAGTGTCTTGTAAATGTTTGTTGAATGATTGATGAGGGGTAATTAAGTTGATTCCTTCTGGCTCATAGGTCAGTTTTCACGATTTGCGTTGTTGTTTACATCATGTTTTTTCCCCTTCTGGTATGAACTGGAACACGTTAAATTCCAAGATAATCAAAAGATTTAGACTTCAGATTCTCTGGAAACTACTGAACCTCTCCCACTTGGATTTTACTTCAGAAAAACAGACAGCAAATCTGTCTACTTCGTGATTTGTAATTTGATTTAGTTTTATATTAACAGATAAGGAATGCATAGCTAAACCCAGATGGTTAGCTTAAGTTGTAAGTGGGCCAAATATAGCTTTTCATTTCACATGACTAGGAACAATGCACCATTTTTAGAACATGGGAACTTTAAGATCTTAATATATCTTTACTGAAAACAGATGTCGGGGAAGCTTATGGGAGAAAGTGGTCCTTCTGTATCCCCTAATAATTCTCATGTTCAATCTTGTTCATGCCAACCAAGTTTTATGTCAAAGCCCTTGTCTTTTTCATCGGCTCGGCTCGATGTCCACCGGAATGGGCTTCAAAAGCTACCCTTTTCCCTATTGGTCCCCTACTTGAAAACTGCAGCTGATGAATTGATTGATTTTTCTAGCACTGTGCCACTTTTAAATTATTGTTTTGCTTTCCGCGATCGATGCCATTGATGAAAGCTTGCTTTATTGGATGATTGAAGTGACCCCTGAAGACAATTTTGGTGTTGTAAATTATACAGTGAATGAGTAGTGTAACTTTGATCTTGTCATATGGAATATAGGCTACCAGCTTGATTGCATTTGGACATCTTCCTTTATTCTGTTGGGTCACCTGCATATCTTAGCAGTTGTAAATGTTCCTACTTTGGGGAAAAAGATGGTGAAAACAGTTACTCGGTCCGATTCTAAAGTTCATTTTTCCTCTTCTGTTCCTACAGGACAACCGCCCCACTTGATCAAAAATAATGGATTCGATATGACTTCACGAAGCTAGACAACGGCCTCGAGATGTCCAACTATTTCATATGCCTCACAGAAATAAATATAACAATATTGAGGAGTCCATTTCGGATTAATGAAGCAGCAGTTTGAGGCCTATATTTTACTACATATTATCAGAATTCAGACCTATACAAATGTCTGTTAAAAACAAATACCGATGAGACTAAAGCACATCAACTAAGAAGGTGAAGTGATGAGAGGTTCGGATGATCTCGAGAAACTAGAACAATGAACTGCAGCTCTGGGGTTGTTTGCTATGACTTTACAGAGAAGATTTGGTTTCTCGGAGTCATCGTTCTCATGCCTGATCTCTTTCAACATTGCTGTTACATCTTTCATGGTGGGTCGTTCTTCGGGACTTGGATTGACGCATAGGAGAGCCACGCCGAGCACTTGAAGCATTTCTTGGATTTGTGTGCTTGATCTTATGAGCAACATCTGGTCTATAATTATTGTGAAGTCTTTCCTCTTTTCACGAAGTTCAGTGTTGATCCAAGTTATAATGTGGACGCCGTCCGGAATACTGTTGTCGGCCGGTTCCATGCCTGTTAAAACTTCCAGGAGAACTACACCAAAGCTGTACACATCACTCTTCTCTGTGATCCTCATGCAGTATCCATACTCTGCAAATTATCATAATAATGTCAGGACGGACACGTAAAACCGAGTCTGAATAACATATATACAGGATTGAACTGGGAACATGTCCCTAAACATGTTCAGAACGCAGAAGGCAAATGCCAGAAAGACAATTCACCAATATTAACTCACCTGGAGCAATATATCCGTAAGAACCTGCAACAATGTTGGAAGCTCTCGGACTCTCCGAAACATCGACAAGCTTTGCCAGACCAAAGTCTGCCAAGAAAGCTTCAAACTGTGGTCCTACCAAGATGTTGTTGGCTTTGATATCCCGATGAACTATTGACGGGATACAGTCATGGTGAAGATAAGATAAACCTTGAGCAGCTCCAAGTATGATCTTATATCTTGCATCCCAGTCCAAGAACAAGTTCTTCTCGTGCAGCAATCCGGCCAAGCTCCCGTTACTAATGTAATCAAACAAGAGTAATCTGGTTTTTCCATTGTCACAGCATCCCAGTAGCCTCACTATATTTTTATGCCTTATGGATCCAAGTGTCTGAACTTCTGCAGTAAAAAAATCCCTCTCTGGATACTCACCATTTTTTATTGGCCATAGTTTCTTCACCGCAACAACCTGCTTTGTCGGTGTCTCAACACGATAAACCACACCAGAACAACCCTTTCCGATGATGTTTGAATCCGACAGACTCGTCAATATGTCGTTCACAGAGAAGTCAAGCTTTTGGAAGGGGATGAAATGCCAGTCCAAGAAATCATCTTCATGTTTGGCTCCATGAACTCTGATAAATAAAAATACAGCAACAGTGACTACTACAATGGTTATGGTTACACTGAAAAGCGTGCGGACGATAAGATTTCTGGTTGATCTTTTGGCATGGAGATTTCCACTCGAGCACTCGGTTCGGTTAACACAAAGATCTTGGTTGCCGGAAAAAGCAGCGGTGGGGAGATTATGGAATAACTTAGTATCCGGAAGGATACCTGAAAAGTTATTGAATGAGACATCCAAAGAAACAAGATTGTCAAGACCACCAAGGACCATGAGGCTCCCAGTTAGCTTGTTGTGAGAGAGGTCTAAGTTGGCCAGTTTTGAGAGATATGAAAAGCTTTCCGGAATAGGTCCAGTTAAAGCATTCCAACTGAAATTCAAGAGTATATCGAGTCCTTGCAGACGACCGATCTCTTCTGGGATCGAACCAGCAATCTTATTTCTGCTTACATCCAACAGCTGCAAATCCTTACAGTTCCCCAGTGACTTAGGGATCACACCTGTTATCGAGTTTCCACTGATTACCATTTTGTTCAACGATGTCAGCTTGCCTAAGTTCTTAGGAATGGTGCCTGCTATGTTGTTCATCGAAAGGTCCAGGATGTTAAGATCAGCAAGGAATTCAAAAGATTCCGGAATCGTACCCCGGAGCTTATTTGCACGTAAATCCACCATTTCTAAACGAGTGCAGTCACCAATGTCGGGAGGGATTTCTCCAGTAAACTGGTTTTCTGATAATTCAAGAAAGCTCAAACTATGCAACAGCCCAATGCCTGATGGAATTTGACCACTAAAGTTGTTTGATCCCATCCTTAAACGAGTCAAGCTAGTGCAATTCCCCAGAGTTTGTGGGATTTCACCAGAAAGTCTGTTTGATAACAACAACAACTGGGTCAAGTTCTTCAAATTGAACAGAGAACTTGGAACTGAACCAGTAAGTGAATTGTGTGATAAATCCAAATGTTGCAGTTTCTCACAGTTGGCTAGCTCGGTCGGTATGCTGCCACGAAGCTGATTTTGCCATGCAAAGAACTGAGTAAGCTCCTTTAGCTCTCCAATGGCTGCTGGAATCTCACCAGAGAATCTATTGTTATCCAACTCCAGTTGCTTAAGCCTTAAGAAATTGCCTATGAATGGAGGTATGTTACCAGAAAGGTTGTTCGAAGACAAAAGAAGCTCCTCCAATGAAACCAAATTGGCAAGAGATGAAGGAACCTCCCCAGTTAGATAATTGAAGGAGATGTCAATAATAACCAAACCAGAACAGTTCCCTAATGACTCTGGAATTCTCCCACTCAGCTGGTTCTGCCATAGTAACACTGTCTTGAGATTCTTCAATGAACCAAGTTCTTCAGGAATCTCACCAGAAAGTTGGTTTTCATAAAGAAACAACTCCTCCAAAGCTGAAGAATTGCCAATTTCTGGTGGGATATGACCATTAAGCTTGCTTGTATAGATTGAAAGAGTCTTGAGATTCTTCAGTTCCCCTAAACTTCTCGGAATCTGCCCCGAAATACCGGTATCCGCGAGTCCAAGTAAAGCTAGTCGTCTGCAATTCGATATCTGCATTGGGATTTCACCCTCAATACCTGAGTTACCCCCAGCCCTGAAAATCATCAGTTCCACCAATTTTCCAACCTCTGCAGGAATCTTTCCAGAAAGATTGTTATCAAACAGTTCAAGCAACCGAAGCTTCGAACAGTTTCCGATCTCCCTCGGGATTCCACCGTGTAATAGATTTGTGTTCAAAGACAACGACTGCAACCGAGACAACTTCCCAATCTCAGGTGGAATATTTCCGGAGAAAGCATTGAAACTAAGGTTCAAGGTGACCAACGATGACAAGTTCCCTATTGAAGGTGGGATTTCCCCTGTGAGGTTCCCATGTGAAAGAACAAGAGCAGTAAGATGCTGGAAAGAGACAATCTGGGAGGGAAAACCGGTCTGAAGATCGATGTTCGATATACCGATTTCACTAACGAAGCCTCCACCGTTACATTTGATGAAATCCCATTTGCATGGATTCTGGTGGGATGGATTCCATGATGAGAAGAAAGCAGAAGAAGAAGAAGAAGAAGAATTGAAGGTTGAAAGCCATGAAAGTAAAGAAAGGCCTTCATGGTTCAAGCAAGAAATGGGAGGAAGAAAGATGAGGAACAAGAGAATACTAGAGATTACATTGCTTGACATGATGAGTATAGTGTTCCAAACACTGTTCTGTCTCTCCTCTAGTTATAAGATTATCCAATGTCAAAGTTTCAATCTTTTTGTTTGGAACTTTTTTTCTTCTCTTATCATGAAGATTGAAATCTTGAAATGAAATTCCCCCACTT
This sequence comes from Hibiscus mutabilis, assembly GCA_019671005.1. Lineage (NCBI taxonomy): Eukaryota > Viridiplantae > Streptophyta > Magnoliopsida > Malvales > Malvaceae > Hibiscus > Hibiscus mutabilis. The sequence continues at coordinate 49,659,323 of CM033727.1, forward strand.
TCTCTAATACATCTTTACTTTTAATCCTATAAATACAATTCTCTTGCACCATTTTACAATATAGTAAATTTCTTTTTCTCTATATGCAATTTTTCGATCAATACTTTATGTTCAAGATTTATATTACCTTGACCCTCGTTACTCTTAAATTGAAGAATATTGAGTATTTAAGCATACTCAGTCTCAAGTCCTCATGTATATTGTCCTAATGACAATGACAATCAAAATACAGTCAATCGACTAAAATTTATTTATTATCATATACGCTCTGTAAAGCATGTAATAAATTGCATATTGGAAGATATAGTGAGTAGAAAAAGAGATTAGCAACAAGATACAAAAACAAAATCCCAATGTACTATAAATTGACTTGGATAGAGGAATTAAATGGACATGCATGCTCTGCGTAATTATTCAATACACAAGCTGGGAAAACAAAAAGTTTTCACAAACTTTTTAGTTTTAGGGATTAAACTTAGTGTTTAAAATTGATGGGTTGTGGTTAGAACTTAGGGATTGGGGTTATAATTTAAGGTTTATATGTTAAAACTTAAATCATTGACCATATTACACTAAACTCTGAACGCTAACCTCTAAACCTTAAATTATAACCTAAACCTTAAATTCTAACCACAACCCTTAAATTCTAAACCACCAAACCTAAACTCCTAACCTTAAACCATGCATGTATATTGAATATAAATCTGCATGCTTTACCCGTATTTTTTACACTAATTATTACATATGTATGCATGTATGTGAATGATGATGGATGGTTACTTGCAATTTTCCAAACACTTTCAAACAAAGATGGCTCATCTTTTCTTTCCTTGAGTTGAGTTGCATGACAACCCTTGAGGGTGTCTGAAAATGACAAAACAACACCAAAGAACAAAAGAGAGAAAAACATAGTGGACACCACATTATTTATTTATTTATTTATTTATTTATTTATTTATTTATTTATTTATTTTAGAACTGGTAAGGTTTCAAGATCAGTTTGATATGGAAAAAAAGGCTGATGTTAGTGAAAGGATTAGACATGGGGGTGTATGCCCCAGTATCCTTCTCTCATGCATGAACCTCCCCTCCCCACCACATGCAATATTGGCCAATACCCACTCCAATATGATGCTAATTTTGTCCATTTTCATCGTTCTTGTTGGCTTTTTGCCCTTTTATATATGGATTTATATTTAATACACCGTCGGTTGAAATAAAAAGTTCTTACAAGCGTTTATAATTTTGGGTTTATAGTTTTTAGTTTAGTGTTTATGGGTTTAGAATGTAGGGATTAGAGGTTAGAGTTTAGGGTTTTAGGGTAAAATGAATAGGGATTTAGATTTTAACCTATAAATCCTAAATTCTAGCCTTAGAACCTAAATTCTATCCACAACCCCTAAATTATAAACCTTTAACTAAATTCTCAAACCCTAAAACTAAGGCGATTGTGGAAATTTTTTTTCACCGCCAGTGTATGAAATAATTTGGCATACAAATTGTGTACAACTTAGAATACACAACATTATCTATTTCAACCTTAAACCTTATAACCCTAAACCCTAATTATTAAAATTTAAACTCTAAATCTTGAATGGATGGATGAGATTAACAATAGAAAATGTGAATATTATAACTTGAAAAAAATAAGAAGTTAATCTCAGTCATCCATTTCACCCATCTAATAACCCATATATATATATATATATATACGGGATGGGATCCAGATACACTATATAAAACTTAATTAGTTTTATACTAATCCATAACCGTTGGATGAGTGAAATTGATGGATGAGATTAAAAGTAGGATATGTGAAGATTACCACTTGAAAAAAAAGCAATGAGTTAATCTCATCCATTCATTTTACCCATCTAATGGCCATGAATTAGTGTAAAACTAGTTAAATTTTACACAAATCCATATATATATATATATATATATATATATATATATATATATATATATATATATATATATACCCAAAATGTTTTTAAAAAAATCATTGATCATTCCAATGTTTAAAAAGGTTAATATTCATTTTATTTTTAAATTAAATAATTTGAATTAATCGATTAAACAAATGAAAATGCATCTATTTAATCTTCTATCCTTTTTATTCATGTGATGATATCACAGTCTTCTTCATTTATATCATTTTGTCTTTTTTTCTACTTCATCAATTTCTTTTAAGAACTTAATTTTACCTAAAAGAATGATGGCAAATGGTTGTCAAAAAGAGTTAAGGTTGATGTTTTGGTTGGGATTGTGTAATAATTTTGACTTCTTATTCACTGCGCGAGCCAAATAATTAATCCTTCGTGTTCTATTGGCTCATATCGGAAGTAGACCTTGACCACAAATTTTAAGTTAAATATTATTTTTATTACATAAACTTATAAAACCATTTTTTATAATGCAATTCATATAAATTTGAAAAATAATATGATTTTGGAACAAATATAATTGCTTGAAATTAGCTAATAATTGTTTTTTTTTGTTATATTTTTTTTGAATAGTTTAAAAGTGATTACAATGTAGGATTTGTTCATAAATATTCTTAACTCTTTCACAATTTGAACCCTAGTCTCCTAGATTGAATATCATCCATTTTTCTACTAAGATCACTTATTGGGTTCTTTCGGGTTGGACTTCTATAAAAGCAATTAAGATAGATAGATGGATGAAAAGTTAACAAATCATGATTTTATTTGTTTGATTTCTAAAAACGCTATTGAGTTAGATGGAATAATGGGTTAATAGTTTAGATGAGTCGGCCAACTTATAAATTATTTGAATTTCTTAGAAAATTGCGCGGACCATACATGGGAATGCCCCATTAATTAAATGTGCAAAGTCACTATCTATGCCCAACAACATTCTCAAACATTAAGATATTGAAAATGACCTATTGATCTTTGAGTTTATGTTATTTATTTATTTGTGGATCATTTTAATTTAAAGTTAGTTTTGATTCAAAATATTGTTTTATTATTAAATAAAAATGTTGTTATTTTAATTTTTATATATGAAAATTATTAATCCAAAATTATTTTGAAGTGTATGCTTAAATAATTGGCGTGGGTTGGACTCTATGGGAGAATAGCTCAAGAGTGAGATGTAAAGTACTTTTAATGTGACTCTCATTTTTTATAATCATCAGTATTTATTGATTGATTAATTTGGATTGAGCACTGCAAAAACTCAGTATGAAAATAATCCTCCTAATTTAATATGACCGTTCACAACTTTAAGATTTAAACCCATTATCTTATTTAAAAAATATAGTATCTCATCTCATTATATCAACTGATTGTTGGTATGACTCTGAATTTTCTAACCTAAAAGAATAATCTCCCGTAGCAATGGTTGAGAGAACTTGTGTGAATAGATGCGCAAGCTCAATGGAAAAAAAAAATGTTTTGTACAAAGCAGTCATAGGTAATGGCAGGGGTATTCAAAAATTTCGATTTTTAAATATTCGACATGTTGACGTGTCGACCCAATAAAAGATAATCAGATATTTTATTTAAAAATTTATCTGATTGAATTTTCAACCCTCCAAAATATCATAAATTCATGGGTCAAAACACGAGCGGACTTTCATATTATTTAAAAATCGAATATCTAAAACTTTATGTACCTGAAAATGTGAGTACCCAGTTATAAACAACCCTATGTAATGATGTGTTGGGTATGACACCAAGCACAAGATTAAATTCTGTAAAGTCTAAACCAAAGGAGTTCAAGAGAAATCGGTCAGCAAAAGAGAAATCGGACTTAAAGTTTAAACCTCGTTTAAAAGTTTAGGACTTCTCCTCGTTAGACTAACCAGTCATTTTGACGCATTACTAACAATATTTATATATATTAATTTAAGACAATGATTTATTAGCTGTATTATAGTAGATTAATTAATTAATTAATTAATTAATGTAAGCACCAAGTTTTTAAAGTGGGAAAACAGTTGAGACCAAAATCTTGAGATGGTCCCCTGAGGAAGATAAGGGGAGGAATATTTTCTGGAAAGGCATTTGAAAACAAACAAATAGAGAGGAACAAAAATAATTTGATTTTCCAATGAATAAAAATAATTGGAATAAGTTCGAGAAAATGTAGGGGGCAAGTGATGCCCCACTGGGCTTATTTTATCTATTTTCTTGGCATTTTCATTTTTTTTAACAAATACTTAGTTACAAAATTATGGGATTAGAGGGGCTTAAAGAGGAAAACATCATTTTAATTCTCACGATATGATGCAATTAGATAAACTAGACTGGTAGTCACTGAACGTTTAGAGTAATTTTACTTTGGTCACTGAAATTGAAAAATTTTCAGCACAATCACTAAACTTTTAATTTTAATTCATTAGCGTCACTAAACTTTTAATTCATTTTCATTATCGTCACTAAACTTTTAATTCACTTTTATTACAGTCATTATCGTTAAAAAATGCTGACGTTACATGTTAAATTCTTCTTCTAAAAAATAACCCTAATTTTCGAATTTACAGTCGCCACCAAGACTAAATTTTGATGAACAAAGCCATCATCAGTCAATTCCTACAATGGGAAGAATCCGTTTGGCCATAAGATAAATATAGTTTGGTTTCAAGCTAATCTAGCGGTTAATAATTACGGATAAAAAACTTTTAATTTTTAGTTCCAATTGAAATTTTTAGTTTTGATTCATCATTGTTAACAGTCAGATCAACTTGAAACTAAATTATGGTAATCTTCTGTCAAAATAAATCTTTTCCATTATTGGAATTGACCAAAGATCGCTTCGTTCATCAGAATTGTCTTTGTGGTGTCTGTAAATTTAAATAATTATGATTCTTTTGGGAAGAAGACTTTAACGTGCTACATATATTTCTTAATAGAAGCCAACAAAAATGACCGTAATAAAAACGATTTAAAATTTTAATCATTGTGATAGAACTTTTTGATTTCGGTAACTTCTAACGCAGTTTACCCTATATTTTATAAGTTGAGTTAGATCGATTGTCACATGATACTACTAAAAGTTTCTTTCGCTCGGATATAAATCGTTTAATAAATATGAAATGGTATGTTTAGAAGTTTGATACATTTAATAATTTGTATTGTGTTCAACCCAACGATTGCTCAATTTTAATCGTCAGAATTGAGTTGTACTTTACAACTTCGGAAAGTATTTTTCAATTCTCTAAAAATAAGGAGTGACAATCAGCTATTTTTTTAAAGTTATTACATCTTCAACTCAAAAAGACGTCGTTGATTTAAAAAGTGTTTTAACTTGCAGTTTGAGAGACGGATCGGTTGGTCATAATTCGGCTTCCTGTGAACAAACTTAGCGGCGATTTGTTATGGGGAATCAAGATCGAGTTTGATTCTCTGTGGACACCATAACTCGAGTTGGGCTATTCCAGTACTAAAAGTGGCTTGGTGCTAACGACGATAGACGTGGTTAAACCAATTAGGATCGGATTTCAGAGATAGACTTGGAAATATTAATCGACCGGAGAGAAGAGTTAGCTGCAGGGGTTGAGCATGTTAACTGTAATTTACGTGCTATCCAGAAAGGAAAATTATTTCAATGAACGATCAAAATTGAAGCTAGCAAAGCCTAAAGTTAAACCATCATCACTGAATTCTTACTTTACAATTTATTGCTTTTATTTACATTTTATTTTTACTTCATTATCTCTAAAATCCCCCTCTTTTATTTTTGCAGATTATTCAAACCAAAAATCGACATTGTCAATTTTCTTAATCCATGTAGATCGACCTACTTCTCTATACTATTTTTTATTATTTATTAAAGATTAAGATTATTTATTTGACACTTTCGACACTTATCGCCCACTAAATTAATTGTAATCCAGGTGAAATTGGGAAAAAAAATATCAAATTAGTCACTTCTTCTGCACCATTTCATGCATAGTTTTCAACATAAAACAAAACAGTAATGTCGGTTTTTAACCATGAATTAGAGAAACATAAAGCAAATGACAAAAATAACTTTATTATAAGGCAAAGCTTATGAGTCTGCAAACCAGAACAAAAAGAAATGGTAAGTGAAAGAACCAAAAATAACTGTTAAAAAATACATAAAACAAAATCAAAGGAACATTATAATAACTAGGGATGGACCAAGATTTTATGTTATGGGGCTAATTTCTAAAATTTTAGCAGGGATAAAAATAAATTTTTAATAAGTTTTTTAAAATTTTTAACCTAAAATACACGATTCCCATTAAAATCGTCGCAAGTCGACAGTTGTTTTAAACTTAAAAAACAACTTCAATAATTTGTCTAAAATACATCGTTTTACCGATCTTATGCTCATATTACCATATGCCACTAAAAAGTGAAGTATGTTACACTATTTTTTTTACACTGAGCAATTGTATGTTTTTCTCAAGATAGTATATGTTCAGCTTTTAACTCTTATTAAAACTTACGCACGTTTTGTAGATAAAATTGTTCAAACTCAAACCTTTTAAGGAGAATAACATTTCCTTCTCTACTGATACCATTCATTTGAGTTTTTAAAAGTGAATACATAAATCAACTGGATTATGCCATGGATTCTTACTAGCTGAACATATTAAACATCTTTATGCAGTGACTCGAGTATTACTTGGATTCCATGTTGTGGTCGAAGGGTGATAATGAGTACTGGTTTGTGGACATAGGCAGGGGAGAGGGTCATGGCGTAGCGTCGCCATGGACAGAGCAACCTTGGTCTCTGTGATTGCAAAGGTCATACCAACACAGAATCAAGGTCCCAATCCGAATGGAACGAATGCAGCCGCGTTGTATTTGGTACCTTCGCCGATTCCGTCTGCGAATCTCCCCGGTTTAGATGCACATCGTCTCCCCACAGTTGAGGGTCATGGTGAAGTGCAATGTTTAGAACCAGTATATTTAGATTAGCAGGCAAGACCAGTTTCCCCAGCTGAACTTCTCTTCCAACTTCTCTCGGCATAGCATTCGCCGGACCGTACAATCTTAGAGTTTCATTAATGATCACAGACATCTGTTTGCATAATTGAAACATGTTCAGATTACAATATATATATATGTATATATATGCATTGTCACAGGTAATTTACTTACAGTTTTGAGTTTGGAAATGCCCTCAGGATGTGGATTTTGGTCACCAAATATTTCCATAACTTCTCTTCTTGCTTTCTCCTGCCAATCTCTATGGATTGATAAAAGAAAGACTGCCCATGCAAGCAAGGAATTAACGGTTTCTTGTCCACCAAAGTAGAATGTTCTGCACTCCTCTACCAAATCCTCGACCGAAAGCCTTTTCCTCTGATCCGAGTCATGATAGGCATTCACAACACAAGTAATCCCAGAAAATCGTTGCCGAAGCTGTCGGCTTCGCCGTTCACAACTTTGTCTTCTCTTTTCTTAATGATCTCCATCACACAATCTTTACTACTTTGACAAGCTTTTCTGCCTCTACCAAATCAGCAGTTTTCCATAACTTGCTGTGCAAGGAAAGCAAACCGAGGTCAGCTATGTATAAGAAGATCAATTAAGCTAAGGAGTAACATACTAGGGACGGATGCTGAATTTTCTGTCAGAGATATGAACTTAGACAATCGATAGAAAATACATAAATTATATGAGAATTTAAAATTTTTGGAGGTGCGACTGCTCTCCCTAGTACGCTTCGGTCCATCCCTGGACATACCTGTTGAAAGGAATCCTAGTCTTGTGGAGATTTCGCATCACAATTACGGACAACTTGTGCAACATGTTAAATATCTCCTCCCCTTCCACGTAACTGCTACCGAAAGCTGTTCTCGATATCACTTCTGAAGCCAATAATCTGAATTCATGGAACACCTCGATCTCCTTCCCTTCTTGGCCTTTCCACTTTTCTAGCATTGTTTCAACGCTGGAAATTACTGCTGGACTCGTCTTCTGCTCAAACAATCCTCCAATATGTAAGCAACAGCATAAGAATAGAGTTCAGGACAATCTCAAGCTATGTTACTCGAACTCTTCATTTTCGACACATGGATATGGAAAATCATAAAAAAAATCTTATTATATACATGTTAGATACATATTCATATCCGATATTCATACTCGAATTGAGGCTTTACCTTTAAGCTTTCGCCATGAAAGACGTGGTTCGCCAACTTCCCGTAGCTTCACCCATTTCTCACCCTCAGCCATGACAAGCACTTCCCCGAGTATCTTGCTATCATAAGCTGTAAGCTTCCTTTTTGGAAAAGCGTTTTCACTGTTTTTCAGGATCTCTTTGGCTAGTTCAGGTTCTGTGATCACAAGTTCAGCTTGAGCACCGTTCCAAGAAAGATAATTCTTTCCTGACCACATAAAACAAAAGAGCCCAATAGGGGTGATTATAAATCGAATCAATCACGAGTTAAGCGGTGCACGACTCAAAAATTATTCGACTTATATTCAACTCGAATCGATATTTAACAAATTCGATACAATTTTGTTTGACTCTGTTTTTTTTTTAATTATTGCTTGACTTACCTTGTTGCTTGTTAAGCTCATCGAAATTTTTTATATTATCTTTTTACTATGTAAAACCTAATTATACAAAACTTGATATAAACATAAATTAATAAATTTAACAAAAATAAATAACAAAATAGTGTGCGAAGCAATTTCAAAGAGCAATCATATTTGGCGTTGGTCAAGCTGTTATGGGTTTTAATCCCACTAAAAAAACCCACATCCTTCTCTTAGAGTCCCTCGTTCCCTTCCCCTCTACCTAGAATTAGGTTTAGAATTATGATTTGTCAAAAAAATCTAAACCTTAAAGTAACAATTCACAAATACATCAAACTAACGTATTAAAGCAAAATTATTGAGCTGCTCGCGAGCTTTTATCGAGTCTTGAGCCTTGCTCAAAATGACTTGTACAAGTCTTAAGTCGAGCTCAAGTTTAAGTTGAATTTATTCGAGTCGAGTATTGACCGAGTCGAACTTGAACTGCTCGTGAGCACTCCTAGAACCCATCCTTGCTTAGAGCTAGAAGCCAGGAATCAGAGTGACAAACAAACATGCATGCATGTATCCATGATGATGATCTTACCATACGTGTTGAGCCAGGAGTAAATATGTGGCTGCAATCTGGGAAATATGTCATGAGTCAAACCCATAGGTTTGCCTGATGCTTCCTTTTGCATTTGGGCAACCCGTTTGTTGTTGCCATGGAAGAATCTGTAAGGAGGTCCTTTGATTCCCTGTGAATTCATCATGTGCTGTATACGGAGAGGAACCCACAAGTAATCATAAAGGAACTTTATCAAAGCTATGAGGAAGAAACAACATGGAACAACAATTACCAGCTTCATCAACTCACTCATTTTTCTTCTCTAAATTCTTAATTCAGATGCTCCTTTACTATTTTGAGCTTGTCAGTTCTGGTTCTTCTTTATATAAAATGTATGTATGTATTTAATTTAGGCATAAAGCTAAAAAAATACCTTAAACGTTTGACTGAATAGTCACTTTAGCCTTTTTTTTGAAGCAACTTAACCCTCAACGTTTCAGTTTGAGTCACAATTGCCCCTCTGTGGATGAAAACTATCAGTCAACTGACGATAAATAGCTTGAAATGACGTGATAAACCTATATGGCAGTGCACGCTGACATGACACTATCATATCGACAAATGTATTGACTTAAACAAATGTTACATCAGTTAAAAAATAATTTTATAAAATTATATAAAATATAAAATAATTTTTTCTGCTGACTTATCATTAAGTCAAGTCATTTCAAACAATTTATTTCAGTTATCTAACAATTTTCATCCGTAAAAAAATTATTTTAACTCAAAATGAGACGTTAAGGGTTAAATTACTCAAAAAATAAAGGTCAAAATAATTATACGGTCAAACGTCGAGGGTTTTTTAACTTTATGCTTTTAATTTATTTTAAAGCTATTGTCTTTTTATTTGTAAACTGCTCTCCATTTTTCAGTCATTTACATCAAGCTAACCTAATTTGCCGGCCAATATTTTAGTATTTTTGTCAATTAAATTTAGTTCGGTTGGTATATAGCTAGTACAATATACAAAAAGATATAAAATCAAATATGTTTAAATGCTTAATATTTTTTGATTTATGGGTGGAGAGGGATCTAAATAATTTAGACATTATATAAATATATATATATATGTGTGTGTGTGTTTTCAAGAAAAATATTAACTTGTCGAAAAATTGAACCAAATAAATTATATTTTGATACACAATATATGTAATAAAATGTATATAATTCTTTCCACCATAAAATACTAAATCATAAACTCTAACTCTAAATTCTAAAACTTACAATCTAAAATCTTAAATCATAAAGCTCAAATAAGCTCTTAAATCTTAAATTTGTTAAGCTTCTGTAAACTAGTGTGTACCATTTTTTTTCTTTTTTAAAATATATTTAAAGAAGTGAAAATATTATATGCACTGACAGTGAAAATTTTATTTTTCACAAGTGCCTTATTTTTATAATTTATAAGTTAAGATTTAGGGTTAGAGTTTTAATATTTGCGGTTAGGTCTTAAGGCTTGAGAATAAATTTTATGGTTTAATATTTAAAGTTTATAATTTAGAGGATAAAGCCTTAAAAAAGGACTTTAAAACCCACTTATGGAGGATATATTTTAAACTATCAGTGCATCAAATAGTTACCCTTTGTAAATTTACCCAAGTCAATTTTAAGATGTATATCCCATTAACTAGAAAAACTAAAAATTATTTAATCATTATTTCTTAAAAAAATGACTGCTTGTGTATTTTAAAACGTTCTTGAAAATAACCGACTATTTAGGTAACTTCTCGTTAAAAAAATCTAACAAAATTTTAATTTCTTTGAAACCTACGCATATAAATATCATTATTTTTTAATATATGAGTTTTAATATAAATTCTAGTGTTCATTGAAATTTGGATTTTTGTATTTGTGTGGTATTTTAATAGAGTTTAAAAATATCAAATTGAGCGACAGGTACCTCACTCTTCAATAATTCACGTAGGTTAACCTTTCATTTTCTGGCCTAACCAATTTGAAGAGCATATAATCAAGTTTCAATTTTAAGTTATTAACACAAATCCTTTTCATGAAAACAACCTAAAACATTTTATATCCCAACGTGATTTGAGATGTGTTGGAAACTCGATGGACCTAACACACCCACTACAGAGGACCTAGGATTGACCTCTACTATTACACCAACGCCCTGAGTCGGTTAACCTTTCTATCTCTAATTTCTTAGTGCAAAATAACTTAAGCGAAAGTGCGACCATACACAATTTAGGCATTATAACGGACCATATACTATTCAGGCGGCAGAGCTGACCATATTCACTTAGGCGGCATAGCCGACCATATAGTAACCAATTCAAGTGCACTAAGAAAATACATAAACTTAAGCTTAACCGGAAAACTTTTAATTACAAAGAAAAATAACACTTTTAATTAATACACACAAATATTACAAACATACCTCACTACAATATTTCTCTCGACCCTTACCTCCCATGTACACTTGCCTCACAATCTTCATTCTCTCACGTCACTCTCCTATTTTCACTTCACACTTACAATTCCTCAACTTATCTCTACTCGCTTGCACTCGTGCACTCTTATTTTTCACTTACAATATTCACGCCTATTTATAAGCTTCCCTTATATCGGTGAACTACTAGATATTATATATAATATTATATACTTTAGAGCTCTCTAGAGCATTAGGCTTTTATATTATTTAACTATAATACATGATTCCTTCTAGAATATTGGAGAGAGTCGGTGTACTTTTAATACTCCCCCTCAACGACTTCGCTCTTCAGATGATTTGCAAATCATTCAGAGTGCTTCTTTAAACTTCTCAATCTTTGCTCTACTTAGAATCTTCGTGAATTGGTTTGCAACTTGTTCATTTATCTTTGATGGCATCATCTTGAAATCTATTTCAAGGGTCTTTTTGGCAAACTTTTGTAAGTCATCATAGAAAGACTCCTTGTCGGGATAGTCGAAGATCGCCATTAGCACTTTGGGAAATTCTTTTGCCAAGTCCCATTTCTCTACATTCTTGGGATAAAATTGACGTTGTAACTTCTTCTTGAATTCCTCCCAAGTAGCAAGGGTGCAAACTCCCTTCTTCATTTTACCATGCTTACGCCATAATCATAACAGTGCAACATCTTCCAAATAAAGTAAGACATGGCCAATCTTCTTGTCATAGTCGATCTTCTTAGCATCCTCCATGACATTTGTAGCTTGGATGTATTGTTCCAAGCTCTTCGGGAAGTTATCTTTATCGTTCACGTTCTTAGTCCCCTTATAAGACTTGGGTTTACAAACTTCTACCATCGAAGAAATTGGAATTGGGACGAATGAGGTAGCTCCCCATTCTTGAGCTAGTGTCTTTCTAAGAAACTTCATCTCCTCCCTCATATTATCCAATTTCCCATATACCACCTTAAGCTCTTCTCTTAGAGCTTTGTTATCTTCCTTAAGGATAAGGATTTCACTAGAAGAAGTCTCACATTGTTGTGAACACTTACCTGTAGCTTTATTTAGGGCTCCCAATATTTTTTCCCGAAGCTCATTTACTTTCATTTGGCTTAGACGAAGCTCCTCAGATGTACGTTGATATACAACTGTCTTCTATATACTTTTATCTGTCGAGGATGAGCATTCTCTTTCTTTACTTGGATCTTATGCTTGCTCTTCACTTTCTTTCTTATCTTCTAAAACTTCTTCTAATTCAAAAGATTCTAAAAGTTCGATCTCCTGAGTTGACCACCGAGAAAAAGCTTCATCAAACACCAAATTCCTTGAAGTATAGCACTTGCAATTGGTTGGATCACAACATCTCTCATCATTGGAGCACCCAGAGTCGACGATCCAATCTTCCTCGTAATCAATTTTTGACTCCATGGTTGTTGCAAGAGTTGGTTTCTCCACGTCTTCTTCCAACTCTTCATCCTTGTAGTCTATATATGGATTTGTAGTTGCAACGAGAGTCGGTGCCTCCATGTCTTCTTCGAACTGTTCTTCATCATTATAGTTTGTCTTTGAGTGTGTGGTCGCTGCATCCCATTCTTCCTCACTGATGGAAGCATCCAACATGACCTCACTCTCATCTTCTTTTGTGGTAGCCATGTTTCCTTAGAAAGTCTTTCTCCTAGGAAATCTGCAATCTCGAGTAAAGTGCCTTTCTTGCCACAATTGAAACATTCACGACTCTCCCTTATGGGCAATCTGCAATCTCGAGCAGAGTGGACCTTCCTTCCACAGTTGAAGCATTCACCGCTTTGTCTTCTATCGTTCTCCTCGTACTGTTGGTAATAGTCTTCTTTTCCACATCGAGCTCCCCCTAAAGTGTTACTTCTATCTCTTAGATGAAACTTGTCTCATTGTTTCCTCATTTCCTTAGGTATGTCTTGTCTTTGTGGCTTTCCTTTCTTCTTATTGGTGAATAGTGCCTCCTTTTCGTCTTTAATGATTACTTCATTCATCTGTTTGGCTAATGCTTCCCCGTATAACGGTAATAAATGCATTGTACTCGAGTCTTAGGCCATGGATGATAACTCTCTTCATCATTTCCTCGCTCACCTTCTTCTCTGGTACAAGTTGAGATATCTCAGACAAATAGATTTCATGTTGGTGAAATACTGAGCAACAAATAGGTTTCCTTGTGAGATGCCCGCGAACTCATTTTCCAAGAGTTGTAGACGTGCTTCATTCTTCTTTGAAAATAACTTCGCCAAAGTTTCTCAGGCTGTCTTTGGTGTCTTGTCATCCCGAATATGCTCCACTAGGTCCTTCTCGATTGTGTTCTTCAATATATATAAATCCTTCCCAACCTTGATCTTTCATTTTCTCAAGGCTTCAGCATTCTCCCTCGGTGGAGGAGTTGTGTTGGTGCCTACAACTATGTCCCACAAATCCTGACCTTGTAGGTATGACTCTATGCATGTCTCCCAATAACCATAGTTGTGGTCATTGAGCTTCCTAATTTCGTTGCTTGTGCTTCCAAAGTCTTTCATGCTGACTGACGCTCGACGTCCACTAAGCTTGGTTCCAAACCAATAGCTTCACAGTCCCCGACTATGTTCTGGCAGAGTCTCCTCTTAGCACATGAATGTAACGCTGACTAATGTAGGCGTCCAACGCTTACCGAAGCTTTCTCCACTGGTAACGGTCCCGGACCGCCCGCTTTGATACTAATAGTTGGAAACCCGACGGACCCAAAACACCCACGGTAGTGCCGACCATACACCATTTAGGCGGTATAACCGACCATATACTATCAGGCAGTAGACCATATCTCACTTAGGCGGCATAGCCGACCATATAGTAACTAATTCAAGTGCACTAAGAAAATACATAAACTTAGGCTTAACCGGGAAACTTCTAATTACAAAGAAAAATAACACTTTTAATTAATACACAAAAATATTACAAACATACCTCACTACAATATTTCTCTCGACCCTTACCTCCTACGTACACTTGCCTCACAATCTTCACTCTCTCACGTCGCTCTCCTATTTTCACTTCACACTTACAATTCCTCAACTTATCTCTACTCACTTGCACTCAGTGCACTCTTATTTTCACTTACAATATTCACGCCTATTTATAGGTTTCCCTTATGTCGGTGAACTACTAGATATTATAATATAGTATTATATACTTTAGAGCCCTCTAGAGCATTAGACTTTTATATTATTACATGACTCCTTCTAGAATATTGGAGAGAGTCGTTGTACTTCTAACAAGATGGTTGGGAAAAAATTTTAAGAAAAATTATAAGGCTCGTCATTTATTTTCATCAAAAAAAATTAAGAATGTGTCTCATTAAAAGATTATTTATTGATGTAAAGAATAAATCAATTCAAATTCAGAGAGAGAAAAAAGGGTTACAAGATTTCTGAATGGTTAATGGCAAATTTCCCTTATGGGGGAGATTTTGATTTCATGTGAAGGGATTGTTATGAGCTCATTTTAGTGTTGATGGCTGCCTTTGGAAGATTTAGTAGTCAAGGGTGATTCAAGGGTCGCTTATAGGGCTGTAAATGAGACAAGACAGATCGTGAGCTACTTAAGTTCAACTCAATTAACACTCAATTTGATTGGGCTCGATTAAATCGCGAACTTGACTTGAGTTTTAACGAACCGAGTCGAGCTACTCGATACTCGACTCGAAAAGCTTGTGAGCTACTCAAAAATATAATATACTAAAATCTTTGATTTTTTAAATTTAAAATCTAAATTCCTAAACCTAAAACCCTAAAACATAAACCCTAAACATAAGTCTTAAACCCTAAAATATAAATCTTAAATTCTAAACCCAACAACCTAAACCTCTAAATCCTAAACTAACACCCCAAACCCAAAAATTAACATGCTTGTGTAAAATTTAGTTTACACAACTCGTGTATGAAAGTTTTTTCCTAATAGGGCTTTAAATGAGACGAGACAGATCGCGAGCTACTCAAGTCCGACTCGGTCAACTCTCAACTCGATTGAACTTGAACTCAGCTCGAGTTCTTAACGAGTCGAGTCGAGCTCAGATTATTTAGGCTCGTTAAAAATTACTCAATCTCGAACTTGACTCAAATTTTTCATGAACAGAGTCGAGCTTAGCACTACTCGAGCTCGACTCGGCTCGTTTACACCCCTACTCGCTTATAATAATATAAAAATGTAGGTTGAATTTATACTCCAATATTTAGAGTGTGAACTCGTCTTTGTCTCGATATTTTTTTTTTAATTTTGTAATATATTTATAAAAAAATGATAAATTTTTTTGTTAAATTTAAAGTTTAGAGATTTAGTTTAAGATCTAAAATTTAGAGGTATAGGTTGTAGGATTTAAGATTTATGATTAGACTTCAGGGTTTATGATTTATGTTTTTTAATATTATAAATTTAAATTTTAGATTGTATAATTTAAATAGAAATGGTCGTATAATTCGTTTACAAATATTGTATGACCATATTTGGAAATTAGCATATAGTTGATAACCGATAGCGAAATTGCATTAGTTGATTTGACTAACTGATTGCATTAGCTGCTTGTATAAAAGTATTTCGTAAAATTAATTGATAACTTATAGACGTTTTTTAATGGCATAAAGTCAAAATTAGCTCCCAATATTTGATCGTTTGGTCACTTTGGCCCCTAACCTATTTGTTGGAGCATTTAGCCCCCTAATGGTTCAATTTTTCTCATAAAAAGCCTTATTTCAATAGAAACCGTTAGTTAACTAACGAACAACTTTATTTACTGGCGTGACATTAAAAATATTTTTAAATTAATTATAATAATTAAATAATGACACGTAACATCATCCCATTATTTTAAATACAAAGAAAATAAGCAAATTCGGACATTTGTTTAGTGGGAATTGAACACTGGCCATATGCATCGAAGGCTAAATGCCTAACTACCGGGCTAAACTACTATTTTAGAGTTTAATTACTATTTACTATATTTATTCATTATTATTTACTAGGTATCTTTGATTCGTTATTACCAAAAATTAAGTTTAATTAGTTTAAATTGTGATTATCTTTAATTATAACATAAATTAAAATATATTTATGAGATGAACTTTGTTTTCACTTTTAAAATATTGAAAATATATTTTTCTAAATTTATTTATAATTTATGAGGTTCTTTTTCTAATTTTAATTAAATGTTGTTGCCAAATATAAAAAATAATTAAAAAAAACTATCATTCTCAATAAATTAAAAATTAAATTATTTTTTAATAATTATTATTTTTAATTTTAATTATTTTATATTGTTGTAAACAATTAATTAAAAATAGAAAAAAAACTAAAAAATTAAAATTTAGGAAAAATATCAATTTCAATAATTTAAAAATATTATATTATAAACAAAAAAAATAAAGTTCATCTCATAAATATATTTTGATTTATGTTTTAATTAAGGATATTCACAATTTGAACTAACTAAATTTAATGTTTGGTAATAATGAATTAATATAACTAACTAGTTTAGTGGCAAGTTGTATTATCCTTTCATCTAAGAGTTATGTGTTCAATTTTCTTTATGCACTAATTTTTACTACTTCACTTTTAAAATATGAGATAATGAATAAATATAATAAGTGATAATTAATTTCTAAAATAATACATGGTGGTTAGGTGTTAGCCTTCCATGCATTAGTCTTCGGCTCAATTCCAATTAAATTTATGTCTAAATTTTGCTTCTTTCTTTTGTCTTTCTCGTACACAGATCATCACAACTATCTTTTCACTCTTATTTTGGTTATTTAACTTTCAAAATTTTCAATTTACTAATTGAACTTTTGAATTGTTCCTATTTTAGTCACTCTCAATTATTTTATTATTATTCTTGAATTTTTTAGTATTTATTATTATTATTATTTAATATAAAATAATTAAAAATATAAAAAAAAAATTTAACTATTCACTGGCCACCATTCGCTGTCGTTGGACGGCACTGTCGACGAGCATAGATGATGGCCGTTCAATCTCATATTTCACCGGTCGCTTCGTCTCAGCCCTTGAGTTCGAATCGACCTCCATTTTGTTGGAAAGTGCTCTGAATTCCACGGAAAATAGATTGAAAGTGAGGAAACCGAAAAGTTTCAAACTAGATTTGCGGATTTCAAGATATTTTCGGGTGAAACAAACACTAAATTTGGACTCAACGTGTCAAAACGAGTCGACCGGTGCAATTTGAGATTAAACGGTCGTCGATTTTGAGACCCAGCGATGGTCGACGGTGGTTGATGATGTTGGTGATTATTTTTTCATATTTTTAAATTCAATAATGATACATTATGATTTTATTATTTATTTTAAAATACTTAATAATATTAAAAAATCAAAAATAATAATAAAATAATTAAGAGTGACTAAAATAGGAGCAATTCAAAAATTCAGTTAGTAAATTGAAAAGTTTAAAAGTTGAGTGATCAAGATAGGAGTGGGAAGATAGTTGAGTGATGAATGGTGTATTTTACCCTAAATATATTAAATTTTTATTTAAGAAATTGTCTTTTTAATATGATATTTTTAATCGTTAAATTTAGATGTATATATTAATTTCTTATTTATAAAATTATTTTTTAATATAATGTTATTAATTAATAAATTTATATGTATACATTAACCTTTTACTTATGAAATTATCTTTATAATCTAATTTTGTTAATTATGAAATTTAAATGTATATATTAATCTTTTATTTGTAATATTATCTTTTTAATTTTATTAGTTATTAAATTTAAATTATTTATAAAAAAGTCTTTAGAACTCTTATATCCAATCCTCTAATTCAAAAAAAATAACTCCTAGAAAGAGAATATTCAATTTGAGAGGTTTCACCACAATTTAGTTTTACAATCATCTGTTTACCAAACATCCAAATTAATAGCAAATTTGACTAATCAAACCTCTACTTTTGAATCAAAAAACTAATAATTAAATTCTTCCAATAAGGCGATGACATGTGTCGACACCCTGTTAGATTTTAACGGCTGGTGGTCAAAATAGGTCCAATTCAATAGTTGAATGGTCAAATTTTGAATTTTTATAGTTCGGTGGTCAAAACAGGTTAGACCCAATAGTTGGTGGTCACCGAAGTAGTTTACCCAAAAATAAATTACTAAATCTGACATCATCAAAAATGGCTTAATAGCCAAATAGGTGCCCAAACTATGCTTGTGGCACACTTTTGGTGCCTAAACTATTTTTAGCTCTAAATAGGTGCTTAAAGTTTCATTTTGGTCATTTTAGATGTCTAACCGTTAACTACCGTTATTTTTTAAAATAATCTTTTATTTTATTTATTTATTTTTTAATTTAATTTATTTTTAACTTTTTTTATAAAAAACCCTAAATTGCTCAAAACTCACAAAATGACCCTCAAATTCGAAATTCCTAATTTCTTCAGCTAGTTCTGACGCCAATTGTCATGCTGCCGCCCCCCATCTCTGCCCTCGGACCATCAAAACCATTCTCTTAACCACCCATCGTCGGTAACCAGGGGTAGGTGTGTCGATCGACTTTCTAACGTCGAAAGAAGCCGAAGTTGTGAAAAAAGAAGTCATCGGCACACCTACCGTCAGTTACCGGTGGTGAGTGGTTTGGGAAAACGGTCGCGGTGGTCCGACGGCAGTATTGGTGGTATACAATAAGGCAGTAAACGGCGGCAACGACGACAATTTGGGGATTTTGGATTTTGGGTAGGGATTTGAGATTATTTTGTAAATATTTAAAACTGTTAATTTAAAAAAAATGAATTTTGAATTTTATTTAAAATTTAATTAAAAGAATTTAAAAATTAAAACTTGTCATTTGTCTCATTTTAATTGGCTAACAGTTTTTTGTTAACGGTTAGGCACTTATTTAGAGCTAAAAATAGTTTAGGCAACAAAAGTGAACCACAAGTATAGTTTGGGCACATATTTAGCTATTAAGCTTTCAAAAATTAATATTTAGTTTTGAATCGATAGATTTTAGACTTGATTGATATGAAGGATGAAAAATAAAAAGATAAAAAAATTAATTAATTAAATGGTTAAGATTCAAGGTAAGAAAATGATTATAAATATTAATCATTTGATTAACTAATCTTCTATCTTTCCTCTTTTCACCTTCTTACCAATTCAAGATTAAATTTTCAAAATTAAGAGTTCAATAAGCCTCTGAACTTTTTTTTGCACCTAATTAAGCACTCAAATTTAAGGAAAAAAAATCAATTTGGCCATTTGACCAACGTTGACAATTAACTTTAACAATTTTTTTAATTTTTTTGTCACGTGTCGCAACATGATAATCCCACTTGTCATTTTTTGGAATTTTTAATTTTAAAAAATATATAAATTCTAAAAATTATTTTGAAAATATAAAAAATATTTTTTTTTAATTTCAATTTTTATCAAAAATAATAAATAATAATTTTTAATAGATGAAAATATTTTTAAAAAATTAAAACAATAAATACTATTATAAAGTTATAAAAAATTGAAAAAGAAATATTAAACAATAAAAGTTATTTTGATTTTTAAAATATAAAACAATAAAAGTTATTTTAAAAAAATATAAAACAATAAAATTTATTTTAAAAACCAAAATAATTTTTATTGTTTTATATTTTTTCAATTTATTTTTTATAATTTTATAATAATATTTAATATTTTGAAAAAAATATTATTTTTAAATAAATTTTATAATTAAAAATATTTTTATATTTTTAAAATAATTTCTCAGAATTTTTAGTTTTGTTTAGATTTTTTTTGGATTTTTATATATCTTTTAAAAATTAAAATTTAAAATTTCTTAGAAATGACAAGTGGCATTATCTTGTTGCGACACATGCCAAGAAGAATTTAAACATTAAAGTTAACGGTCAACGTTAGTTAAAGGGTCTAATTAATTTTTTTCTTGAATTTGAGGACTTAATTTGGTGTAAAAAATTAAAAGCTTAATTAATTTTTTTACAAAAATTTAAGAGCTTATTAAATCTTTAAAAAAATATTAATTTTAAGTTTTGAACGTGTTTCCCCTTTTATCTAGGTATTGTAAAATTTCTTTTTTTTCATCTTTATTTTGTCAACGATGACATTGATTTTAGTACGGATCATCCAACGTCTATAATCATTATTTTTCTTTTGTTTTATTATATTTTTCTTTATAATAAAACTGAAGACTTGTATAAAAAAAATTAAAAGTACGAGGACGAAAAACGGTCAAATTAGAATATACAGATTAAATCCGAAAATTTATGCATCATAGAGGGACTAAAATAATAAGTTGACGAAAAATTATTTCTCTTAGGTTTGGTCCACTGGAAGCTGACATTTCAGTAATTCCCATCGACTTCCAAACTCACTTTCCTGTGTAAAAATGGCAACTTGTCTTGTTGTAGCAAACTCCCTGATTTCCTCTCCTCCTCCGCTCAAACCCGTCGCCAAAATCCATCATCTTCAACCCATCTCCGGTCTATCCCTTGTCCACTTCCGCAAACCCAGAAAACCCATCAATTCTACATTCCTCAAACCCCATTTTTCCCATTCAGATTCCTGTAGAATTCGATTCATTTCCAAAGCTTCACTTGGGGAAACTGATTCTTCCTCGGAAAAGCCCCTCCCTTTGGTGGGTGAAGACTCTGCAGCCTTCGATTTGGGGACCCAAAACATTGTTTCCTGGGTTTATTTCACTCTTGTTCTGGGTGTTGTTCTTTTCATTCTTGATGTTGTCTGGATTGATAACTCCACTGGTTTTGGAAAAGCTTTTATTGATGCTGTTTCAACCCTCTCCGACAGCCATGAGGTTGGCTTTTTCTCGGCCTTGTTTTTGGTTTGGATAATTGTTGGATAAATTTATGCCCTTGCCCTTGTTCTTGTTCCATCAAAATCTATAATTTGATCGTATTGTTTATGTTGATATTTGAGTTCGTTTATCCAAATATTTTGATTGATTTTTTCTTATTTATAGTAATTCATACTTCATAGACACATGACTAATATAGGTATGTCCAACAAAACATTGGTTGGTTTTTACTTCTGTCAGTATAGAAATTGGAGTTCTTGAACAATTGGTGCTGAAGTAGAGATACAAAAATTAAGATTCATTGAGGGTTTGAAGGGATAGGCATGCAATTTAATCCGCTTCAACTCATTCGAGGAATGTTTATGTACCGTTCGAGATGGTCTCCACACTCAAGCAGTTAACTAATCAGATAGGTTTTCTTAAATGACTTTGACTTGCGTTACCCTGCCCTATTGGTTTGTAGGATACATTCAACAAACTAAATTCTACTCATGAGTGATCGGCTGCGTGTTCTTTTGAAATTATTGAAGCTCTGTTCCATTTAACTAACGCTGATAACTGATGCCTTGCACTGGTTTTGATATTAGCTTTTGTTGTCATGTTTACCTTGTACAAGAGATTTACTCATTTTACTGCAGAATTAACTTTTTTACCTCAGTGTACTCGGAATGATGAGCTCATAAGTGACAGATGTTTTATGTCATTAACTATTAATGACTTCTTGCTTTGTCGTTGTTATTTGTGTTATATTTGGTGATAGGGTTTGATAATAAGAATTTTGACTCTTAAAACCTTCTTTGGCAGATCGTAATGTTGGCTCTCATTCTCATATTTGCTGCTGTCCATAGTGGCTTGGCTAGCTTTCGGGAAACGGGTGAGAAGCTCTTGGGAAAACGTGTTTACCGTGTTCTATTTGCTGGTGTATCCCTTCCATTGGCTGTTAGCACAGTTGTGAGTTAGGCACTCTCATTCAAAGTTGATTTTCATCGTCTTGCAGCTTAAGTTTTTGTAATTCTTGGCCTCTCAAGGGTGTGGTAGAGTTCATTCCGACTTTTAATTTTTTTTATTTGTGATTGCATTGCAGGTGTACTTCATCAACCACAGGTATGATGGGGTGCAGTTATGGCAGCTTCAAAATGCTCCTGGAGTCCATCAACTTGTATGGCTCTCGAATTTTGTTTCCTTCTTTTTCCTGTATCCTTCTACCTTTAATCTATTAGAGGTAGCAGCCGTCGACAAGCCAGAAATGCATCTGTGGGAAACTGGCATCATGAGAATCACCCGGCATCCGCAGGTTCACCACAACTATCTTGGCATTATATTGTTTGTTTGCTGTTTTCCGTCTTCTTGTACAACACTTTCTGTTCCTTCTCCGATGTTTTCAAATTATCCACTTTGTAATTTTCCTCTTATCTTTTCAGATGGTAGGGCAGGTAATCTGGTGCTTGGCACACACAATTTGGATCGGAAACTCTGTAGCTGTTGCAGCCTCCATCGGTTTGATCGGACATCATCTATTTGGCGTTTGGAATGGTGATAGAAGACTAGCTGTGCGACATGGGGAGGCTTTTGAAGTTGTAAAGAAGCGCACAAGCATCATCCCATTTGCAGCTATCCTCGATGGCCGCCAAAAATTGCCCAAAGATTACTACAAAGAATTCATTCGATTGCCCTACTTGTCCATCACGGCATTGGCACTAGGTGCGTATTTTCTGCATCCGGTAATGCAAGCAGCTAGTTTCCGACTCCATTGGTAGTTCGAACGACACCATTGTATCACGAAAACTGTATACAATGATGGACGAAACTCGCACATCGAGATCAAGACCATGGTTACACTTCAAAAAAACATGTATTTTTTGTTGAATTTTATAAATCTATAAATATTTTGCAGCTGATTTTTCATGAGCAAACCCTAAATTCTTATATTAGAACATCATCACAATTATACAAAGACATGAAGGGGAGAAATTAAGGACAAAAGACCCATTCTGTCAAAATATAAAAGCTTTACATATATTGCTGTCCGAATTACAGTATGTTTCCTGCGGGTACTTTCATATAGTTTCTTTTTTTTTCCTAAGCTAAACCTTGCTAAAATGGCTCTTGGGCGTCAACCACCCAACGTCATTGCAGACTGGACTGTTTTCTCCACCGAGGTTCAAAATATCTTCACTGTCTCGACACAAATTTGATCTGATCCTCACTGTTGGTCTCGTCAATGGCAGAACCGGAAGTGCCGCTTCGCCTCTGAGAACCCTGGCAGCTTCTCTCACTGTTGGTTGTTTTTCATGGTTCGGATGAACGCAACAAAGTCCTACAACGAGCACCCTCTCCATCTCTGAGACATTATACCTCCCCGAAAGTCTCCAATCAGCCGCCTCAAGTAGTTTCCTGTGCGCCCATAGGTCCCAAATCCAGTCAACAAGCACTGTTTTGTTATCGTCCACAGGCCTCTTCCCAGTGGCCACCTCGAGCACCACCACGCCAAAGCTGTAAACAACGGTTTTCAGTCGGAACACCGCAATAAACATACTCGGGCGCAAGATATCCGATAGTTCCAGCAGGTATTGTAGCTTCTCTTGAACCAGAATTGTGTTTGTAGACTTCGGCTAAACCGAAATCCCCGAGCTTGGCATTGAATTCATCGTCGAGCATTATGTTGCAGGATTTCACATCTCTATGAATTATCTGTCTCTGACATTCTTCGTGTAAAAACGTAAGAGCCGAAGCAACACCTAGAACTACCTTTAATCTTAAGCTCCAAGAAAGGAAAGTTGATGAATCTGGGTTTCTATGGAGCAGTCTGTCAAGGCTTCCATTGGCCAAAAACTCATACACCAAGACTAACTCATTTCCCTCACAACACCACCCTTGAAGCTGAACCAAATTCTTGTGCTTCAAGCAACTGCCCATAGCGGCGAACTCGGTGGTAAATGGATTACGAGTGAAAGATTTCCGATTGGATTGATCGAACCGCTTCACCGCAATAGCTCCACCGGAAGGGACAGACCCTCTATAAACAACTGCAGAAGCACCTTCACCAACAATTCTGTTCATATGAAACCCCAGTGTAGCTGATTTGATCTCTGCAAGGAACCATCTTTTAGGGACATTAGTCATTTCCACCATGCTTTCTTCTCTTCTTCTTCCAACACTCCTCTCCTTCCTCACGACGATGAAACAAAGGATGGGAATCGCAATTATTACAACGACAGAAGCCACCAAGGATCCCAACAGAACCCACATGTTCCCAATCTTGAGACCTGTTTTAGGACCTTTAATGTTAGATGAATCCTCTGGGAAGCACATGAAACAATAGCCTAATTCAATGGAAGTGGTGAATGTTTTGAACTGCCAATGGTCGACAACGTGCATCGATGAACCTAGTCATTTCGAGGCCGAGAAACCGACATGCATATATTCCTTGAACTGCTTTACGAGGTCGATTTGGGCAACAAGAAGAGGACTCGGAGGCTTAATCGATGAATAGCTAAGCCATATCTGAACCAACTTGGCCGAATCCCCGTTCTCAATCCAAGCTGTTATCTGTTTCCCACTTTTGAGATCAAACCCTTTGGACAGAAGATCAACCGAAGCTAAAGAAACAACCGAGTTAACATCAACACCAATGTGGTTGCCATTGATGTCACCGAGTGAAGGGTTGAAACTCGTGTCGAACTCAACGGCAAAGAACGAAGAATCTTGGGAGTTTAAGTCATCGTCGAGCTGCGGGAGTCCCATGTAGCCGTTGAAGAAGCTGAAAGAATCGGGTCGGGAGGCGACGAAGAAGACGATGCCGTCTCCGAAAGGGCAAATGGGGTTAGGGACGATGGAGAAAGAGAAGACACAGGCGAAAGAAGCGTTGTCTCCGGTGAAATGGACGGGATAAACGTAGAGAGCTCTTCCGATGTGGGAAGGTGAAGAAGAAGGGTGGCAGGTGGTTTCTTGACTGAGGCAGATGCCATTGTTGCCGAAGAAAGCGTCTCCGTAGAGGGTGATGTTGGTCGGCGGGATACTGGGCGAGAAAGTGAAGGGAAAGTGAGGGAAAAAAGATTGGCCCAGAAGAGAAAGAGACATGAAAGTTGCATGGTTTGATCTTTGGTGGTCAGTTGTGGAGATAAACAGAGGTTTTACGGTGGAATCTTGGAATAAAGTAGTGAAGAAAAGAGAAAATCTTGCTTGTTTCATCTTCCATGGTTTTGTTAAATGAAGACGAAGCAGTTAAATGACCCAGATTGGAACCCTCATTTGGTCGACAGTTTTCTTTATAAAAAAAATAAAGAGCTAAATTATTGGAATATTTTCATAATATTTATATAGTTGCGACTAATAGATTAAAAATGATAAATAAGTTTTCATTGTTTATAAAGTTATGACATCAAAGACATGCTTTCATGAAATTGAATTTGAACCTCTATTATACATAGATTTCTTTTTAATTAAGTAGAGATATTTACATTCATCAGATAATATGTTAAAATTTAAATTTATATAAAATAAAATAATATGAATATTTTTAATCATCCCGTTAATTAGTGGATCTCTCTCCGAATAACAAGTTGTTAATAAATTATAGACAAAAAAAATAACCAATGATTAACGTAACAATAGTAATCATAATGATTTTAAGAGCAGAAAATAGTTAAATTATATGGACATAACAAATTAAAAAAGTAGGAAAGTTTAGATAAAATTTCTTACCATGCAACTCAACCTTATAATGTGGTTTAATCAAACCTATTTACAGCTCTTTTAATTCCGCTCACAAAACCTTAAACCACATTACAAAAGCAACTTGTATAACAAGAAAATCTACCTGACTTAAGTTTTTACAACATAAAATAGATTAAATCCAATAAAACTAGATAGATCCGTCAATTTAAATCAAAATCTAATTGAACTCGAGTCCCAAAATATCAGTGCAAATTACCAAGAGAAGGAATCCAAAATTCTTTCACTTTGTGTATGTATTATGTCCAGAAAAATAAAAATAAAAATAGTAAAAAACTAACAAGGCCTGATATGAGTGGTTTTGGTTTCATAACTCCCCAAGCACATATCTTTACATGCAGCTCTTAGAGCTTTAACCAAATCCCTGCACATCATCTTCACTCTTCCTTCCCCTTCTCTTTGCATTATCACCAAAATCTTCGTCACCCCATTCCCTTTCACCACCGCTTCCTTCACTTTCTCGTCCCTGTTCAAGCAACAAACGCTCCACAGCACCGCCACGGCGTCCTCCGTCGCCGCTCTCGACACCTTCAACAGCTTCTCGACTAAGGCCGCCGCGCATTTCGAGCTCGAGCTGATCGCCGACCTGCCTTCGCTGCAACTGCTGAGCGTTGCTAGCAACTTCAATGATTTTTCGGTCATCGAGTTCGATAGGGCATCGACGACGCCGTTTTCGATGAGGATGGACTTGATGGAGCGAGTTACTGAAATGGTGGTTAGAATGGATGTAACGGTGTCGTTTAGTGATTCGCTGTTGTTGTTGTTGTTGTTGTCGTCTTCGTTGGTTTGAAGGAGGTGGAGAAGGATGGATATAAGGTCTTGTGAGTCGGAGATTCTGCGTTTGGATTCTGAGTCGAGTGCTACTGAGTCCAGAACTCGGACTGATTTGACCTTCGACTCGGGGCTTCCGTTTTGGAGAATGAAAACGATCGCCGATAAGAAACTACTTTCCCGATTGCTTTTCAGAATCAATTTGTTTAACCGCTCTTTAACTCCGTTTTCGCTCAAAAGCAAATCCAAAATCCCAACCGCCATTTCCAAAGCTTCGATCTCCACACATTTCCTCGTCAAAACTCCGGCGATCACCTCAATGAAACCGTCGAATCTAACCACAAATCTCCGGTTCTCCTCACAATAGCTCACGAATTCGGAAACCTTAGACAATGACTCGACGCAGCACTGGCTCTCAATCTTCTCCATCAACAGGTTAGCTCGAACCCCGGAGATCGCCGGAGAAGTCGCCGGGAGCAGCCGCGGAGAGTTAGCACCTGGCCGGAGAGTAGAAGATTGGATCCAGAGATTGATCAGACGATGGAGAGTAAGGTTAGGGATAAAATCCTTGGATGGAAGGACCTGCATGGTGGCGGGACACGTGTCGTGACCGGATTCCAGCCATTGCTGGATGCTGGACCGGTCGTAGGTAACGCCGGTACATAGGCTAACCGGAGATTTCATCACGTCGAGTGAAATTGGACACCGGAAAACGCTCGGTACGGTTATGTGCAGTTCCTCTTTCACCATTTTTGCTTTGTTTTTGCAGAGAGAGAGACTGAGAGAGAAGGTTTGGTTGGCTTGGAATACAAGGGAATGAGGTTTCTATATGGAGACGGAGGAGTCAAAGTGTAGGTGAAGTGACGTCGTTTGAACGTGTTATTTTAATTCGGGTCGTTGGTCAAATAATCAAATGCGTGCGGCTTCTTTTTTTTATTTATTTATTTTTCCTAATTCCTTGACTTTAAATTGAATGCTAAATTTGAATATTTTTTATTTGTATAATCATAAATTTAATTATTAAAGTAGGTAGGAGAAAAACGCTTTGAATATTTATACTCTGTCTTATTAAAACTATCATATCACATGTTAATAATATTTTGGTTAGATTTTTTAATTTTAACTTTTTATTATTTAAAAATTTTATTGATAAATAATATAAAGTTATACATATATTTTAGAAATATTCAATCACGTAATTTTTAAATATATATTTTATACATTTAAATTAATTAAAATATTTAAAATATATAGTCAAAGTTAAAAAAATTTGATAAAAAATATCAACATATGGCAGTTTTAGTGGGACATAATGTGTAATTAAATATATAAATCTCTATATTTATTTTTTTTAAATAAATTTTAAATTTTACCAGCTAAATTCTTACACATTTAACCCTAAATTAAATATCTAAACCCTAAAATAAAAAGGATTATATAATCAAACTACACAACGTGTATATCAAAATTTGTCTCTTTAAATTTAAGTGCTCGGTATTAATATCGCAATTAATGTTAAAAGATAGTAACAATTTTTTTATTAAATAAGACATGTAATAAATTTTTTAATTCAGATTCTTTTCTTTAAACTATAATACGGGTTTCATTCAACAAGAGAAACGTACAAAAGACAGAAAAAAGTTTCAAACAAACAAAAAAACAAAACAAAAAAACTATCTTAAACTCAAACAGAAACAAATACAGAAAAGACAACAAAAAATACAATAAATAAAAAATTAAAAACGAAAAAAAAACCCAGTACAGTTGGTAAACAAAGTTGACTGGACTCGTTCCCAACTTGTGAAATATTTAGTCATGCCCAAAATTCATCCATATAAAACTTGTTCACGTTACTCTCACATTTAATATTTTCATGGTCGGCGAAAATGAAATTCCCACTTTCTATTCAATAAATAATTTTCAGATAATTTTTTTAAGGAAAAAAAAAACTTTAGCTTTAGGGAAATGGAATATGAATACTACAAACGGGTGGGTTCCGTCAAAACATTAAGGCTTCAACGTTGAAAACAAAACCCCTTATATTCTATTTATTGAGTGAGTTGGGTATTCTCCAACTTCAACCCTATTCACCTTTTCGAGTACTATAAAAAGATACGATCTTTCTAATTTAATTTGTTCTTTTTATAAAAGAACTAACGGTTCGATCAGTTAGATCTCTTAAACAAAAATAAAGATTTCAAGGAGTATATTTGGCTGATTGGTCAAACTATTCATCTTTGTTCCTTCATTTCTCTCAGGTCATGAGTTCTAGACCTACTAAGAACACTTTCTTCCTTCCCTGTAGTTTCCCTCCTGCCCTTCTAGGTAGGGTAGGGTTAAAATTAAGATTAAGATTTGTCAAAAAAAAGATTTCAAAGAGTAATAAAAATTTATTCTATTTACCATAGGGAGTTGGTTCAAGTGACAAGCAGATACAAAAAACTCTAGTTAAACACTTATCAACTAAAATTAAGTATATAATGTGTGTCAATCTGAATTAATCAGGACAAAATTCTTAGATCGGGAGGCCAACAAAAATATATATTCTATTCGCATTTCGCAACGGGCAATTGGTTTTGAGAAACTTTTATTAGTTCAATTAATGGATTGCGTTGTTATTGTCACGGGGCTAGATTTTGACTCTAGCTGATCCGTGCGGCCTTAGACGCCTTCAACGCAAATCAGTCGATTCATACGCCTAAGTCAGCCTTCAACCAGCCTTGTGAGTACTCCTGCTCGACAACGGCTTCGACCAGCACTCCAGGTCTCGATGGATCTCGTCACTGACACCACTTGTGTCGCGGGGCTATACCTTTGCCAGACGAATCGTGCCGGACCTTAGTCGCTTTCTCGATTGAAACGTCGACTAAGTCACCCTGAAGTACCTTGTCACGGTCTTAGGTGAAGATCTCTCGACAAACACCTAACTCAACCAGGATTCTCGCTCCGGAAGATCGAACACTCCTCGAAGCCCTCGAACGAAAGATCGTTCTAAGCGAAAGCTAATCAATGAACAACAGAAAGAGATTGGCAGCTAGAACAACGAAGAACACTCAAGAACAACCAAGAACAATAGAAAGAGTTTTAGAGTAAATGCTTCTTGTATTACTCAAGTGAAGTGAACTGAATGAATGAAGTGATTTACAAGTAAGGAGGGAGCCTCTATTTATAGTTGAACTCCCCTACATCCAACGGCTCAGTTTAAATTACATCAACGGTCGAGATTGATCTTATCTTATCTTATCTGATCAAATCTCAAATTCAAATCTCTAATTATCACAAACATTATCTATACATTATATTCAAATAAATGGATAATGCTTTGACCAATTTACCCTCCTGAATCCTCCATGGATTTGGCTAAGTCTTGTGGGCTTGCGGGCTCTTTAGCATTCTTCAAGTGCCGGGCCAAGTGTGATGGTCTTGACAAGCCCGTTCCACCGCGCAAGCTCTCTTTGGCTGATTCTTGCGCCAATGCCTCGGTCCCAAAGGTATGGTCCTCGCCATTCTCCGAGTGCTGGGCCACATTTGACACGCCCGTTGCTTTGCGCACAACCTCCCTATTTGTTGCTCGCGCTAATGTCTCGGTCCAAAAAGTTTGGTCCGTGACATTATGCTTTGAATATTAGGAGTCAAGAAAAGAAAAATGCGGACACGGTTTGCACATTTCATTTTTTATTTATTTATATCTAACCGCATCAAATTCAATAACTAAAATCTGATTATTCCGAAAAAAAATCATAATTAAGATAAATAAATAAATAAATATGATACTACGAATTGGCAAGAGCCGTAGGGGTCCTTATTGACTCCAGACCGGACCGGACCGGACCGGACCCAGCCCTTCCAGCCTGGTTTTTAATTCATTTGCTGTTTTTATAATTTCCAGTTTTGATTCGGACTGAGCGAGTTGGACACGGCACCCGGTCTGATCAATGCTCACCGACTCCTAACCGGTTTCTGGGTGCAGAAAATTGTGATGTATTTTATTTATTTATTCAATTTCATTCAAACTCAATGACCTGTCACTGTGTTCGTTTTTTCCACGTCCAGTTGGCCCTCGGCTGAGGTTAGCCACGCCAATTTTCAAACGTAACAAAACTTTTTTTTAACAAATTTTAATAAAAATTCTAAAATAAAAATAAAATTACTTTTAATGGGTCTGAAACCTGTTTTAATGTTTATTTTAAGATTTTTTTTTCTTTCGTACTCTCACTAACTAAAAACTTATAAATGTTTTATAGTGTTTGTCCGTTATGATTAGAGCTTTATTTAATAAATTTAATTTTAATATGATTTATTGTTATAGTTTTTTGACATATCAACCAACCAATTTATTGATTAAAAAAAATAAAATAAAAATATAATCTTTTAAAGGTTTTAAAATAGCTAGGAAAAACAATAAAAAGAAAAAGATAAATTTTAAAAAAAATAAGCAGTCGCACCAATCAGATGAAATCCTTAAAATCAACAATAAAAAAGCGAAAGGAAATATAAATCATCGGTGGCAGCGACTAGAATTAAGGCTAAAATATCATGCATTGGAAGTGTAAAAAACTTTTCTACAAACATGCTTAAATTCATCTTAAAAACTAAAATTCATATCCCTACCCTTAAAATCCTAATATCTAAACTTTATCTTTAAAGTATAAAACCTAAATCCTAACCATAAACCCTACATTTTAACTCATAAAGCATAAACACATAAACTCCAAACCCTGAACTAACCACCTAAACCTTAAATTAAACTCGCTTGTTGAAAAAAAATTCTACTGTCAGTGTACGAAATATTTTCCCTTTTATTAAGAGTTATTATATCATGCACTAACTGTAGAGAAAAATATTTTCACAGGCATACTTAAATTCACCTTAAAAGTTCAAATCTTTAATTTTATAACTCTAAAATCTATATTATATCTCCTAAACTCTAAAACCTAAACTATAATTATAAACTCTAAAACATAAACATAAAATTTGTGTATGAAATGACACATAGTAAAAGGATATTAAAGAGATTTAATATGAATCAAACATGCATATTATATATCCCGATGATTGTACGATTACAAGATGTGATTGAAGATGATTTTTTTCTTGTCTTCAAGAGAAAGATAAAGTGTTAAGAATTTAGTATGCGGTAAAATAATTAAAGCGATAATAATATAGACCAATACATGTATATGAGGTAAAATTTATGTAGTACAACATAGCCTATTTCCATGGACGAGGGAAATGAACAATCCACTATCAAAGTAGAGAATACAAAGAAAACAAATATTTGATAACCCCATATAATCGCAAAATTCGGTGTACATGACCCGGTAGAATCAAAACGCTTTTCCCAACATCTCTACAACGTAGTCACAATAGTTGTAGAGAACCTAAAGTAGTTACATTTCTCCAAAGAATAATTCTCTTTTATCTCTTATAATTCAAAAAGTTAAGCCTAGTATATATTTATAGACCCAAATACTTGGTCACAAAAAAACTTTATTCAGAAAGATCTCCTACCTCAAATAGATATTTACTCATTAAAGTAAATTATAATTATCAAGTAATCTTCAATCACTAGAATTACAATAAAACTCAATTTAATTACCAATTAAAATTTGAGTCAAAATATAACATAAAAAAAGCTTCGATTCCATAACACAGTATCTTTATTGATCCAAAAGTATCACATTTAAGTGTTACAAAATCATAACCTTTAGTTTTTATTGACATTTCTATACATTAACTGAAATTATGATATATTAAAGGAGACAATGAAATATATTTTTTGAAAATTTCTACTGTAATGATCTTCGCGATAGTTTGGTAGTTACGTTCATGAATGAATCATCTACTTCAAGATTTGAGAAAATTGTACCAAATATTGGATTGTTAAAACTCTCGGGTTATATTTTAACTAAAGTTTTGTTCTAATGAATTTTTTTGGTAAAATTTTTAATATGACAATATGTTATTGGTAGTAAAGATAGCGAAAATATATGCAGCACTTGCGGTGAAAATATTTTATTTCCACAAGCGTTCTAATTTTAAAGGTTAAAGATTTATTTTAAAATTCATAGTTAGGACTATGGTTTGAATTTGAGGTTTAAGATTTAGGGTTAAGATTTAGAGTTTAAGTTTAAGGGTAATATGTTAGAGATTTAAGTTTTTACCTATAACCCTTAAATTCTAACCCCTAAACTTTAAACTCAACCACTTATCTCTAAATTATAAACTCTAAAAACCTAAACTATAAATCTTAAACTAAATCTCTAACTCTTAAAATTAAGACGCTTGTGAAAAATAAATATTTCCAACTCCGGTGTATGGTATAATTATAATTACCCTTAAAGATATATGTTAATTTTAATTCACTAAAATTTCTTCTCGTTCACTTTTTATTTTAGGAAGGTTCTAATGATGCAAAATATCTTTAAAGGGAACTGAAGATTTAGACACGTCAACAATGATGAGTCCTCTATTCCATGCTCATACACAGCAGGGAGGTAGGGTTTTTAATTTCGGTGACTTCCCTTCCAAGAAACTGGTTCCGCGCTCTTAAAAATAGAAGAAATTACTAAATATCACCTCTAAAAAAAGACTCGGGATGGAGAAAGCGACGAACAAAACCTTTCTTGCTAGGACTACCTCGAAATCGAGCGATTTTATATATACTACAATCCACCATATCTGTGGAAGAGAATGGTAGAAATTAAATGCAACAAAATAAATTATAGAAGGGGAGAGTCGATATGTAAAAAGAGATTTGACAAAAAGTGGGGGGTTTCCATGCTCCTTGTAGCATAATCAGTGGCACAAAATGAGAGCTGGAGCTTTTCCTTAAACTTGAGACGTTGGTGAGAGAGCTCCTTCCGATCTGCGGGCGGTTTGCCCGGAAATCGATGCTTTGTCTGATACGTTAACGTTGTACCGCTCGTATACCTTCTCGCGGTTTTCCGACCACCAAGTTTCCGCTTGGTGCTCTCCGAATCTTCTCCGGCTGCATATATGAACATTTCTTAACATCCCAGATCCATTAAAATCAACCACATGGACGCATGAAACAAGGACCCTGATAGATGGGTGCTTTTACTTCTTCATTTTTCTTTTCTTGTTTTTCCATTCAAGGGTTTCCTTTCCTCTCAAATTCTTACCAGAAACTATAAAATGATCTAAGATGACTGAGGTAAAACCTACTTTTCATTCTGATGTTAAATCAAAAAATCATTAGTTCCCATTCATCTCCCTTTTTTTAAAAAAAAGTATTTTTATGTTAATGTTGTATTTAGACAAAAAAAGTGTTGATAAAAAGAAAAACATAGAAAATTTACCTGAAGCGAACTCGTTTGAGATCCCTAGTTCCATTCCGCAGTGCTACAAGAGTTATGTAGACTCCAGGCTCATACTGTTCAATCCACTCAGCCTCCACTTGATTGCCATTAGCAACTAATGCAGAATTTCTAGATTTCATCCCGTTTTCACCATCTCCAAAAGATCCAGATTCCCTTTCATTAACAGCTGCTGCAACACTACTGCTACCTCCTGGTAAACCCCCGCTACCATTGAGCAGGCTTGCGACAGAATGGTCATCTCCACCATTGGCTCCAGTTGGTTCCCTATGTAATTGGCCAGGGCTCTTAGTGCCACCGATTGCGTTAGAATCAAGTGCGGTAGGGGAATCAAGGAAAGAGCCACCAATTGAATCAGATCTTAAATGTCCCTCTCCGTTTGCATCTGGATAATGAACACCATTTGGCTCCAAGCCATTTGGCAAGTATGCTGGTTTGATGTTCTCCGTGTCATAAACTCCAGGTGGCAACCTTTTAGCCATATCCTTAAGCTGAGAAGCAGTATAGAAACAAATTGTTATAAGAGTTATGATAAGCAAATTGACAAGGCAAACAATAGGCTAGGATTGCAAAGTGACACCAAATCTCAAAACGAGGATGCAAAGGATTTTATAATCACTGAAATAAAAAGTACGTTTAACACATAAGATAACGAAAAGAATCAATGAATTGTTTTAAGAAGCTAATCTTGTTGGAAAACCATTATGCATATCATGATGTTGTTAACATTGCTTTGTATGTTAATAAGAACAGATTTCCAAAGAAGAGAGTTCAAAGAAACAATTGCAAGAACGATAAAGCTGAAGATAACCTGTGCAGTCAGTGACTTTATAACTTCTTTTGCAGCTCTAGATTTAGCAGACTCCTCTGCAGCCAGTGCCATAGCTTCCTGAGTTTTCTTCGTTGATTTTTGAAGTTCGAATTCCTGGAGTTCACATCTCTTTCTCAGGGTCTCAACCTGGAATAGATTCACAATCATCAGATTAGATTTACATTGATTAACTACAAGGTCCATCCACAGAATACAATATTAACCAGCAACAGCATTCTTACCTGTGCACGCAACTTGAGTACTTCTTGGTTCAAAAGCTCATTTGTCTTTTTCAAACTATCAGCGATGCTTTTGGAGAAAGAAAGTCCGGATGTTGTAGGAACTGGGGTCGCAGAACGAGGAGGGCTAGGTCTCCTTGAGAAAGGTGAAACAGATCTGGAGCTTATTCCAGATCCTGTAAGAATCGGGTTAGGGAGTGTCCTTCGCGGATCTACAGCATTTGACAAAACAACATCTTTCAACTGCAACAAAGAAGGAGCTTGAGTAGAGCGAACCAAGGAGAATGTTTCGGCTTTTTTTCCTTGTTTGGCTGCTTTGCTATCTAACTGCTTAATCAAGTCCATGTTAGGAGTTGCAGATTTGGATAATCTTATTTCAGCCTTATCCAATCGGTCCTTGTTCTCTCCTGAAAGGCGAGGTCCAGAATTCTTCCTGCTATTACTACCTTCTGAAACCTTGTTCAGCTTGGCAAAACAGGAATCACAGACACGATAAGGTTTCCCCGGATTAGGAGCCAAAGCTGCTCCTGGTGCTTTTTTTGAACTGCAGGAATGGCAATGCACAAGTCCACAGTTATAGCAATTATGCTTTTTTCTGGTGAACCCAAAAGCCTGTCTGCAAGCTGAGCATTGAGATTGCTCAGCACCAGATACCCATTTATGGAGACAGATTGCAACACTGTAGTTTGAACCACAAGCAATAAATTTTACATGTCTATCCTTCAAACCTTCAACCAGGGTAGGAGTTTTTCGATCTTCGACATCTCCATGTCCCAACCTACCATTAGCTCCTTTTCCCCATGTATAGACTTCGTTCCTGGATGTTAAAACCGCTACATGATATGCACCACAGGCAATTTCTTCAGCACATTCCCCTGAAAGCTTGTCTTCGACCAAAGATGGTATTTTCCCATCAGCATAAGGATTCCCAAGTTGACCATACACAGTACTCCCCATTGTAAAAACATGTCCTGATGTGGTCAAACCAACTGTTAAGCTATGCCCGCAAGCAACTTTGTGAAAATTGTAATCAATTAGTGCAGGAACGCATGTGGGTTTAAGCCGAGGTTCCTTGTCTCCATGTCCAAGACGATTTTTGTCCCCATCCCCCCACGTGAATAATTTTCCTGAAGAACCACTAGCACTAGACTGAGAGACAATCACCTCAACAATGGCAGCAGTATGCCACACTCCACATGCCACAGCAATTGTTCTCAATCCTGACAAAGACTCTACTTCTCTTGGATATGAAACACTTTCTCTGTCACCATGACCCAAGACACCAAATGTACCATCCCCGAAAGTAAACAGCTGTCCTGTTGATGTAATCAAAGCTGTATGCCATGGACCACAAGTTACTGAAGCAACTTGAAGCCCCTCAAGAGGACCTGAAATTCTTTTTGGTATCCAATGGCTGACATTGGTACCATGACCAAGAAGCCCAGCATTGTGAGTTCCATCTCCCCATGTATAAAGTTCCCCAGCCATTGTAACAGCACAAGTATGAAATTCACCACAGGCAACAAAATCGACACTATTGACAGCCAGCGATTCAACAAGACGAGGTTGAATAACATCCTTCCCAACACCATGGCCAAGTCGTCCTCCAGATTCTTCACCCCATGTAAAAGCTTCACCTTGCCTTGTAACTAGGGCAGCATGCTTGACCCCACAGGCTACATGATGTACATCTAAAACTACATTATACTCTAAAGGCCTGGGAAGAAGTACATCTGCTCTCATGCTCAAATAATTGGCATTCTTATCAGCTACAATCTTCACAGAATTATCACAGATAACCTCACCCCATATATAAACATCTCCTAAAGCATCATAATCATCCGGTGCAGAACCATGACTAGAAGTACTTGGGGCACTAGACACACTGACACGAAAAGCATACGAACTAGATCCCTTTACATCCATATTTGTGCCTTCTGATGCCGCATGTGACCTTTCAGAATGAAAAGAATTCTCAGGCCGTAAACTCTTAGGTGAAGTGTTTGGGTTAAAACTGACAAAAACTTCAGGGGAGCTAATATCTCGAGTAGCACTAACAGAACTGTCACTTGCACTATTTGATGTCAAATCTCTTCCATCCTGAAACCAGTCGGATAAACATTTATGTTCATCACAATTGATTAACTGTAGCTATAACAGTAATACAATTTAAAAGAAAAAACATTAAGCATAAATTTTATCGCCTATAAATGAAATAATTTTCATAACTAAAGGAATAAACCAATGAAACCTTAAATACAAAGTTAACCACCTATATTTGTCAAGCAATCAAGTAATGGTGTCTACGTAAAAACTTTATTCCTGATCATCAAGAGCTGGAAGGACAGTTTCGGTCTTGATTCATGAGTAATCAATAATTCAAGGGCAAAACTTAGAGGCATTTTGAACATGTACAAACAGGAGTAAGTATATACAGCACTTCATGAAACAGATAAACCACGGAAAGACTATTGGAAAGAAGTCAAATGGAGATGGAATTACATCAAGGTAAAGGCCTCCATCATTCCAGCCATCAATTTTGGAGCGTCCACCCTGACCAGAGGATATTAATGCTTTGAGGCCTGCAATCCACACCTCTGCCTCAACTCTGTCCTTGCAAATCTAGGAGCCAACCAAACATTAAATTAAAAGCAGAAACACGTAAGAGGATAAAAATGTCAATAATAGTTGATCATCCATCTACAAACAGAATATCAAAGTTCCATTACAAACCAGATCAAGTGACCTTTTCCCGTTGTTGTATATAAGAGAAAAGGATAAATAGTCTTTCTCAGGCCGGAGATATCGCTGGAAAACAGCCTGATAGAGCATTGAAAACGAAAATTTAGTATAAATTCAAAAGAACAAAAGCTTAACAGAAAGAAAACTAGATGCTGAAACAGAAAGAGTTATAAATTAGAGCATCTACATCTATACTAAGACTGAAGTCCCCGACTGAGTTGGTGTCCCAATTTAACCAGACACCAATTCCATCAAGAACACTATTTAAAAACTTAGTTAACACAATCACATCAAGTTCATTTCAGCACTTTGATATTTCAAAGAAAAAAAACTACCCACTTCTCCTTCACAAACATTTTTTTCACATTTTTTGCTTCCACCCAGATAATGCGTGTGCACATTTCTAGTAATATACTAAATACATAATGCAATATTAGAGCCATAAAGATCTTACAGTTCTTTGTCCAGGAATGATTTTAGAGACTAAGGCTAACTTTAAACTTCTTTCACCACTGCTTGAAATCCAGATTAAAGATGTTTCATCCTGCAATTTAAACAGAATAAAATAGTTATAAAGTGCAGAAATTTGTTAGTTAGATAAAAATAAAAAAGAATGTTAAGAAAGGAAAGAAGAAGAAGCAACAAGTAAAACAACATTACTTGTTAATTCAAAACAGAGTCCTACAATTATTGTCAAGTTAGGAGCATGTATGGCAAAAGATAGACAATCACTGCATACTTGTTTCTATTTTCACAGCGCCATGCTTGTGAAATAGAAAAGACTAGTATCTAAAAATAATAATGTAAGACCAAGAAATCATATGTAATGTCAGTAATTATGTGAGCCAATACACTAGTTATTTCCGCATAATGAGAGCAAATGAGTATCTGTGCACATTTCAACTTAACACCATCTAACAAAGCATAACAGAGTAATACTCACACATGAAAAGAACGCAACAGAAAGGTTCCAAAAGTTGGAATCAAACTTACATTAGAAAGTCTAAATGGGCAAAACTTAGGCTTTCCCTTGCGTCCATATTTCAGAAGCTGGGCACCCTTCTTCAAAGCTACTAATGCCTACAGAAGGTAAAAAGATTATTTGCAAAGGGATAAAAACATCAAGAAAGTAACTTTAACGATCAAGAAACATCAGGCAGCACAATTAAACATCACTCATTCCGTTCCTGGTTAATACATGTTTATATGTTCAGTGTTCATAAACATCACCCTATTTTTAGCCGGATTAATATATTAATCAATGTATAATTTGCACAAGGTAAGCACAATGGCCATCAGATTTGGAAAACTATTGGGACTTTATGTCTTCAAGTCTATTTTCAAATTTTCAGCCTAATAAAGCATGAACCTTCCGAATCCATTAGCCAAAGTTGTCAACCATTTTTGCCCTGAAGTTTCTAATAAGCAAGAAATAACATAAAGATTCAACATTCGCAAACACAGTTCTCCGAATTATCCTAAATTAGATACAAAAACAGCATTCTTCAACTCCGGAAATCTAGAAAGAATAACCAAATACTACACTTGGCGATTCCGTAAAATAGCAGAAAATCCAAAATTCCCACCAAATTACCCTTCGTTTCTTCCCATGATCATAAAATTTGAGGGAAAATTTGGAACTGAAACAAAGTTAACAACGAAATTAAGAGAAAAAAAAAACAAGTATAAACAAAATCTTAAAGTTTAACTATAGAACAAAGAAAAAGTATAAAGGGAAAAAGGGAAGACCTGGTCGATGTCACGTTGGGCATTACCGTAGCTAACAAGATCTGCCATTCCATGTGAGGAAATTACCAAAACGCCACCGCCCTCTACGATCGCTCTCTGGAGCTCCGTTCATCATCTGCAACTACCACCTCTCCTCCTTTCTCTTCACTTATCTCCTCTTTCCCTCCGAAGCTTACCATCCAAACAAAAAAAAACCACGTCTCAATTCTCCATTTCCATACAGCTAATGAAAACCAAAAACAATTCCTTTAGCAGATCTAACGTGATCTCTACTCCTTCAACACCGAAATCCCAGCATTCACCTCTTCAAAAAATCACCAACGACTGAGTCCGCCCCTTAACTTGGACTGACGGCGCCAACAACGACTCAAAGGTCAAAGAGAAACGGCGCTGATGCGGCGACGGCGGTGAGTTCCGATAAAAGAAGAAGTTAACGGTGAAGAAAAAGGAAAAGGAAGAGAGAATCGGCAGGGGAAATCTGGGGTTTTGTGCTGTTTTCGATTTGCCTAAATCAAATTAAAAATAAATAAAGGGATTACAGAGTCAAAGAAAGGGAAAGTAAGCAGGAAATCGCCTGAGCGGCGAGAGGTTGAAAAAAATAAAATCAAAAGACATTTCCAATGCAACATTTGTTTTTTTTTTTTCTCCATAATTATTATTTTAATTAAGATCTTATATAATTATATTTAATTAATTAATTTTCCACATTAATATGCTCGTTTTATTATTACGTTGAAAACTTGGAATATAATCCAAGTTTAAAAGAGAATTCAATCTCATTTAACTAATTTGTTTAGATTTTAGATAATTGGTAAAAAATATATATATTTAAAATTTAAATCAAGATAATAAAACAACTCCCACCTAAAATTTGGTGAAAAAATAAGTGTCATTGTAACGTTTAAAAATATACATAATTTTTTTTATTTTTTTGTATTTTTCTCTATCTTTTAAGATTTTGTCCTGACTAATTCAAACCGATCAGCGTCCCACATCTGATTTTGATAAGTAAATTTCTTAGCGAAATTTTTTTGTATACACAAAATCTCGAATTCAAAACATATTTAAGCGATACTAAATTATTTATCATTTAAATTAATCTCGTTAGTATAATTTTTGGACCTTTAAAGTTACACTTAAATTTATTTAATTCGGGATTTCACTGAACTAATATTCAATCAACTTTTTATATGTTTAAAAGAAATAAATTATTCTTTTATTATATAACAGTATGCAATTGCTTTTTTAAATTATTTTTTAATGAACTTACTGTTATGTTTGCCAGAAGTATAAAGGGGAATTTGTTTTGTGGCTTTAATTTAGAGGCTTAAAAACATATTAAGTACATGTGCAACTTGCACGCTTGCATCCTTTTAGATTTTTACCTTGTAAAAGTATATATTCTTACTCTTTAAAGTTAAAATTTAAATCTTAAATTATAAAATTAATCCCTAAGTTAAATTTGAGTCAAATTTCAAATTTGAATAAACTTAAGCAACAGACTAAGCTGCTTGAATCTATATCAGTTAAGAGGAACAATATAATCATTTCCTACTAGGATCACTCAATGAATTATAAAGAACTAATCTTTTAATCCGGAATTATTAGATATTATTAAAATTTAAAATTTTAAGGGTAAACTACATAAAATTTTTAAGTTGAGTTATTAACTTGAAAATTTTTAAACTTAAGTGATCAAAATATGAGTGAGAAGAAAGTTGAGTGATGAATGATGTTGTTTACCCATTATTTTATTCGTGAAAAATAAAAACTATCGTGTCGCGTCAGCAGTTTCTAATAGCATGTAACGAGAAAGACCATACTGAAAGCGAATTAAAAGTTCAGTGACTATTATGCAAGTTTTAAAAGTTTAGTGACTAAAATAAAAGTCTCCTAAATTTTTTGTGACCATTTATGTATTTTACCCATTTTTAACTACTATCGCTTAAGGTTATTGTCACGCCCAGAAGAGACGAGGTCATTAATCTCACTTCAAAAAAGAAAAAGGAGATCTTGAGATATATAAATGGTGGCAGTGCACATCCTATTAAACATATCTTCTGGAAGAGGGTAATGGCCCTGTGACATTATGATGTAACTTATTTGAGAAGAAAAAGGCTTTTGTAATATTTTATACTAACAACATTTAAGATTAAAAAATATTTCAGTTTAAATAAATTTTAGTAAGATGTTAATATTTTATCTTAATTTTAATTTAAGATTTACCTCCACTTGTTATGAATAAAGTAAAGATGAACAAGAACAAAGATGAGATACAAAGAGAGAGACTTGTATTATATTCTCAATGTAAGGTTGTGTATAATGCTTTATCCAAACTCTATATTTATAGGCATAAGATAGAAACCCTAATTTCAATGGGTATTAAACCCTAATAATAAAGTACATTAAAGTCTCATTTAATATATGGATTTCAACCATAAATAAAGATATTCATAATATTCCCCCTTGGATATCCATGAAGATAATGTGCCTCGTTAAAACCTTACTAAGATAAAAACCCCGTGGGAAAAAATTTCTTAGTGAAGCAAAAAGAGTACACGCATATTTGATACGCATAACATGTTGCCTCATTAAAAACCTTACCATGAAAACTCATTGGGACAAAACCTCGGTTAAGGGAAAAAGAGTGCAACGCGTATTTACTCCCCCTCATGAAAATATCACATAAGATCTTTGAATCTTCATAATTCAATATTCAATATAATCTTCAAATGTTGAAGTCGACTATGCACTAGTGAATAGATCTTTCAAATTACTGCTTGAAATGATTCATCGAATATTATTTTTTTGAAGATCATAAGGGACGAGACTTTGAAGAAATATGTTTCATTTTGTCACATTTGATGTATCTACCTTGAGATGTAAAATTTGCATTATCTCTACACATGATAGCTTGCATCTTAGCTTGTGAAAGCAATTCTCATATCTTATGGTTATGTTTAGCCAAACATATATTTCGGCTTTGCCCCGTGCATAACAATTATTTACATGATCTAGAGAGGCATCGAGTTTTGAAAGATCTAAAGGTAATGGTCTCGTAGAACTTAGATAGTATTTCTGGACCAACTAAGATATGATGCTTCCAAATCAATTAATATATATATATGGTGCTTTTGGACCAAGAAAATCATCACCATTTTCTCGAGGGCGGAATGAATCTTTGTTTACATTAAGAGACCTAGCAACCATAAGGGTGGTCAATGAATATGCGTTATGCATGTAAAGTCTCTTTAAACATTTTTCTGTGTATGTCGATTGATGCACAAGGATTCCATTGTTAAGGATATCTCTTCACGAGTCTCAACGATATTCAAATCATCAACATACACAACAACGACAAATCCAGAGTTAAACCTCTTAATAAAAATGCTCGGAGAAATTGAATCATTTTTATAGCCTTCTGCTAACAAGTATTCATTGAGGCGATTATACAATATACACCCAATTTGTTTAATCTATAAATAGATAAGTTCAATTTGATTGAATAGTGTTCTCGAAAACTTGAATTAACTGCTTCTGTAGTCTAAATTCTTTTAGAAGTTTCATGTAAATGTTATTATCAAGAGGCTCATACAAATAGAATGTAACAACATCTATTTGGCGGAAACTAAGTCTTTCTTTTATTGCCAGACTAATAAAAAATCTAAAATTAGTTGAATCCACCACCGATGAATATGTTTCCTCATAATCGATTTCATGTCTTTGTGAGAATCTTTGTACCACCAAACGAGCTTTATATCTTGT
The DNA here is from genome assembly GCA_019671005.1 of Hibiscus mutabilis. Lineage (NCBI taxonomy): Eukaryota > Viridiplantae > Streptophyta > Magnoliopsida > Malvales > Malvaceae > Hibiscus > Hibiscus mutabilis. Next base: position 49,702,807 of record CM033727.1, read on the forward strand.
GATTTCCCCTTTCTCTTTCTCAAAAAGACTCATTTATATCCACGGGCTTTACACATTACAATGTACAGACTATAGGCCCAAATACTTCTCTTTTCAAAAGAGATTTTAGTTTCGCCTCAATTATCTCTTTCTATTTTGGCTAATGATTTCTTTGTTTACATTGTCGAATTGACAATGGTTCATGATCCACATCAATATTTTTAGTGCTATAATGCATGCAAATGTATTATCGACGTCGATTTAATTTCGGTTCCACTTGTTACCAGACATGACATAGTTTATTGAGATCTCATCATTATCAGGTACTTGAGTCATGTCTATTGTCTATTATGGAGACCTTTTAATCTCTTATCGAGATATTTCATAATTCGTTGATTCCTCAATCGGACCATCACAAGATATAGCTTTTTTTCTTTTTCGAGGAATTTTATCTTTGGAACCTACTTGTCTACCATGCTACAGGCGTAAGTTAGACTTGTTAGCAACTAAAGTTTGTCCTTCCGGGATATCAAATTTAATCGAAGCATTCATAGCTGGTATATGTGACTTAGTCACTATTTTAGGGTCAGCAAAATCATCTGGCAATTGATTTGCTAAATGAATTATCCTTTGAACTTATAGTTCACATTGTTGAGTATGTGGATCAAACCGAGATAATGATAATTCATTCCAACTTGTTTCTTTTTCCAGCTATTTTATTTTCTCCCCTAATGTTGGGAAAACTAACTCATTAAAATGATAATCATCAAATCGAGCTGTAAATAAATTCCCCGTCAGAAGCTCGAGATATTTAATTATCAAGTGGAATTTGAATCTGACATAAATTCCCAACCTCCTTTGAGAACCCATCTTTGTGCATTGTGGTGGAGCAATTAAAACATATACCGCACACCCAAAAATTTTAAGATGGAAAAATTTTGGTTCCTGACCAAAAAATCATATGTAATGGGGAGAAATTATAATAATTTATTGTCTTGATAAAATGGCATGTCACCAGCATTATCAAGACAAATTGTCTTTATAGGGTAATCTGGGATATGTGCCCGTAATTTTATCAACTAAGCAAGTAACCTCGCAAACACCAAGTTACAGGTTGATAATAATGATACATATAATCATCTCGATGTATCGATTAAAACTGTAAAGTATCTAGATGATCTATAAAAAGGGTGTATGGGCCCACATATATCATCATGTATATGTTCTAGAAAATTAATAGACTCATAATCTGTCTTAGCTGGTGATTGTTGAATAATCAATTTGTTTTGAGAGCAAGCATCACATGAAAAGTATTACTTTGAAGAATCTATCAGTTCTTCAATGAATAACCACATGAAGTGTCAATAACTTTTCGCATCATAATTGAACCGGGATGTCCTAACCAGTATGCCAAATAATAAAGTTATCAATAAACTTCTGGTTTATAATAGAATGAGCTTCAATTTGTACTAATTCTTGTGTAGTACAATTCGAATGACGGTGCATGTAATTTTGTCAAGATTTTCTTATTGCTTTGGATTATACCCATAATATGGAGATAGCCAGCATCTCCTTAACTAATAGTCTCAATATGATATTCATTTATATGAATATCTTTAAAATCCAATAAGTCTCTTTGCGACTTTGACGAGTATAACGCATTGTAAATATGAAATTAAGTTACATTTGACAATAACATATTTGCTCTTCTGGAGCCTTTTATGATATTAGTACTTCCGGGTATAGTACTCGCATTATTCCCTTTCATTTTAAATGGGAAAATATGTATAATTATGCACATTTTAATATGTGATTTGTTCCATTCACTTCGGGGAATGAAAAATATGTGCTTTGTACCATTCACTTCAGGGAATGAAAAATATTAAATATAGCACATATTAAATCAATTATCAATCAAAGATAATGTTACAAGAACTTATTACTCTTCCGGAGCATTGATATTTTAGTACTTTGAGATATAATACTCACATTTTTCTCCTTGCATTTAAATGGAAAAAATAGTTCTTATACTTAAATATAGTATGAGTACTTGCACTGTCTGCTAAGCATAAATCGCTACAATTCTTAAACTAATAAACAACTATAAGGATGTATAAGTAATAATGATTAATCGATGCAATTACTAACCTCCAATGACATAAATAAATATAATCACTATAATAATTTTATATTATTTAATGTATAAACAACCCATTCCCTCTAATGTTTAACAAATTCTTTTGTATTAAAGTAAGTATAATAATAATAATAATAACAATAACAATTTCTTATTATTATTGAGAGAAATCAAGTCACGACGAATAAAATTAAGGTTTAATGATATTAGAATGTACAAACCTTAATATAAAAATAATTAAACAATCGCTATATCAAAATATATGGTAGATGTAGTCATCAATATTTAATTGAAATTCTTTTGGAGGATCACCAATATATGGTAGAATAATTTTATATGTATTCTTATCATATGATAATAATAAGTGATATTTCAAGAAGCATACCATAATATCGATTAAATACAAACCAAACACGCTCGAATCATCTTTGTCAAATCATCTTTTGATTTGTGAGGAGTCACAAACTCATCTCTGCCCAATGTTCAAAATCCAAATACAATCAAAGATGCTTCTATGCCTTTCAAAAATAATAAAGAAACAAGTTAAAATATATAAAGAGAAACACAATCAATAACTAAAAAATAAGGGTGGAAAACTTATCTTTGGTTCATCCTATAATTGAATTCTTTTCAGTAACTTCTTTTGGATTCGAACAATGAAAACCTCAATTGATTAGAGTCTCGTACTGATAACGTGTTGTGAATAAAGTAAAGAAGAACAAGAACAAAGATGAGAGACAAAGATAGAGACTTGTATTATATTCTCAATGTAAGGTTGTGTACAATGGTTTCTCTAAACTCTATATTTATAGCCATAAGATAGAAACTCTAATTTCAATGGGTATGAAACCCTAATAATAAAGTACATTAAAGTCTCATTTTATATATAGATATCCACCATAAATAAAAATATTCATAACACCACTAACTATTTATTATTGTTGAATATATATTTATTTAATCATACAATAAATGTCACACACTGATATGCATTATTAATACTATATATCCCAATATTTATTTAACCATTAATTATGATTAAATGATCACATGATTATGTGATTATAACTGTTAGATCAATTAAACATTATAATTAAATGTATTTTTATAAAAAATGATATAAAATTATCATATTGACGTTCTTCTTTTTTCGACTCTCACATTTACATTTTTTTTCTCACATCCTGATGTTTGTTTTTTAATTGATCATTTAGATTTTATAGAGGCAAGTTCCTCTCCAGGTAAAAATTTTAAGTTTCATATACTTTTTTATCATTAGATGGAATAAATGAATAATTAAGACTAATAATAGGAAATAAAGATAATTTTTAATGAGGCATATGATAATAATTATTTTTCACCAAAAAATGTTTTTTTACGAATTATTTTTCATTTAGTTGAACATATTGTATAAGGTTTGTTCGAAGTATATTTTATTCTTTGTATTTTTTATTGTCCTTTCGGTTCTCTAGAATTTTGTCTTTACTAATTCGAATCAACCTGCGATCTAGTTTTGGTGAGTTAGTCTCCCAATAGAAAATTTCTGCATATATAAGGCCTCAAACTCTGGCCTACTTAAGCGATATCAGGATGCTTACCACTTATACCAAACTTCATTGGTGTTAAACTCAGTTTTTTTTTTAAAATAGAAAAATGTTACATTCTCATATCGATATTCAAACTTATACAATATGGGGCAAGATGAACATCCTTAACCACTAGGCCAATAAGTGAATCTCGGTATTAAACTCGGTTTTAATTAGTCTTAACTTAATATTTAAAATAATTAAATAAAATTTTTAGCATGTTCAAGACCGAGTTTGGTCGGAAGAAAATAACTTATTTAGCATGATACAACAGGAAGGAAGATGGGATTCGCGTTTTTAACTTTGGGCCGGAAAGAAAAAACTAAAAATATATTCGACTAGAAAAAAATTAAATTTTTGACTTGAGTTGAAATTTAAAAAATCTACTCAAATTTTATAAATCCCGCTTAATTCAAAAAAAAATTAAATAAAATTTAAGTTATAAAATAGAACTCAAAATTTTGAATGAGTATTTTTTACAATTTAGTCTTTCAACTTTATTTTTATTCAATTTAATCATTTTACTACAATTATTTGCAAATAATTTTGTTCTATCAGTTTCTGCATACCCTCGTCAATATTTTATCTTCAAAATCCCTTCTTTTAGAAAATAATATTATAAATATATTATATAATTTTAGATGATATTTGATTATATTAAATAATATTACAAATTTTACCCACACATGTAAAAAAATATAAAGAAATGTATATGTATATTGTATGATTATAGAAAGTCGTTTAAATTAAAATCAATATGTATTATAAATTTAAATGTTTACAATTAAATTTAAACAGAAACTCAAACAATTAGACTCAACTTAATTCAACTCAAAAACACTCAAATAAATTTAGGTGATAAATATAACTCATCGAGTCAACTAATTCAATATTCATTAATTCGGTCCAACTCAACTCGATTGAATATTCATCCTCCATTTTGAGACTTTTCTAGCAGGTTCATGGTATTGACGTCTCCAAATGACGTAAAAGCCCCTCATAACCATAGATACGTGGCGAGCAAGGAGTGGAAGAGGTGTAAATGAAGCTTTACGGCAGGAGAGCAGATTACGTGGGATTTTGGTGGGGGCTCGTGAGTGGGCCCGGTATTTGGTGGCGCTTTTGGGAAAATGAAGTGAACCGAGGAGAATGTAGGCGTAAGGTGAAACCAAATCACCTGCGGTAGGATCTTTAGTGATCATGCGAGTTATTCGAAATTTCTAAAATTATATTATTTAAATAAAAATTATTATTAAACTTTTAACTACAATTTTCTAAATCTGAATTTTCTATAATTAATTGTTTTTATAAAATTAGAATATATAATTTGACATAAAATGAAATTCATTTTTTTGAAAAAAAACCACTAGTTTTCTTAATGAAAAAATACCCAAAATTACAATAAGGGTTTACAAAACATCATTGTAAACTAAATACATATTTTAGACTTTCTCCTAAAATTAGTCACTTTAGATCAGACATAAACTATACATGAAAATGTTATAAACTTATCCAAATACACGATCGAAAAATAGATATGAAATATAACTGCATCGGTAAAACGAACTACAAAAGAGGATGAAGCTATTGATAAACCACTAAAAAACGCAAATCAGAGCCAAGCACCGTGAGAAGCACTTCACAAGCGCAAACCGTGTATCCAAATTCAAACCGAAGGTCCAATCCTGATAAAAAGTAAAATAAAGAACGACCAAATGAGTAGAAGAAAACATGTCAAAAGGCAGAGATAAACATGCCAATAGACAGAGTTAAACATGCCAATAGACAGAAATAAACATACTATAAAGACAGAAAAACCATGTCACAAAGACAGAATTATTTTATATATATAAAAAAATAATAATAAAAATAGATCTGGTGGTCAACAACCGACAAAAAAATAATGTTGACGACAGTTACAAAACAAAACTTGAAGCACTAAGAGAAGAATTGCCCAGCATTAGAGAAAAGATTGAGAAAAAGTTTGGAGAACCGCCAGGGTTCCCTAAAAATGAATTTCACTTCACCTTTAAAAATGAATTTTATTTTTAAAGGTGAAAGTCGAATCTCTAATCACATATGATTAAGGAGGTGAGAAATCATTGCACCTGATAATTATATAATTAATTATTAGTATATGTATAATTGATATATGAAATATGATTTTAATTAGAAAATTTTGGTTTGGGGAGAGTGGGGTGAGTTCAGGTTTAGAGTAAAAAATCTTCGATCTGACCTGACCTGATATATTTATTATACTTTTTATATATTATATTTAATATTCTTATTAATTTTTTCAGGGACGGATCAAGTTTAGTCAAGCTTTTTATTAAAATATCAGGATCGAATTGAGGTTAAATTATACTTTTATTATATTAAGTTCGATTGGGTCGATGATATAATATATTATAATTTGGGTTGGTCGGGGTCAGGGAGGCCAAAAACCCGCCCGCCCGCCCCGTTGCCACCCTAACTAAACTCATCAAAAGGTCAATAAATAAGTTAAAATTGAATTATGAGCTCTTTTTTAATTTTTTTTATCAAATGGAAAGCTTCATTCATGAAGAAAAAAAAATACATCAACATGGTACAAAATCCAGAAAACATAAATTTCAAGCATAGGCTTAGGAACAAAGCCAACACAATGGTAAGAAACATAAACCCAGCATGGAAAGCTAAAGTTGACATCAAGCAGCACCATGAGCTGAGTAGTGGTTTCCATCCGAGCGAGAAGTTCATGGTGGCCAATGACACAGACGGGTATTTCAAGTGCCAGGATTACATTGACGGTAAAAATAAGACCAAAGAGCTGTTGAGAAAGACCAACGAAGCAAAAAGACCAACTGAAAAGGAGACCGAAAAAGGGAAAAGGCCAGCCGTCTAGAGGAGTTGATCGTCAACGAAGAACATTTTTTAGGATTATTTTAAGTTTAGAGAGAATGAAGATCTTTTAGAGAAACGAGTTTTTCTTACTGCTTTAATTATTGGTTCGGATTATGAGTTCTTTCTAATTAAGATCTTAAATTAAAGTATTATGAATAAAAAAATTATTTTAAGAGTGCTTCACCTATTTAGAGGTCTAATGCATCTTATTTTAAATATAATCAGATTTAATATAACTATTGAATATCAAAATTTTCAAACTAACAAAAATGGATTGAAAACCTTGAAACCAATGTATTCATATAATATGTGTTTATATTATTGGATATTATCAAAATATTTAGTATCTAAAGCTTCATTTTGTTGAAATTCATTAATTGATCGAGTAATCAATGATGCTCTTTGATAAGTTATGTATTTGCATATTTTTCATATATAAATTCTTATAGCCTTTGTTTTTGTATCTATTTGATTTTTCAGGTGTTTTTATGGACTTGGGGAGATTTTATTGCTCAAACCAGTAGCACTCAACAAATAAGGCGTGAGCACGGTCAAAATTCCTTAGAGAAGAAACAATCCTACTCCAAGTAGACTTCTACTTTATTACATTTATTGTAGGATTAGAGTTTTGTAAATGTAATTCATTCCCCTTATTGATGTAAAAGGCTTTTCTTATAAATAGGATTATAAGAGGGAGAGAAAATCAATCCTTCAACCATCAAGCAAGCCTTGAACCCTAAAATTCCCTTGTAGCTGCCGCCTACTCCACGCGTAGCTAAATCTCTCTTTTCTATTCAAGTGTAGATTCAAGGTTTTTAATCCAAGTTTTAGTGAGAATTCTTGTTCTTCAATCATCTTCATCTATTCAAGTACTTTTATATCTTATGAGCTTATTCTTATGTGTATGTTGGATTATAGTATGCAACAACCAAATCATGGATTATTGATGCAAGTGGTAAGAAAACCTGAATTATAGTTTTTGAAGGTATAATTTCATATTCTTGATAAGTTGTGGATTAGAACTTTGATAGTTTATGTGCTTTGTGTCTCTTAAGTTCATAATGCTATTTGATAGATTTTAATTCTTAAGTTGACTATCTAAAGAATTTTAATCTTAATGATAATAGTTAGTGATTTATGGATTATTAAGCGGCTTTCTATTAAAGAAGAGATTGAGTTATTTGTGGATTATCATCTAACCTAAAACCAAACTATTTGAAATTAATGCAGGTTTATCTTTTGAAATTTGATGATCTAATTCTTGGATTAATATACCGAAAACTAACTTGGCTAGAACTCATCTCATCATTAAACCGTTTACTTTTAACTTGCTTTCTTTAGTCTTTCACTCAAACACAAACACAAATTCCCTATTTATTTTATTATCTTTTACTCTTATATAAACTTAATTTCTTATCGCTCTCGGTGGATTCGACTCTGCTTATCACTGCTACAAATCTTAGTTCAAGGCATGCATTTATTTTTGACGGATTCGACACCATCAATCATGTTATCTCATTTTGTATGAGTTCGAATTCTTATATTTATCTTGAGAATATAAATATTTTCTACTTAATAAAAAATATTTTATTTATCATTTGGCATTTCTGCTTAACGACGTTTAAAAGATATCACGTGGAGTCATTTTGGGTGTTAAAATATCATTTTTTAAAAATATATATGAAATTAAATTATTTATTTTTATTGACTTATGACATCATGAGATATTGTCATGCGTTAGATCTTCAAATATATATATATATATTAAAATTAAAATAATTATCTTTGATTGACATGTAGTATCATTTTTTTGGTGTAACGTGTCAGGTTTTTAATAAATAAATTATTTAGTAGATTGATACATAAAAACATACAACATAATATAACGTTATTTAGATGCCACATATCTAAATCTATTTATGATATTTTAGTGGCCGAAAGGAAAATTTTAAAATTGGACTCTAATAACAAATATTAAAAAATTTAAATTTAGTAGACAAATAAATTAAATTTCTTGTAAATTGAATTTTTAATAACAAATATTAAAAAATAAATTTTAAAAATAAATAAAAATAAATTAATTCATTTGTAAATTGAACCTTTAATAATAAATATTTGAGCTTCTTAATTATGGGCCTAAGCAGGTGCCCTTCTACCCAGACCTAAATACAACTTTATTTGCGTCTACTGTTAATACAACTCAATAGTATACAAACCATTAATTAATGGATTTGTTCGAATAAACACCTTGAGAAACCAGAAAAAATAATTCACATCCTCTGCCCCAAACTCCTACAGTATAAAAATTAGTAAAACTATCATATAAATACGATACAAACTTTATACAACATCAATAACAATAATCTATATAAATATATAATATTTAAAACAAATTAAAACTTAAAATAAATAAATATAAATAAACTCAATACTAAAAGTAAAGACTAATTATTTTGTTTTGTTATTTAAAAAAAAAAAAGGTGTGTTTGAGGGTCCATAAGGAAAACGGTATGCTACAACACTTCCACTTTCCTTTAAATGAATATAAATATAAGAGAGTGATAGGTGGTAGTAATGATTCTTATTATAATTGTACCAAAATAATTCTTATAGTAAAAATAAAAATAGCACAATAAGAACCTTGAAAGCTGCCTTATATTTTATAAGTGGAATTTGATATTTAATATATTATTTAATAATCTAAACAAATTATGAAGTATAATAGTATAATGCAGTGGTTATTTATTTCGTCCTTTAATTATGTGATTAGAAATTTTATCTTTAGCTAAAAAAATTATATTACATATTTTAATCGTGTAAAAACGGAGTCGCCAACAGTCTCTTTTATTGTATGAGGTGGACCGAAAACCTAAAAACCAGCCAGATTGAGAGTTTAAGGGCGATTACGTGTGTGGAAGGATTAGCACCCCATTACGCCCGCAAAATGGCGCTTACTTGATTACTAATATTTTCCTTGTAACCCGAATGAATGCGTGAAAGGATTAATACAAAAATCCACAAAGTTCTAAAATTGACTCGAATTCGTTCACAGCTGAGAAAACCCGAATCAATCTAGACGCAAGGGGATTAAGGCATTAATCCCTAAAATTCGGAAATATAGTCTCGCATAGGAGTTTCGATCGTTCTCCAACGGCTAGGGGAAGACCAAATTAACCTAGTCGAGAAAAGATCTCGTTTTTCATCATGCGGTAAAAACCCTTTTTTTAAATGATGTTTTATTGGCCCTTATTAATTTTATGGGTGATTTTAATGTTCAATGTTTATTATTATTCTTAAAAGCATGTTTTTAAAGACACTAATCCTAAAGGCTCTATCTAATTATTTACATTTAATGAAGATGCATTATTTACTTTTCTAACAATTACCTAAAGAGTTTTATTACAATTAAAGAATTATTTACTTTTTATTAAAAAATTACCAAGTTAGTTTTTATTTACCAATATTTACAATTAATAAAATATTTACCTTTTAAGAAAATTTACCTAAGGGTTTATTTCAACTATCTACAATTAAGGTAATGTGTGTGAAAAATTAAAGTTATCTATTATTAAGATGTACATTATTTTAGGAATCTAGATCTAGATATTTAATTAAATTATTGCCGGTAAAGTATATTATACTAATATTTAGATTATCTATTAAGAAAACAGATTTAAAGGTATTTATTTAAAACTAGTTAACAAGCTTTTATTAAAATATGAGTTAAGATATTTATTTACCCTAAGCCTTACCAAGTTAGAAGAGGAAAAGATGAATTAAACAAAGAATTTGAACGAATTAAATAGTCAATAAAAATGAGAAAACTGAATTAAAAGCAAAGAGGGAAAAGAAATTGCAAACAGTGGATCGAATTGTTAGCTCATCAGCGCGGGGTACAGGCTGAACGACGCCTCCGCTACTACTGCCCTTGTTGGCCACCGGTCACCGCGGGCAGCATGCTGCCGCTGCTGGCCTTCGATTGCTGCAGGCAGCCGGTAACACCCCGCCCTCGCTCTTCCTATGGTAATGACACTGATTTTCTCTTCGGGCGACAAGAAACTTTCACAAGCTTCGATTAGAGAGGACCTGTACCCCTTTTTTTCTTTCTTATCTGAGACCAAATACCCAAGAAAACAAAAAAAAAACAAAAAAAAAATGTGGAGACAAGATTTTGGCAAAATACCTCAAAGAAACTGCTTGTATTGCTCTTCAATTTCTGTATTACAATTGCTTGTGTGTGTGTTACAATGGGTGAATGCTTGGCTTTTTTATAGCCAGTTACAAGGGTATAAATGAGGAAAAAATAAAACCCTAATAAAGCTCTAGCAAAACCCTAGTATCTACATGATTTTTCTGCCTAATTTGCTTGATATGAATAAAAGGAGTGTTGCACAAGCAAAACTAGGTTTCTCATATATGAGGCCTAATTGGGCCTAATGCACATAGATTTTTTTGGCCTTTTCATTTTACATATTTTTGGGCTTTTGCATCGTATATACATTTTTTATGATTTTTGGTAAAAAGAATCGAATAAAGGGTCGGATAAAATAGGTGACTACAGTTGCCCCTCTTTGCTCATCCCAGTGAAACATGAATATGGCAAAGAATAAAAGGCACTGGTTTTATTCATCCAAGTTGGTTGAACAATCTGCTCCTCAAAAGTGGCAACGAACAAATCTGATAACAATTTTTTCAAATGACCTATTCTTTTGAAATGACATTGAATGAACCAGATGATGTTTCTTCTAACAATGATGCAACTTGTTTCTTTGGAGCGACAGTAACAAATTGGATAACATTGACTTGTCCCTCCGAAGTAGTAGTGGACGAACCGGATAATTCTCCAAATGATCCATTCTTTTAAAGGGGCGTTGAATGAATCAAATATTTTTGGTCGATGAAAAGACTTGTTTCTTTGGAGCGGCAGAAATAAACTGCATGTCATTCTGAAGTGGTAATGAACAAAACAATTCTTCAAATGACCTATTCCTCCGAAGCGGCAATGAACTAATCAAATGACTTCAGTCAGTGAAAAGACATATTTCTTCAAAGCGGCAGAAATAAATCGAATAAAACTGGCGTGTCATTCTGAAGCGGCAATGGACAAAGCAATCTTTCAAATGACTTATTCCTTCGAAGCAGCAGTGAACAAATCAAATGATTTCAAATGGCGAAAAACCTATTTCTCCGGAGCGGTAGAAATAAAATGGCATGTCATTCCGAAGCAGCAATGAACAAAGTAATTCTTCAAATGACCTATTCCTCCGAAACGGCAGTGAACAAATCAAATGGCGATATGACTCTCATTCATGTGGATATCGAGTTGGTGAAACAATATGTTTCTTCGAAACGGCATAAACAAATTGAATAACATTTCTTCTAATAGTGCGAAACACTAAGTCGGAAATACAAATGGCTCTTTTAGAACGGTAATATAATCCTCGTTCGTACGGACACCAAGTTGGTATGGTGACTCTTGCCCCTGCGGGCACTGAATTAGTATGGGTGATTCTCGCCCCTACGGACACTGATTCAAAATGGTTCCATTCTCCGTGAGCCTGAACAGATGGGCTTTATAAAGGTTTCCATTCTCCATGATCCTGAATGGATAGACTATAAAGGTTTTCATTCTCTATGAGCTTGAACGGATAGGCTATAAAGGTTTCTATTATCCATGAGCCTGAACGAATATGCTATTATTGAAAAATAAAGATTTTCATTTTCTACGAGCCTGAATGGATAGGCTATTGTTGAAAATAAGGTTTCTATTCTCTATGAGCCTGAACGGATAGGCTTCGAATAAAAAATGATGTACTTCTTCTAAAGATATCGGGAAATATGGTTTGCTTTTTTGAAGTGATGTGGGGTATTTTTTCCCTAAAGCGACATAGTGTCTTTTTCATATTGCTCCTACTGAAAGCGATGTGAAGTGACATAGGGTGTCTTGCACCTATGACCTCATCTAGAAGACGACGTAGGGTGTCTTGCTCCTGAAGCGGCATAGGGTGTCATGTGCCTATGGCATCTTCTATAAAATGGTTCGTTTCTTAAATCTTTCTCAGCTCATTCTATTTGAGTTCCGCCTTCTGAGGACTCAACTCAATCTTCATGTACCAACAAGTTATTGCCCCAAACCTTGAACCTTCTGAGCTTTTCATTGCTCAAGTTGCTTTCTACTTCACATCTTGTCTGTTCGCATGTGAACTTATCTTGTCGTTCCATGGGTAATGATGCCCCCTACTAAAGGCTCTAGGAGAAACCCCTTATGACCTCTTCAATCTGGATGGACTTAGGCATTCTATCATGGCTTGCTCGTTGAGGGAATCTTTGCCCCGCTTTTGTATTTCTGAGATCTTTTAAACATGAGCTTTTCTTCTAATACTCGTCCCCCTTATGCGTGGTAATGCCCCATTCAACCTTAGGCTCAACTATCTTCAACGTGATTGAGTCGTCTCTTGATTTAGTTCATGAAGGCTACACCATTTCTTAATCTCCATTTTCAGCAGTAAATGAATTCTTTCATATTCAGCATCGCCTCCTTCATGGGAGTGTGAACATTTACTTCTGGATTCCTACAATTAGAAGTCATACCAAGAAATCTTTTGCTTTTTTCATGAATCTGTGTTAATCTACTTGTAAGATGCTTGCGAATAAACATGATAAAAACTTGAGATGAGAATTCAGGGGAATTTAAAGGAAATTTAAAAAGTCATGGAAAACATAGAAAAGGTAAAATTAAGAAACAAAGTCAGATGCCCCCGAATTCATAGCATGAATGATTCATAAGCCCATCAACCGGATAACATCCCTAATTTCTACCTATTTAGGTGGCTTTCTTTGACTCACCACTCCCCCAAATTCATTTTCCCTCTTTTCTAATCTTAACCAAACATTAGAAGTTTTGAAGTCTTTAGAAAAGGGTGAATCTAATTAGGTAGAATGTGTTTTGTAAACAAACTCTTCTTCTCATATATCCTTACACGATCGAAATGGTCTTTCAAGGTTTTTAATGTGGCTAAGGTTTATGGTTACAAAAGAAATGACATATAGGCCCAAATAAGTATTTGAGGGTGATTAAATCAATGATTAATTCTTCTTGATGAAGTCTCTACTTTGTATTGCTTCATTAACTTCCTCTTTTCTTTTCTTTTCTGTATCGGTCTAGACTGTCTGTTTTTAGGTTTTCACCCTAGAGTTCATCTCCTTCTGTTCTTCGAGAATCATCAATTGACACATGGTTCATGCGATGCTTTCTTGAAAACTTGTAAGTTTCAACTTGGTGCTTCCTCCAATGGGGATATTTTCAACATTTTTCTTTCACAATTTTTTTGTTCTTCCTTTTTTGGATACCCATCTTTGTTTGCATGCTATTTTGCTCATGTTGCTCCTTGCATCCAATAAATTCATTCTCTTTATCTTCATAGCATGGTCTGAACCAATCATCTTTCTCATGAAAATAGACTTTCATCACTTTTACCCCCTAGTGTAGGGAGTGATCATTGGTTAGAGTTCAATCGAAAGAAAACTATCAGGCTCAAAAGGGAAAATAATGGATATTTTTTTTCCTTTTTTACGAAGGGAAATAAAGGAATGTCAAATCTCTTCTCGTACATGGATATCATTGAAGAAAAGTTGTCCTTAGTTGGTAGATGTTTTAGAGTTATCACTTAATCCAAAAACCTTAAGCAATAATGTTTGAAAGGAAAATTCTCTTGACATTTGTATTTGGGATCTTTCCCATTAATCTTGAGCACATTTTTTGTTTCATCTCTATCATAGGATTAGATTCAAGAATCATTCATGCAATCAATAATAGGGGCCCTTCAAAAAAGATGTTTTTTGAAAGAGAAATGGATGTATTGAATGAAAGAAATGAAATGTTTGTCACTTGAGAATGTAAAGGAAATGCATCTTTAAAACAAGTACAATAACATATAAGCCCTTACAAAAGATCCCTAATGTTCGCGGACAAACACAAAAGAGTTGGTTCTTGGTATGATTCCGCAACAACAGGAAAGTCCTCTACTGTCGAATTATTAAGCACTACTCTTGGAATGCATGAGTGAATTCTAGCCAAGCTTGCCCCCATGACAAGATTTTATTGTTCGAGTAGTTTAGGTTGTAGGTGCTCGTTATATTCACCTAGTGTCTCATCGAGTATTCTACTTTTAATGGCTGCTAATATCAACTCTCCGTTTGTGACCATGTCTGCAAAACGCCCAGTGATATAGTTTAACATACGGTAATAGAATGGACCATTTAAAGCCTCCACGAACATTAGAGTAATATTATTTTCCAACAGTGGTGGTTAAACCTGGGTGGCCACGTCTCGCCATCTCTGTGTGTATTGACGAAAGCTTTCATTGGCCTTTTGCTTCATTCTTTGCAACACATGCCGGTTTAGGACCATATTAGTGGCGTGCTTATACTATTCAATGAAAGCACATGATAGATCCATTCATGTCTTTATATTGGCTTGACTCAGTTGAGTGTACCAACGGGCGGCAGACCTAGACAAACGGTCTTAAAAATAGTGTATAAGTAACATCTCGTTGTCAAGGTAATATGACATCTTCCTATAGTACATTGTCAAATGTGCTGAAAGACAAGTAGTTCCTTCGTATTTCACAAAATATGGTGTCTTGAACTTGGAGGAATGACCAGAGCTGTCACCAAGATGAGGTCTCTTGCGTCTATACCGTAATGAATGCTGATTCTTTGTAGGGCTTTGACAATTCCCTCCAGCTTGTCACAACAATCTTCTAATTTCTTATCTACCTTGATCTTGTTGGCCATCTCATCAAGGTCTGAAAGTTCAATGTCTTGATCTTCGCCTCGACCTGCCCCAAACTCCACTAGATCATTGGTCGAGGTTCCTAGAATATGGATTTAAACCTTCCATTTAAAGGCCTCGCAACTTACTCCTTGTGGGGGTATCGCCGCTCTTACATCTTTGAGGGCTTTGATAGCTTCGGGGTTTTCACCAAGCATGGTCGCTATTTGTAGCACCATGTTTTCTTGGGCATTGGTGATTTCATTCTTCAAATCCCCTTCAATCTTTTCCAGCTTATCCTGGGTACCTTTCAAGCTAGCCTCTATTACAGTCATTCTGTTTTCCATATAATTTTTTTGGGTCTGGGAGCGAGTTTTGTACGGATTCGTAATTTTGTTCAATGCGATTGAACTTTCCGTAGTTAATTATGTGATGGAAAAATGCAAATGCAAATGATGCAAAACTGACGATAATCTGAAATCTAGAGTACACTTCATAAATCATAAGGTTTGAGTACACATTATTCTCAAAAATAAATAAAACGGTATTCTACTTCGATTGCTATCCTCCCTTGATGCGCTTCAGTTTTGGTTGCTCAAATCCTCTGACTGGTGCGACCTTTATCTGAATATGGCTGAAAAACTGGATAACCTGCTTGTACTGGCCCACTGCTTCATCAAGAAAATCTAACAGATGGTGCCTGTCCTCCTTAGTTGGGAATAACCAACCTCTTTCTCCAATCTTCAACCCGATTCTTTATCTTATGAGCCTTTGATACAACCTTCCGAAATTGCCAAGTCGGATGATCAATGTACAACTATCTTCAGGTTCAGCAAAAGTTCAGGGACTTGAAGGTTTAGACCAATATTGTTGGAACATGATTCACGTTCTTCTGGGCTAGCAAGTCTACTATGGTTATCACAACACGCCCCAAGACTTTAGGAAGATCACTAACCTATAGACGGCCAAAGCGAGCAAATTAAGGACATTTCCGTGTTTTACGTCCTTTATGATCTAGGTATGGATGAACTTTCACGTTAAGCAATGGCTTTTATTCTTTTCGGTAAGATGGACATCCACCTCTTTCATGTTAAGACCAACAAGCTTAGCAAATTTCTTCTGATAACCAGATCTCTTCTTTTATTACGCTTCTCTAACTCTAGACGCAACAGAACCATGTATTCTTTGATGGTAGGGGTCATATCCTCCTGACTGAAGACAAAACAACAATAGTCTGGATCCTAAAATTCAACCGCTGCTAGTACCATGGGTTCATCTATCTCTACCCCAAGCAGAAAGGCTATGTCTCTTACTTTATGGTGAATATGGCTCAATCTTGGGCTTCTAGGCTCTCCTAAATAGTGATCAATCCCGACAGATGATTGTGAGGCAAAACCATGTGCAATTGCTTCTGTGGTTGTTGTCTCCATGTTGGCGTTGAAGCTCTAAGGATTCGTTTCGGACATCGGTGTTCAAAAAAATGGACTATGAAACTGGATAATACAATCCAAACACTCATAATCTCTGAATGACTGATGTTTTGAAATACCAACTAGATGCAATGTGATGTATGCTCTAGAGAGTACAAAAAAAGTGTTAGTACATGGCAACAATAAAATACAATGATAAGGTACAAAAAGTAAAATAATAAATAACAATAATACAAAAAAAATCTAAGGCTTTGCATGGCTTTAATGGGGTGGGTTTTCTAAAACATACATTCATGCGGGTTTGGATCTAGAAAAGGTTCTCAACCGTCCCTATCCCCTACTCAAAGGTAGATAAAATGTTCAATCCTGGCCCATCACAAGCTTGCGGATCAAACACAGCTCGAGGGGATGAATTTTCGTTATGCCTGTGCAGAGGGTTACTTACAAAAGCATAAGTACTCTAGACCCCGTAAGACTTTCACTGGCCCATGCGGAGGGTTACTCACGAAGGCACATCTATTTTCTTCCACTTAAATTTATTAAAGCCCGGGTAGAAAGCTTATGTTATGATGCAAACAATTTAAAACACCAAAAATGCACACAAAACCAAACAGTCCCCAGTGAAGTAAACCAAACAGTTTACTAAGAAAAATAACTCTTGATCAAGTAAAAGTCGTGCCCTCTTAAAAATGTCCCAGAGGAGTCGCCAAGCTATAACAACGGAGTCGCCACATGTTCCTTTTATTGTATTAGGCGGACCGAAAACCTAAAAACCAACCAGATCGAGGGTTTAGGGGCACAGTTACGTGTGAGGAAGGATTAGCACCCTCATCACACCTGCAGAACAACGCTTACTTGATAACTAATATTTTCCTTGTAATCCAGATGAATGCGTGCAAGGATTAATACAAAAATCTACAAAGTTCTAAAATTGACTCGAATTCGTTCACGGCTGAGAAAACTCGAATCAATCTAGACGCAAGAGGCCCTAAAATCCAGAAATATAGTCTCGCATAGGTGTTTCGACCGTTCCCCAACGACTAGGGGAAAACCAAATTAACCCTAATTGAGAAAATATATCGATTTTCGTCATGCAGTAAAAACCCTTTTTTAAATGATGTTTTATTGGACCTTATTATTTTTATGGGTGATTTTAATGTACAATGTTTATTATTATTCTTAAAAGCATGTGTTTAAAGACACTATTCCTAAAGGCTCTATCTAATTATTTACATTTAATGAAGATGCATTATTTACTTTTCTAACAATTACCTAAAGAGTTTTATTTACAATTAAAGAATTATTTATTTTTTATTAAAAGAATTACCAAGTTAGTTTTTATTTACCAATATTTACAATTAATAAAATATTTACTTTTAAGAAAATTTACCTACGAGTTTATTTCAATTATCTACAATTAAGGTAAGGTGAAATATTAAAGTTATCTATTATTAAGATGTACATTATTTTAGGAATATATATCTAAATATTTAATTAAATTACTACCGTTAAAGTATATTATACTAATATTTAGATTATCTATTAAGGAAACAAATTTAAAGGTATTTATTTAAAACTAGTTAACAAGCCTTTATTAAAATATGGGTTAAGAAATTTATTTACCTTAAGGCCTTACCAAGTTAGAAGGTGAAAAGATGAATTAAACAAAGAATTTGAACGAATCAAACAATAAATGTAAATGAGAAAACTAAATTAAAAGCAAAGAGGGAAAAATTGCAAACAGTGGATCGAATTACGAGCTCATCGGTGTGGGGTACGAGCTAAACGTCGCCTCCGCTGCTGCTGCCACTGTCGGCCACCGGTCACCGCGGGCAGCATGCCATCATCGCTGAAGGTCGCCGATAGCACACCGTCGCTGCTCTTCCTCCGGTAATGGCACCGGCTTTCTCTTCGAGCGACAAAAAACTTTCATAAACTTCGATTAGAGAGGACTCGTACCCCTTTTTTCTTCCTTATCCAAGACCAAATACCCAAGAAAATTAGAGACAAGATTTTGGCAAAATACCTCAAATAAACTGCTTGTGTTGCTCTTCAATTTCTGTATTACAATTGCTTGTGTGTGTGTTACAATAGGTGAATGCTTGGCCTTTTTATAGCTAATTAAAAGGGTATAAAGGGGAAAAGAAAAATAAAACCCTAGTAAAATCCTAGTATCTACATGATTTTCCTGCCTAATTTGCTTGATACGAATAAAAGGAGTGTTGCACAAATAAAAGTAGGGTTTCTCACATATGAGGCCTAATTGGGTCTAATGCACATGACTTTTTTGTGGCTTTTGCATTTTACATGTTTTTTGGGCTTTTGTATCGTATATACATTTTTTATGATTACTAATAAAAAGAATCGAATAAAGAGCTGAATAAAATAAATGACTACAGACTGAAACGTAAAAAATAATCATTGTTAATTATGATAGATATTTTCTCGGTTCTAACTCGATTCAATCAAATATTTTAACCTAAGGAATTGCAACTTAAAGGTAGTTGTGCCAAAGGCCAACTTTTGTTGACAAGAATCCAATATTTTAAGGGTGGGGGGTTCTTATAATTCTTTTTATTTGACACAATTACCTCACCTACTTAGCTTGGTCGGTTTCTTACTTTGCATTACGGGGCCATTTACACATTAAGGAATAATTGCAGAGGATTAAAGAAATCAATTCTAGTCTTGATTGATATGTTGTAAGGGAAGTTTATAGTAATATTTATTTATATAGTCTAATTAAAAAACTTACATTTTGGTTTATAATACCCTACACAAATAACTATAACAATATATATATATCAATAAGTATCTTAGTAAAAAAGCAGATGATATTCATCTTAAAAAGTATGAGTTCAAATCACTTTCCGTACGAGGGGTACATACATTGTCAAATGATTAAGAATATATATGAACAAATATTACATTGTAATCACCTTTAAACTATTTAATATATATAGAGAGAGGGATAAAGTTAAGATCAAGCATTGGGATGGACAAAAATTTATTGAATCTTTAAATTTAAAAATCGGAAAAAAACAAATACTCTATTTAATTAATATTTAAATTAAAAAAACTTAAATATACCAAAAAGTTCTAAGAGGGACAAGAGCTCCTCGTAATCTATACATTGGCTCGATCCTTGTGTATATGTAAATAGATACTTTCATTAACTGTTTTTTGTAAATATTAAATAGGAAGACACAATGATATATTAAAACCATTTGTTGAGGACCAACAATAAGTCAATTTAATGAAATGAGACATTACATTCTTTAGGTAAGATCAGAGGTTTAGAATCTGATATTGTAAATAGAACAATTGCGTTGAGAGAATCGCCTCATAATAACCTTTATAATATTTAATCCAAATTAATTAGTTAATGAATTAAATACCGACGGTTAAAAACTATTTGTCGAGGAAAAAGACTCCAATATCGATATATTAGATAATGGGATACAAATAATGTTGTTGGAAGAATATTCTAGCTTATGAATTCTTTTGCCATTTGTTTATAAAGCAAGAACATAAATAATGGAACAAGAAAACCACAGTGCAAACCTCAATTATGCTTGTCACCGCCCTCATAGTTTTGGCTTTCATTTTTTGTATGACGTGGGATATAATATTTCCATGTTGACGAGGCACAATATATTATTGTATTTGGAATTTTGCCAAAGGAAAATAAAACATTTTGGACTATATATATATATCTGACCTTTTGTCAAAAGAGGTGATAATTTGCAACAGGGGTCGTAAAGCTTTTGGTTTAATGGCAATTTTGGTTATTACTAGTTTAAGTATTTTCAATTTAAACTTTTAAATAGGTCTTTGATTTTTTTTCCGACAAATTCTATATTTAATTCTAATTCTACTTAGAGGGGAGTGGAAGAAGAACTCTAGGGAAGGAACTAAAGTGCTCTTAGTGAGTATAGAACTCATGGCTTAAAGGAATATAAAAGAACAAAAATAAATAGTTTGACCAACCAGCAAAACAATCGAATGCACATTCTGTCTTTATGTCTCTATCCTATACTATTTAAATCCCCCATAAACTCCTAAATTAAAGTACATTGCCTGATTAAGCCCACACAAATTCATGTCCTTATGGATATTGTGAAACCAAAAGTGCTAAACGAGCTAAGGCTTAATCGACTAGGGTTAAAAATATTAATTTAATAGAAATATGTTTATTTCAATTTGATTGTACAAACATTCATATAACAAATATTAGCTAAAGTTTTTATTATCCCCTTTGGTCTAGGGTTTGATTTCTCATTATAATGTCTCATCTCTTAATGTGTAATTTAAAAGTTTTCACTGTCAGTATATCAAATAATTATATATATATATTAAAAAAAATAAACTATCATTTACAAAAATCATACATAGACTCAATTGAGTCAGGCGAATAACTGATCCTTTTCGAAGATGAAACTGAAGAAAGGGCGACAGGGAGTTGTGTGCCCTTAATTTTTGGGTAAAGTACACAAATAGTCACTAAATTATTTTTAAAAATATAAAATAGTCATCACACTTTCAAATGTTACATAATAGGTATTAAACTTTAGTTTTTGTTACAAAATGGTCACTTAACCATTAACTGTCGTTATTGGGTGATGTGACAACTACAGAAAATTGAATAATATAACATTTAATCCTTCATATTGTCAAATTTAATCAATTTATCCCTAATTTAACCCTCATTATTGATGTCTAAATTGATTTAATGTGTAAATGTTGAGGATTAAATATGTTATTATACAATTTTTTGTAACTGTCATGTCTCCCAGTTAATGACAATTAACGGCCCAGTGATCATTTTATAATAAAAACTAAAGTTTAATGACTATTATGTAATTTTTGAAAGTTTAGTGACTATTTTGTACTTTTAAGGATAGTTTAACGACCATTTGTGTACTTTACCTTAGTTTTTTGTTTAATGATAATTTGAGTCTATTTAAGTTTAAATATTAGATAAATTAAATCTTATTTTCTCTAAAATTTAAATATTTAATAAATCTTTGTATTTTTAAAGTTTAGTATTTTAACATCTCTCGAAATTCTATTCTAATTTTTAATACTTTTATATTATTTTTTAAAAAAATAGGAATCAGATAAAGGATGCTAAACTGCTCGAGAGGTGAACACAAAAATCCCAGACAAAATCTGGTGCATGTGTTTCTTTATCCCCTTTCACTTTTTTTCTCCCTTTTATCCCCCAAACGAAAGCAATGGCACATGTAATAACCCTACTAAATTACAAAATGACAAGCTGCTCATATTCCCGGGGATGGATCGAGAAAAGTTGGGTGGTTATTTTCTTAAAAATTTAAAATTCGTATATGATTTAGAATTCTCTTAAGAATTTTCTATGTATTTTCTATTGAAATTTTATAAGTTCGTCATTTAGAATTTTATAAGCATAAAGCCAAAAAAATGTCTCTAACGTTTGACTGAATAGTCACTTTAACCCATGTTCTTTTTTAAGTAATTTAATCTTTAGCGTTTCATTTTGAGTCAAAATATTCCTTCTATGGATTAAAACTATTAGTCAACTAACAATAAATAACTTGAAATGATGTGTCAAACTTACGTGATAGTGCACGCTGACATGACAATGTTATATAGACAAATGTGTTGACTTGAAAGAATGTCACAACAATCAAAAAATAATTTTATAAAATATATTTTTTTCTGCTTACGTGTCATTCTGTCAAGTTTTTCAATCTGTGTATCATTAGTTGATTAACAGTTTTCAACCACAAATAAACCATTTTGACCTAAAACGAAACATTAATGGTTAAATTGCTTCAAAGAAAAAGAATAAGAGCCGAAGTGAATATTCAGTTAAACATTAGAAACATTTTTTTTTGATTTTATGCTAATTTTTTAGGTTTATCCCTAACATAAAATCTCGTGTCTGTCCTGCATATTTCATTCCTCATTTACCTACAAACTTTATGGCCTAACCTAACAAATTTCAACATGATCCACAACCTAAATGTACTTTAATTTTATCCATCAACTTTTGAATTTAAAAAATCCCTAAATTAAAATTTCAACCCCCACCATTACAATATCACATGTATAATATTATCAGCCTTATTTAAGGATTGAATTATTTCTTCGGTCTGAATCTAAATTTAATTGGATTTAAGATAAGCATTTTATAATCCAAACCAATAAAATCCAACTTAAGTTATTTAATGAAAAAAATTGATACAGAAGTTATTTAGAGATTTAAGCATCATACGATTAGAATTTAAAGTTTAAAATTTTAGATTTAAAAATTTAAATTTTAAATTTAAAAAAGAGATGTGTAACTTAAATTTTAATACAACGTCTAAGCTAACATAACTCGTCCAAATCCCAAATAAAAAGAAATTACATACTTTAACGTTCAAGTTAATGTAACAACAACAATACTAATCAAATTAGGGTTTTAGTCGGCAATTAAATTTAATTATTCAAATTATATATAATAATATAACTTTACAATTAAATTCAAAGATCAGAAGTAAGGGAACTATTTGGTTAGCAGTAGCATTCGTTGCCGTTACCTTCAGCATCGTGATAGGGTCGCCATAAATATATTTTTTAAATATACTGTTATAATTATAATATAATATTTATTTAATTTTTTAGCCTTTTAATAAATCAAACATCGTAATAATGCTGATAGAGAAGACTTTTGTGTTGCCTTTCATTTGTAAAATGCCTTCCAATTGGAACTAATGGTGTGTATTCATGCACGCATACATATATTTAATTATATTGTTATTAAAATCTTTAACTAATTTTGATATTATAAATGAATTGGTATATGAGTTGATATATTTGGTCGGTTGTTTAAGTTGCTCATCTTTATTCTCTTATATTCTTTTAGGTCAAGAATTTTAGATTCACTAGATGCACCCCACTTCCTTCTCTTAGAGTAGGGATAGACTTAAACTTTTATGTTAAGGGATGCGAATTCTTAAAAGTTATATTAAAAATTTTGAGATGTGAAATTACAAAGTGTTAGGGGTGAGAAATAAGGTGAAATCAAAGCATCAATAGAGAATACAAAGAAAATACATAAACTATATGATAATTTAAAATTTTCAATGGGTGCGACTGCCTCCTCCAGTAACCTATCAGTCTATTCCTGTTTTAAATCTTAAATTCTAAACAGTAAACCCCCTAAGCACGAACTTTAAATAGAACTCATAAACCCTAAAATTGACAAGCTCATGTAAACTTTACTTTACATAACTTGCATGTTGAGATGTTAGTGATTTTTTTTTATACACAAGCAATGTTGAGATGTTATCAGGTCTCTCGTTTTTTTTAATTTAAAATATACCTCTTATATTTTCTCTTCTCCCACTGCTTGTCTCCATAATATAGTCGCTTATCCTTTTTTATCTAATCGGCATTGACATTAGTCTTGGTGCTAGTTGTTGACCGTCAGTGATTCACGTTTCTTCTTTTTAATATTTGATTCTATTTGTTTTGTTTTCTTTTTCTTCGCACATCTTGTTGCCCTTTCTAATGCTTTTGTGGCACATTTTCTATGTCTTTATGACACGTTTCTATGATTACTTTTGCGGGTGTTTGATGTTCGTATGGTGACCCTCACGACGCTTGTTCTTGATTAATGTTTGTTGGTGGTCACGGATAGTTTGATCTCTTTTGGGTTGTTTGCCGATGTTATGTGTAGCAAATCGTCGTCTTTAGGAGTATGCACGAAAGATTGTTGTTGATTTTGGGCTTCATCTAGTTTCGTATTTTGACAACTCTCAGAGACCTTTCTGGATCGTAGAAGTTTTCTTTGGTGTAAAGAGAAAGTGTCTAATTTGACCGGTGCAACACTTATCTTTTCTTTTTAGATTTATCATTTTTTTGGTTGGTTTTTTTGATGTTTTATAACCTCTAATAGGTTATGTTTTTGTTTTACTTTTATTTATCAACAAAGCTTTTTGATTGATGTGTTAAAAAATGACACCAAATATCATTTGAAAACTGCTTATAAAATATTTTCTTCCATTATCGGTGTAGAAATAATAATCTTGTGTGTGTATATATGGTTAAGATTCATTTATATAGTGTAAAACTCATTTAATTTTACACTAATCCATGGCCATTAGATGAGTAGAATGGATGAATGAGATGAAAAAAATGAAAATAAGAAGATTTTTAAGGCAAGAAGAAATATAAGTATTTAATCTCATTCATCCATTCCACTCGTCCAATTATCATGAATTAGTGTAAAACTAAATGAATTTTACATCATGTAAAGCTTACATAGAGTAAGTTTTATTATTTATAAAGGTTTAAAAAATTTATTTCCCCCATAAAGCACCTCAATAATGCAAGTGAAAGGAAAGAGATAATTCTAAGTAGAGAAAAGGGGTTGGGGTGTGAAAAATGAAATAATTCAAAAAAAAATCATGGATATGGTCCATGTCTCCTTGTATAGTAAACCTTAAAGAAATGAAGGGACATATCAATTAAACCATTGGCTAAATTCTTCTTTTAATTAGTTTTATAATTCACCCAACTAATCTTCATAAATGAAAAATAAAATCAAAAGGAAACATTTGAATTAAAATTCCACAAGCTTAAACCAACCAGTGAAGAAATCAATGATTCTCAAATCCCAAACCCAAGCTACCTATGTTTAGGGATTGGGCCTATATTTCCATAATTTGGACCCAATCAGAAGGCTATTAGATTTGCTCTTGGGCCCAATTCCTCATAATATCAAAACGATCTTGGCCCACTAGAGCCTAATACCCGATCAAACACTTGATCGTTTAAAACAACATTTGAATATTAATTCCGGATTTTGAATCGTTACATATCATAATTAAATAATTAAGAAAACCAAAGAAATTGAAGTGTATTACCCCTAGGCCTGACACTACTCACCATTCAAGGGATTTAAATACTCACTAAAAAGGAGAGAGTTTTCGCTTGGTCTATGTTCTACTTTTCTATTATTATTTTTTTCACTTTGAGCACCGTCTGCGACTCTTCGCCCAAATCAGAAGACATAAACCACCAAAAATCGTCATATTTCTGTTGATTTACACTCGAATCATAAAAAGATAATCACGATTTTTTTAAAAAAAACCCAAATTTTGTATAAATTCCATCAAAGAAAATTTTATTCGATACAAAATCGGATTACAACTTCCTCTATAATGATAATCCCTATTACATAAGCAATCAACCATGTGTTTTTGAGATTAAATACCATATGAAACATGGGGAAATAAACCTTGTTGTCTACAGCTAAATAAATTACATGTAGTTTATACTTATGGTTCACATGACCAAGTAAATTACAAGCGTTCACTACAGCAAATTATATTTTTAGCGGTGTTTTTAAACGTCGTTAAAATTTTCCTCGACGTTAGAATGAGCGCTACTAAATCAAATGCCACAACACAATCGCCGTTATTGACTGTATCTTCCGCGAAATTCAAAATATTTACTCAAATCCCTCAGGTCATTACTTAGCTCGGCGATTTATTATTTATAAAGTTTCAGTAAGATATAAATAAAATCGATGTGAGATCTAAACATTTAAATCCTATTGCGGCGATTGTCTAACAAACTCCACTAGAGTACGCGTCTATAGCAGCATTTCTCCAAAAACATCATCTTATACAATATATCGCGGCGTTTATTAAAAATACCCCACTACATATACAAATTTAACGATATTTACTCAAAAACGCCGCTAAGAACATGTTTTGTTATGCAGCGGTTCTATATCTCTTACTACAAACTCTCATGTCATGTCACACCACTCCCTATTTGCATGTACTTAAAGCTCACCACATACTGATGATACGCTTATTTAACTTTTAAATTTGTCTTGATGTATAAAATAAATAGATTATTCGAAGTTGATAAAATTATAACTGTAATTTCGATTGTATATTACACTAATTAATTTTGATTGTAATCATATGAATGTATTATTTGTAATTGAATTCAACGAGTGGTTATGGTAAAAAATAGTGGATGATGTTCATCTTAAAAGATCCGAAATCAAATCACTTTATTTACAATATATATATTTATTGTCAAAAGATTCGAATACTAAATTAGACTAAAAAAAGACTTGGATATTAAATTAAGACAATATCAAGTTCGGGCACCAAATTTTATAAGCCTTTTCACATATAATGCGAAATGATGAGATTATAAGGAAATATTTTTATAGACCAATAAAAGAAAATATTTTTATATTCGAAACCAATTAATTATGAGGAACAATGTACGAGAAATCAAATCATATATAAGCTCCATCGAATAAGTATGGAAATTTAATTTTGATCTTAGTTCGAGTTTAAATTTTTAAGTTCAAATTGAGCTCGATAATACTTTTTTTTTACAAATATTAAATTTAATCATAATTCTACCTATAAGGTTGGTGAAGGGAGACTCTAGGGGAAGAAATGAGCTGGATAATATTTATAAGTAATATATAGCTATATAAAATAGTTGATTGAGTTGGTATTATGAGTCAACACGATACTAATTCAATTGTAAAAATACAAAAATAATTTTTACAACCAATAACCGTCTTTAATTTTATGAAATAAAAAGAACATAATGGGAAAATTACTGAGTAGATTTTTCCCTTAAAGTATTGCACTGAGTAGATTAATTCCAAAAGTATTACAGTTTGAACAGTGCACCCAAAGTCGGCACCAGCTGAATCCAACTTTAGAGAAAAAACTTTAAAGTCGGAACCAGCTGAATCCGACTTTAGAGAAAAAACTCTAAAGTCGAATTCAGCTGGTGCCAACTTTAGGTGCACTGTTCAAACTACAATACTTTTAGAATTAATCTATCCAGTGCAATACTTTGGGGGGAAAAATCCCACCACAATATCCAAATAAATTTTCCGAACATAATACAAAACTGTAAAAAGAGTCTAAAAAAAACTAGAGTAAACTAACCACCTCAACTTTTTTTCCGCACAATTATCAAAGTACATAAACTATACAGTACTCAATAAAATAGAATTATACAAAAAAATAATTAAAACTCAATCAAACAACTCAAAAAAATAATAGATACAAACAGATACAATTCTTCACCGTGAGTAATAAACACCACCAATACAAAACTTAAAAATAAATATAACAATGACAATATATTGACATGCTGACTTTGTCATAACTCAACTGTGTGATGGAGAGCCTCTATTAATATAAAAAAATTAATTTGAAAGTCTAAAATAGAGATTAATTAATAAAATAATCAAATTGAAGAAACACGTCAGATTTATCCCAAAAAATAAAAAAGATTAGTTAGCAAAATAAAATAATATAATTCATATAAGTAAAATAAAAACACGACAAAAATTATAACATAAATATAATAAAATTATGAAAAAGATGCAAGCGAATATATTTTTATGAAAATATAATATAACTTATAAAGTAAAAGTATTTATACATATTTTTAACCGCTTAATAATATATATTCACTTTATAAATAAAATAATTTGAATTATTTTTTTAAATAAGTATCGTCTATTTTTTTAAATTAAAACCACTTATTTAATAAAAATAACTGAAAATATTATTAAAGAAATCATAACCGATAGACGAGAGCAATAAATTCATCCCAGATATAACAGGAATAATATGCCAGGAAAGAAAATACTGTAAAATTCCAAATCCAATTCCAAATTTAACCTTCTCCACCTTTGTTTGCTTGATCTGAAACGGAGCAAATTAATATTTATTTTCCTAAAAGTTCATGACCTCGTTTCCATCACTGAAAACATCTAATGGCCGTGAAAATCCTTAGAATGAAAGATAAGAAAGACGACGAAATCCGTTTAACACCGTGACGGCTACACCCTCGGAGCCTCCTTCTCCTCCCTCCACGTGTCCCCTAAACCTTCCACTTTCCCTATAAAGAATCTTTATCCTCTTCCACCTCGAAAAAACAAAACCCAATCTTTATTTTATTGATCATCGTACTGTTGTTTCTTTCCAAAAAAAAGATCATAGTACTGTTGTTGGTTTTAGCTTTTGTTTTCTGGGTTTTTGAGGGAGAGATCATCATGGATCATGCAGCAGATGCGCACAGGACTGATTTGATGACCATAACTCGTTTCGTGTTGAACGAGCAATCCAAATACCCCGAGTCTCGTGGAGATTTCTCCATCTTACTCAGTCACATCGTTCTTGGCTGCAAGTTCGTTTGTTCTTCTGTTAACAAGGTCTTTCTTTTATATATTTGATCGAGTTTTCTTTGAATTTGTTTTGAAATCTGGATCTTATTATTATTTTCTGTTTATTGGTTTATAGGCTGGTCTGGCCAAACTCATTGGACTTGCAGGGGAGACCAATATTCAGGCAAGTAGATTCTCAAATGGGTGTTCTGTTAATATTCTTGGTAATAATATTTCATAGTTTGGTTTTTTTTAAAATGTTGAATTAAGGGTGAGGAGCAAAAGAAACTGGATGTGCTTTCAAATGAAGTGTTTATCAAGGCTTTAGTGAGCAGTGGCAGAACCGTGAGTAATTGTATGCATTTATCTTTTAAGTAAACGGGTGATGGACCGAGTGGTGCTAGGGCCAGTTAAAATGTCAAACTTCTATATATTTTAGATTTTTTTTAATTTTATATTGATGATGTAATCTCGCAGTCTCATAATTTCAAGTTCTGATATAGTTTTATTAAGGATTAAAGTTCGCACCGTAACATAAAGTCTTGTCTCTTTGATTGGAGATGCTATGAGTTTCTTTGTCCACATATTTGGATGTTATATCAGCGTATCCTTGTATCTGAAGAAGCTGAAGATGAAATTTTTGTGGAGCCCTCGAAGCGTGGAAGGTGCTTTCAGTTGTTCTCTGCTCTGTTTCTAATGAATATTGCTTCCATTAGTGCTAAAAATGTCGATAGTAGAACCTTCTTCGTGAACAGTTGATATGAACTTGTCTTAAATAATGCAGGTACTGTGTAGTTTTCGATCCACTCGATGGCTCCTCCAACATTGATTGCGGTGTTTCGATCGGAACAGTATGGTTCTTAATCCCAAATGTCATGTCGTATTTGGTTTGATTAGTTGCTGAACTAATTATTTGGAGTGTAATTGTTGTTCTAAGATAACTTGATATTGCAGTGTTCAACTGAATATGTTCTCTGTTTCATCTAGATTTTTGGGATTTACATGGTGAAAGATGACCATGAACCAACTCTAGATGATGTGTTACAACCCGGGACGCAAATGGTAGCTGCTGGCTATTGCATGTATGGAAGCTCTTGCACGGTATAATGTCATTTGCGATAAAACCGCAGACGTTTCAATCTAAGATTTTCTTTTTTCTGATGAAAAGGACTTGGTAGTTTCTGTATTGTGGCCTTAATACTTCATTCTCGAATTGACTTGGTTTTGCAGCTTGTGTTGAGCACTGGGACCGGAGTGAATGGATTCACCCTCGATCCGTCTCTTGGTGAGTTCATACTAACTCACCCGGACATCAAGGTATATGTTTTGTCTTGTGATTATTGGATTAATCATGTGATTGCATCTTTTAATCTACTGTATAGTTCAACTTCTTACACTCTTAATTGTTTTTTCATGTCTTTTTCATAGATTCCGAAGAAAGGGAAGATCTACTCGGTTAATGAAGGAAACGCCAAGAATTGGGATGCTCCAACGGCCAAGTATGAATTCATTTAGTATGTTAGTTTCTTTATTTTACATTTGTTTTCCTATGTTGTTGCCTTATCCTCTCTCAAACTTCAGGTACGTGGAAAAATGCAAGTTCCCTAAGGATGGTTCCTCTTCTAAGTCTCTGAGATATATCGGAAGGTATCATTGATTCGATTGTTACCAGAGTTATTGTGCCTTCTGTATCTTCATTTATTGCGTTGGAATATCAATTCTGGTATAGAATAGTCTGCCATTGATTTATGCTGAAATCGAAGAATCTGATCATGGACATATTTTGAAACTGGCATATCTGTTCTGTTTCTGACCATTGATCAATTCTGATTTTCTCGCTTCTAGATATTTGTTTTTCGGTTTATGACACTGGATTTGTTTCTTTTAATATGAACTTCGTTTCACGTCAATGACATTGTGATGAGCAGCATGGTAGCCGATGTCCATCGCACATTACTCTACGGGGGGACCTTTATGTACCCTGCTGATAAGAAGAGCCCCAATGGGAAGCTGCGGTATGTTAAAAATGAAGTTAGCACTCCCATTTTCTATCCCATGACCACGAGGCTTAGTTTTTTTACCTGAAATTTGTGTGAGCCAGTGTTCTCTACGAGGTCTTCCCAATGTCGTTCTTGATCGAAAAAGCCGGAGGTCAAGCATTTACCGGCAAGCAACGGGTATTTTTTTTCCGTAGAAAACAATGAATGGAAGCCAGTAAAACTGTGAATATACTGCTCATGGTGATCTAATTTTGTAAAAACCTGATAATTCTTTTTTTTTTGCAGGCACTTGACTTGGTTCCAACAAAGATACATGAAAGGTCTCCAGTATTCCTTGGAAGCTATGATGAGATTGAAGAAATTAAAGCACTGTATGCTGCTGAAGGCCAAAAGGAATAAATGCATCACTCTTTTTTCTTTACTGAATTCAGTTTTCAATAATCAAGTTCATAAGATTTAGTCGATTTCAAAGCTTTTTCTGTAATGGGATACTACAGTCACAATTATATATACTATAAATAAAGTCTAAAGTCCCAACTCCTCGACAATTAGTAAAATGTTAAACATGTTTCTCTTTTATTATTAATAATTGATAATAATATTAATATTAAAAATATTTCATTTTTCATACATTTATATAATTTTTAAATAAAATAATAATCATATTTTAAAGAAAATATGATTTCAATAAATAATAGTACTATCTAAATTTAATTACTTGAGAAAAAAAATCACTATTGGAATTCAAAACTGTCACCAGGCATATACGTCTTCCATATAAATATAAGAAAAACTCGGATTCTTTTCAGTGATAAGAACAGATGTTAAAATAATGCTAACATAAGATATAAATAAGGATGGATCGAGAGGTGTTGAGCCGCCTCTTTTGACGGTTTAATTGCACTTCTCAAATAAAATATTGTCAGTCTAGTTCTGTAAGAGTCAGTCCTCCATTGAAGGAACCTCAAGCTAGCCAATAAAATATTCCATAAATTATAAAGGTTTGAAAGATTCAAGTCTTGGAATAAAAGGAAGAACGAAAAGAACAAGTCAAGAGCTTTAACATGCAAATGGCGGCTGAAATCAAAGATTTGTAAACTATGTTTCTTTCCTTACGACCCGGTTTCAGTTCAATGATCATCATGTCCCATGAAAAATGGTTGTCTTTTTAGAATCTTCAACTAACTTCCAACTGAATTTAACCGGGCCTTCAAATATGGCTGAACTCCATTCAGACAGAGACAAAAAAAGGGAGTTCTTAACTTCTTATTGTCTGAGAAAATGGCTGTCGTGTTCTTTCTTTTTCTTCTTTGTTCATTAATTTTCTCAACCGAAGCTCAGACAAGAGTTTCCAACATTTCATTAGGATCTTCTCTGTCTCCAACTGGTAACAATTCACATTGGTTATCAGAGTCTAGCCAGTTCGCCTTTGGTTTTTATCCATACGGGAATGGCTTCTCCGTAGGCATATGGCTCGAAAACATTCGGCCGCGGACCCTCGTTTGGACGGCAAACCGAGACGAACCGCCGTTCTCGAGCGATGTCACATTGCTTTTGAATGCTGAAACGGGACTTGTTGTGCAAGAGAATCAAGGAGGACGAGTGATCAGCATCATTGCTAATGCAACTTTTGCTTCCTCTGCCTCTGTGCTTGACACAGGCAACTTTGTGATCTATGATTCGAGTTCCGGGATCATATGGCAGAGTTTCGATTCCCTGACCGACACCCTTTTACCCGGCCAGAGGCTTTCTTCCAATCAACGTCTGGTTTCCGGTGCATCCTATACGAATCATACGAGTGGGAAGTTTCAAATCGTCATGCAGAGAGATGGGAACCTGGTGCAATATCCAGTAGGGCCGATAGAACCTGATGCTGCTTATTGGAATATTACTGCTGCTGGACAAAAAAATGTGACTCTGAACCTTGATATCAATGGTCGGCTCTACCTCCTGAATGATACCGGATTCGTGGTAAAGAACATTACCGAGAGAGTCACCGTCTCTCGTGACGGCTTCCACCGTGCAACAATCGATGCAGATGGCATATTCCGATTGTATTCACTTGATTCTAACCAATCTGGTAATTGGTCCATCCAGTGGTCATCCTCTGCTAATAAATGTGATCCCAAAGGCTTGTGTGGTGTGAATAGTTACTGCACTTTAATGGATAGGGATCCCGTTTGCAAATGTGTAACCGGTTTCGATTTCATCGATCCGGCCCGGACTAACTTGGGATGCCGAAGAAATCATACAGAAGATGCCAGCACCAGAAAGGAGCAGAGCTTTGGTGTTATTGAACTGAGCAGTTTGTCTTGGGAAGAAGATTCTTATGCTACATTCAACTTGATATCGAAAGATGATTGTAGAGAAGAATGCAGAAGAGATTATAACTGTGAAGTTGCCATATATAACAGCTTCAGGCTAGTATGCAAAAAGCTGAAGCTCCCATTAAGATACGGGAGAGCACGAACCGGAGCTAGATCGACAACATTCGTAAAAATGGCGGCAGGTTCTCGGACAATAAGCGGAGAGAAAGTTACAAAGCGTGAACTTCGAATGGACATCTTCATTACAGGCATTGCATCTTTGACGGTCGCGTTTTGTGTTTTAGCATTCTCCGGTGTTCTTATATACCGGCATCGGATTCGACAGTACAAAAGGATCATGAATCAAAGGGACAGCAAATTTGTTGAGGATGTCACATTGAAATCTTTCACTTATGAAGAGCTAAAGAGTGCAACTAACAATTTCATGGATTGCATCGGTAAAGGGAGTTTCGGGACGGTCTTCAGAGGTGTCATATCGAACGGGAAGCGAATCGTGGCTGTAAAGAGACTCGAAAGAGTAGTGGCCGAAGGTGAAAGAGATTTCAGAAATGAAATGAAAGCCATAGGGAAAACTCATCACAGGAACCTAGTTCAATTGCTCGGTTACTGCTATGATGGAAACAATAGGCTCCTGGTGTATGAGTACATGAAAAATGGTTCACTTGCGGATTTCCTCTTTCGGTCTGATTTGAAGATAAATTGGGATGGAAGAATCGCCATAACATTGAACATAGCCCGAGGGATCTTTTACTTGCACGAAGAATGTCACGTCCAAATCATCCATTGTGACATCAAACCCGAAAACATACTAATGGACGACAAAGGGCACGCAAAGATCGCCGATTTCGGTTTGGCCAAGCTACTGATGCCTAACCAAAGCAAGACATTTACAGGGATCAGGGGAACAAGGGGTTACGTTGCACCGGAGTGGCATTGGAACATGCCTGTGACGGTAAAGGCGGACGTATATAGCTTCGGAGTCATGTTGTTCGAGATCATTTGTTGTCGTCGGAACGCGGAAGTTAATGTCCCGGACAATGAACGAGTGCTTGTGAATTGGGCCTATGATTGTTTCAAGGCTAATGAGGTTCAGAGGCTGGTGCCTGAAGATGAAGTGGATAGGAAGAAGCTTGAGAGGGTGGTTAAGGTGGGGCTATGGTGCACCCAAGACGAGCCGTCGTCGAGACCGACTATGAAGAAGGTTATATTGATGCTGGAAGGGACTGTAAATATACCAGAACCTCCATGTCCTAGCTCCATTCTCAGCTCCCAAAGCATGCATTCTTGCAATGAAATTTGAAGAATTTTTTTTATTTTTTTCATCTCACAAATTAATTTCATTGGTTTTTAAATTGTAATGTATTTCTATCATGGGCAACTAAAAATTTAGGTTAACAGAGTTTTAATCATTATATTTTTATTTCGTTATCTTGTGATAGTTTTATTTAATTATAATTTATAATAATTTTTTATAAGGACAAAATTATATGTTTGATAAATCACTTGTTTGAAAATCTAATATTCATGTGATTTTTTTCAATTTTCAGAGAACAATTATTTGTAATTATATATATTATTTATCCTAATTGAAGTTGATATATTTTATTATTTTATATTATAATTTTATATAATTTAATAACATTTAAATATATATTTTTAATTTTATGATAATGTATCTAAAATAATTATTTATCTTTTTAAAAATACTTTTTATCGTCAATATTAAATATTAAAATCTCAAACTATATATTTCAAAACAACATAAGCACTTTCTCACTAATTTTAAAAAACAATGTTATAAGAAATATATCAATAATGATGGATTAGTTTGAAATATTAAATGATTGAATGATGAAATTGAGTTTAAATAACAAAATTGATAAATAAAATGACAATTTTTACAAGAATGTATCTATAATTTTATATATACTCAATTAAAATTATATCTAACTTAATCCAAATTGACTCAAAGATTTAACGGTTGATCCGACTTAAAAATTGATAAATATGATATTAATCATACCTAAAAACAATCGATCCGATATTGACATGAAATCATACTCACCCTGCCTACCATAGATAAACTAAAGCTGAAATTTCCACAGAAGATAGTGATCCAATGGACTCTATTTTGGGCTTATATAATTAATAGGCCATTAATTACCTTTGTTTTCTTTGTGGAAAGTAAATTAATGGGTAAACTACATAAATGACCACTATACTACGAGTTTGGACTCGATTTGACTATTATGCTTTTAATTATAGCAATTAAACAACTGAACTGTTAAATTAGACTCAATGTGACCACCAACCGTTAGAAACTAATGGAGAAAGTGATGTGGCCGTTAGTGAAAATTTGTATAATTCTACATTTGATCCCTGCTATTTACACATTTTATCAATTTAGTCCTAATTTTATTTAATAAAATAATTTGATTATTTAATTAAGTAGCAACACGTGTCGCCACCTTATTGGAGGACTTTATCTATATTTTTTGAACATATATTTGATTTAATTAATTAATTTTCCTCCTCCAATCAGGCGATGACACATGTCATCTGATTGGAGAAGGAAAAATGGAAGCAAATAAAATGGCTCTAGGCAAATTATAACCAAGGTTTTTGGAGTGCAAGTGGCAAGTGTTTACCTCTAAGACAAGCATTTTTTGTATTATAAATACAACATTTAATATATGTGTTAAATGGTTGTTAATGCATAGAAAAAGGAAGGAAATGTGATTTTAGGGAATTCAATACAACTTATGATGCATAAAAACATCTAACCCAATTAAATAAATTTAATAATTAAATTAAATTTAACAATATTTTTTTTTATAAATTTTAAATTATAGTTAGTGCACGATTCAAAATCAAATGTTTAAAATTATATTAGCGAATCCAAATTCACGAATATAATTGAATTTGATTTAATTAATTTAATATAATAAATTAATTAAATCAATGCATATATAAAAATATAATTAATTTATTATATTAAATTAATTAAATCAAGTTCAATTATGTTCGTGAGTTTGGGTTCGCTAATATAATTTTAAACGTTTGATTTTAAATCGTGCACTAACTATAATTTAATATATATATAAATATTGTTAACTTTAATTTAATTATTAAATTTATTTAATTGAGTTAGATATTTTTATACATCATAAGTATGTCATGTTCGAATTCCTTAAAACTACATTTCCTTCCTTTTCCCATGCATTAACAACCATCTAACACATATATTAAATGTTGTAGTTTACAACACAAAAAACACTTGGCCGGTAAATACTTTCCACTTGCACTCCAAAGACCCTAGTTTGAATCTGTCCAAGGCCGTTTTCTTTGTTTCTATTTTCCGCGCACGTGTTGCCACGTCACTCCTTCCATTGGTTTCTAACTGGTGGTCACATTGAGTCTAATTTAATAATTCGATAGTTTAATTGCTACAATTAAAAGTATAGTGGTCAAATCAAGTCTAAACTTATAATATAATAGTCATTTATGTAGTTTACCCTAAATTAATTAGGCTAATCACCTAACAAGTGGGACAGCAGATCTATAATTCCTTTCCAGTTCTATCTTTTAAATGATCTTGGAAGCTTGTGTGGAGAAATTATTAATAATGTCCATTCAGATCTATTTATTAAAAATGTAAAGAGTTATTAGTAATTTATTAATTTTTAATCGATTTCCATATATACCCATTAAACGAATCAGACCAAGTTCTCAGTCCAGATTAATCTGGTTGTCCCATTCACTACCCTTAATGTTACATCAACTCTTGATCCTTGCATGGCATCTTCAATGGCATATACCTAACATTACACTATTTATTATTATCTCATTTAGGAATGGCAAGCAGGGCGGATGGGTGTCGGTACTCTTTTTTTATATTTATGAGAAAACTTAAAAAATCATTTAAAATGTGATTAAAATGCGGCCAACATAAACTCTTACAAAATGATAAAAATTTACGTAAGATTGAGTAAAAATTTCGGTAGTTTTTGCCTTTAGTAAGAATTTGTGTAACTACACGAATTATTATATTATAGACTAAATTCTTATCGTTTGGGTAAGAATTTGTGTAGTTTGTAAGAATCTGTGCATGATCGCCTCATTTTAGCCGTACCGTAAGGGCGTCTCACCCTAAAACTACCCCATAATTCACCTAAATTTTTTATATTCTCTACCTATCCACCATTTACAGCTACTTGAATTTTTAAATTCACACTCGCCCATGTGTGTACATTCTCAAATCTACATTGCACTCACTACTCAATTGGGTCCCCACCATCCAGCCCATACCCGCATATACAACCTTCAAAGAAAACCACTAATCTCATAATATATAACTCGAAATTTTATTCCGTTTGCTCCAAAAGAAACCAGACTAAAAAATGTAATTCTAACCATATAAGGTTGTACTTCTAATTCGACTTATATAATTTATGATAAATTTTTAAAGTTGATGCTAAACTAGTATTAGGAACAACCTGTTGCTCTATTTTTCTGACCTCTGATCATTTAAAAATTAATATATTTTAAAATACAGATCTAAATCGATCTTCGATTGTTCTAAATGCAACTAGACATAATCAAGGTTACAACGATGTATGGATCATATCCTAATTATTTACATACAACTTTTTGTGATTTTTCGAACTCGCTGCCTATGCATAAAATTCTGAACAAATTTTATAAGCTTGTTTTTTTTAACTTTATTAATCTTTCCAAAATTCTTTTAAATACTTGCAAACATATTTCATATAAATGGTAACAACATATTCATCCACCTCACGTTACCTAATATATATATATATATAATTATATTTCATTTTTATTAAAATAACCATATTTATATGGTGGATAGTGGGCAAATAAGGTCTCAGATCCATTACCTACTCATTCTCACGACGAATATAACTTTTGAGATCTGCACATACTCACTACTCACCAAATTCATACTCATATCCTTACGGTGTAAAATCCGCCAAATTGGAGAAATTCTTACATGATCCCGGCTCACCATGTCATCTGTAGTCCTCATCCATATAAAAATTAGCCAATTAATTTTTGTTTTCCATGTCATTTTTATGTAACCACCCACTCTTTATTTACATGGCAAAAAAAATGAAGATTCATCTTTAAAAAAATGACATGAAAAATAAAAATAATTAATTGACTGTTTTTTATTGGATGAGACTACAGATGATGTGGTGAGCCGCCAAATTGTGTTTGTCTATCCTCCCTAATCCCATGTGGAATTGTCCTTCCAAACTTCTATAAAATAGTTATAATAATTATTTTAATAAATAGAGTGAAAAGTTATTTGTACAAAAAATTGTTAATTTCGTGTTTGATTCTTAAATAATAATTTTTATAGTAGTAAAAACTTGACTTTTTTATTTTAAAGTCAAAATTCCAGGCTGTTGGAAAATATGTGGCTTACATAGAGCTATATTTAGAGCAAAAATAATCCATTGATGGTAATTTCCCAGCTCTCTACTTGATATATATATATATATGCTTCTATAAAAATGAAAATTATTGCGTTGTAATTTTAATATTTTGTTTCTAAAATATTTTGTTTTCTTCTAAAAATAATTTTAACCAAATTTGTTTTCTTCTATAAAAGAGAGAACTTTTTATAGTGCGTTAATTATAACGCAATATAAAAAGTTATTTCTTTTGTTTTTAATTTAAAAACAAAATATTAAAATTATAACGCAGTAATTTTCATTTTTATAGAAGAAAAAAATTTGGTTAAAATTATTTTTCTAAAAATGGAAATATATAAAAATTAGAGACAATAAAAAATTTAATATTTTGTTTTTAAAATGAAAAGTTGAAAACAAAAGTTTTCTTACTTAATGAATTAAGAAAAGTTCCCCTCTCTTCCTCGTTGTAAATTTAAAATTTATTAAGAGAAATTCCTCATTCCTTATGTACAAATTGTTGTTCAAAGAAAAGTTCAAATACATAAAAAGCACAAAATTATTCTTTTTAATGATTTTTTAATATTAAATCTACGACTCGAATACGGAAAAATGTAAAAATTTTATTTATCATATTACACCTATATGAAAATAGGAAACCAAACATATTTTCAGTATTTTATTAATGAAAACAATTTTTTATTAAATTATTTGATAACATTTTAGTCAGATAAAATGACAAATAATATTTATCACTATTTGTTCAACGTTTTCGATGGTGTTAAATTCCATATTTCTTTTTCTAGTTTTAATAAATTCCATAACGACCGTCCATTTTTTAATCAAAATATTAGATAAAAATTGACTGATAGTAACAGTTTAATTAGTCAAAATTTACCATCGTTCTTCTGTCGGTGATTAAAATATAAATATATTTTATATTTGTGAGTATATAGATTTGTTTAAGTTTAATTAGTCAATTGACCATCGATAGGCTTATTTTTAAAAAATAAGGTTAGGGTTTATATTGAAAAAAAAAACTTTAAGGGGGCAATTGATAAAAGTGGTTAATGTTGAGGGTTTTTTCACCATTACGTCTAAAAATGACAAAACAACTTTTTTAGTCCCATACATTTATAGTTTCTATCAATGTAACCCTTAAGATTAAAAATATAAAAAAATCATTAATTGAACAATAAATTTGTTTCAATCATCTAGGTTTATAATTTTTTAAAAGGCAAATTAATAAAAACGGTAAACATAGAATACTAAAAAGTATTTTATCTCATTTAGTTGTCATGTCAATGGTTAACCCTAAAATTGAACATAAACATATGAGGGACCAATATTTAAAAAGCAAAAATAATACAAAAGCTCAATTTCTAAAAAATATAAATCTAGAGATTAAATTTGAATTTTTAAAATAGTGTAAGTACTTATGACATA
Organism: Hibiscus mutabilis; assembly: GCA_019671005.1. Classification (NCBI taxonomy): domain Eukaryota; kingdom Viridiplantae; phylum Streptophyta; class Magnoliopsida; order Malvales; family Malvaceae; genus Hibiscus; species Hibiscus mutabilis. The sequence goes on from CM033727.1 coordinate 49,743,002, forward strand.
TTTATATTTGGTAAACATATTACACTATGTTTCTTTTTCTTTTTGGTTTCTAAAATATTTGTTTTGTTTGAACTATGATATCACTATTGATAGCAATAATTAATTTTTTTGTTAAATATGCTCTCATTAAAGGTAAGTGACTGATCATAAAATGTATTTCATTTCATGAATATGAATCGAATTTTTAACCTCAAAATTAAAGGATAAAATGAGCGACCAACTCATAATATCTCATTATTATTTTTTGATTTCCAATATACATAACACTTCTTTTATTTTTTTTCTTTTCTTTTTGTCAATAAATATATTAATTATTAAGACGAAAAATTAAGAGCAAAATATTAGTTGTAATCACTGTCTTGTTAACTATTATTATTTTCACCGAATTACTTTTTATTAAATAGAGATTATATTCTTATAACAAGACTCGAACCTATATAAAATAGTACAATATAAACATCTTTAGTCATTAGGCCAATAAGTAGATTTCCCGCCTAAATCTTTTAATGACAAACCAAGGTTGACAACTAAGGAATAATAATAAAGAAAATCAATAGGAAGTTGTGTTGTATCTTCTTTCTTCTTTTTCTTGCTTTCTACCTTCTTTTTGAATTTTCAATCACTTATATCTTTTTTTTAAAAAAGTAACTTTTAATTTTTGAATTTAATAATTTTAAAATTATTCTCAATCTATTTTATTTATTAAGTAGAAATAAATTTACATTTTTAAGGTAAATGTCGAAATTTAAGCCCATACAATATAAAAAAAACACGAACATCCTTGATCACTCAACTAATTAATAGATATTAAAAATATTTTTTAATTCACATTAAATATTGAATTTAAACATTTTATTATTTTAATAATGTGACAATTTGATAATATAGCGTATGATACGAGTATATATCATAAAAAAACTCAAAAATCATCAAATTTAAGAAATAATGTAAAAAACATTATAACAAATTGATTAAAATGATCAAATTTAAAAACTAAAATTTACTTGTCCCAAAATTCCAAGATTTAAAATTAATCCCAAGTAGGAATTGAAAATTGTGCCAAAGCATTGACTAAATTCATGTATAATAACTAATTCGTGTGTGTGTATATATAAAGTAGTTTGAATATAGTCTAAGTAGAATTAAATGAGATCATTCAGGCTTAATCATTGAATTATGGTAATTAGATCCAATTCGTTTTAGGGATAATTTAAAACTACCCCGTCATTAAGGAATTTTTTATTTAATACACACTTTAATTATTATTATTATTTGATTGAACGTTGTTAATTTTTTTTAAATAGTCTAAAAATGGTTATAAAATAGTATATGTTCATACATATTCTTAACATTTTAATAAAGCACATACATCTTACAGACAAAGTGGTTGAACTCAGTTTCTTAAGATAAAGATCAATATTATTTTTTATTATGCTGGTATTATTACAATGTAATATTTGATTAATTTTCTTAGTCTTTTAATAAAGCACATGCCGTGTATATATAGTGCTCAAACTAAAATTACCTAAATAAAATATATCATTATTTATCACTGAGATCACTCTACAAATTCAGTTGTGAACGTTGTTAATTATTATTAAAAGTGTTTCACCTAAGAAATAAAAATATTCTGTCTCCAAAAGTGTAGTCAAGAATTACTGCGTTACCTGTCAAAGGAGGAAAGCCTGGATCATAGGTTTAATCATTTTTACTAAATTTTTAGGGTATTTGGATTTCTACTTTCAGCAAGGTAATTTAATTAGGGTAAATTAATCCAAAGTTAATTAAAAACCTTTTTGGACTGATTCTATAACCCTTCTTTCATGTCATTATTAGGTAACTGGTATAGTTTGTCAATCGCACGTGAGAACTGAAAATTCAATTAGGAATATATATTATATATATCATATATATTTTTAGCGTAATAGATAAAAATACATTTTATGTCATTTTAATTTTGTGTTCGGTTATAAATAAATATTTTTTTAAAAACAATATAGTTAGTTAATTAAAATTTGATTATGAATAGGTCATTGGAGTGTTTGGATCGAAACATGTCATGTTATAATAATTATTTTAATTTTAAAATTTATGCGTCTTATTAATTTGGTCTTAATTTTAAATATTTTAATAAATTTAAATATGTATATTTAAAAGATTGCATCCTCATTATATACCTTCCGACCATTTGTCTTACTCCTTGCTACTATCCTTCAACTCAATAATAAACAAATGTGACAAATTGACAGAAACAACTACTTCACTACTGAATATCTGACAAATTTATTTGACCCTAACACCTCATGCTAGTAGACATTAGGGTTGTTTATAAAAATCTGAACTGATGTATTGTACTGAAAAACTTAACTAAATGGTAGGTCACAGGTTCTGAGAAATTTGGCCAAAATTGTACGATAACAATGAGTTGTCGATTTCTTTTATTATTACTTATCTTTATTCTGTCCATAATGTACAAGAGTTGGATCTTGTGGAGGGTCAATTGTCGGGTGATGATGAAAGAGCATTGGATGAGCCTCGGTCCGAAATTCTTAGGGCTGGCAAATCGGTGTTTATTGAACATAATGGTGAGCTTAGACGTGTGAGGCAAGTCTCTAAAGTTATTCTCAGTTTCTTATTGCCTGAGAAACGTTTAGAGGCGAAACAAAAATTAGGGAAGCGGTGAAGAGGGAGACCAAAGAAAAACATTAACCGATCCCCCAGCATTCGCGAATGGCTCACTGTTAGACTATGATTTTTTGAGCAGAAAGCGTGCATTGTTAACGGAGGCACGAGAGACATTAGAATTGGGAAAGTATATTGGAGTAGAAACGGTGGGGAACGAAGAGGAGATTGTGAAGGATATCGCTTGGTTACTAGAGGCAAGGGTTCGGGTTTAATAGCATTGAAAGATGTAGATGTTGTCGTGGAATGTGAGAGGGCTTTGCACGACAACGAAACAGCGCACGATGCGGTCTTTAGTCCGACAACATAATTGTGAAATGGTTATGCTGCAAGAAACGAAATTGGAAGAGGTTACAGGTAACTTGGTGAGCCGGTTGTGGTTTAATGATAATTTTGATTTTGCTTTTGCACCTTTTTTTGGTCGGTCGGGAGGGGTGTTAATTGTTTTGGACCGAATATGTTTCCGTATGGGTGCATTGTGGGTGGAAGAGCGTTTTGTCTCTGTGCAAGGCTGCGAGATTGTTAAGGATTAGAGTTGTGGGATCATTGGGGTGTATGGTCCTTGTGTGTTTTCCGAGTAGTGTGCTTTTTGGGAAGTGTTGGGGGAGGTGATTCGATCTCGCCTATGTCCTTGGTGTATTGCCGGAGATTTTAACATAGAAAAGGGTTTTGCGCGCGAGGGGCGTTCCCTTGGATGAGATGATGATTCGGTGTCGATGGTGTGCGGTTGGAATTGATTCAGTGGATCATATTTTGTTACATTGTGCTGAAATATGGAAACTGGGTGTTGTTTTTTAATTGGTGGTATGTAGACGTGGTGTGTCCTCATTCTTTGCGTGATTTTTTACTCATTTTCTTTCATAGATTTTTTACAGGATTGGAGCGTGATTGATGGTTAGTGGGGTGTGCATGGGTGGTTTGGTCTTTGTGGCTCGCTAGGAATGCTCTTATCTTTAATGAGAAGCGGATGTCTTGTGAGGAATTATTTTTTCTCATTAAATTGTGATCTTTGTTTTGAGTCCGAGCTTTATCTTCGCAAGGTGAAATATGTGATGCAGCATGGTGGGACTATCTTCGCACTTGCGTTTCTTCTCCTTGCGGCATGCTCGGCGTGTGATTACTTATTGGGAGCCGCCGCTGGTTGGTGTCCTAAAGTTTGATGTTGATGGGTCTGTGAGGGGGAGGTTGGGATTGGCAGGAAGTAGTGGGGTGTTGCGTGATGCTCTGGGTGTATACTCTCCATGTTTTTTGGACCTTTGGGGTGATTGAATCAAATGAGGCAGAGCTACAAGCTATTTGTCATGCGTTAACCATCTTCTGTAACTCTAGATGGTCTAAATTAGATTCGGTTGTGATTGAGTCCGAATCAATGGTTGCAATTTCTTGGGTGTTGAATCATGAGAAGTGGCCATGGTCTTTATGTCATTGGTTCCGACATATTGATGTTGCTTGTGAGATGCTTCATTGTGTGTGTTTTCATCATATTTTTCGCGAGGCGAATAGTTTAGCTGATGTCATGGCTAAGAGTGGTGTTGACCAAACTACTTGGTTTCAATTGGTGGAGTAAGCGTTGTATTGGCGTTGGTTCATATGTTTTGCCACTTTCATAGGTACTCTTTTCCTCCAATTAGGATTAGGGGGATTTTTAATAAGACCTATGTTAGTGTTGGCTATGTATGATTCTTCAATAAAATCATACGTTTTGCTGAGAAAAAATATTATAAATATTGAATATTTTATTTAATTTTCTTTGCATTGTTATATTTTAAGCTATGAAAATTAGTAGTAATAAATAAGTATATTATTTATAATACTAGAAGTAAAACGGTTCGTGGTTAACCAACTAACCCTACTGAATAAATTGGTTACCTATTTAGACGGTAACCGATTTAAACAGGACAATAAAATTCTATTAAAATGTCGAACCGAGATTTTCGTTCACCGTGCTTGTTACATCCCGAAAATCGTCATAGTCAGAAGTAGGTTTCGGTGATCAGAAATTTTGAATTTGATGTGTTACACATTTGTAATAGTTGACTTTTGTACCCCTTTTTTGTAATGAAATCTCAATTTGGTTCTATTTGAGTGAATGAACTCCCTTGTAGGAAATTCGAAGCCTAAAATGCAAATCCTGAGCTAGGCGTATCGATACGGTCAAGCTAGTATCGATACAACCCAACTGCCATTAACTAACTTATCTGTTAGGGCATGAGCATATCGATATAGTCACGAGCGTATCGATATGGTTTCCTTGTTTTGAATATGTTCGAAATCAAAATTGAAAGGAAAGTAAGCTAGGTGCTTACTCACCTTCTTGCTTGACATTCTCACGTGGGTTGAATTAGAAAAAGATGTTGCATAGTTGTCAATTATCTATGTCTTGGGAAAAGGCATGAAGTGATTAAACCATTAAAATTATCTTTCCCTAGCCAAGGGGAAAGCTTTCTATTGGCTCGATTTGAGGTGTGGAAACTAATTTAGGAGTTTAAAATGCCTTAAATGATTAAGGAGATGTCTTTTTCTTTATCTTTGAATCCCCGGAAAACTAAACCCACTTTTGTTATCAAAAGAAGCATATACCACCATCTTTGTCTTCAACCTCCAAGCTAAGCAAGCACCTCGGTTTGTCTTTCATCCTTTACTCGATTTCAATACCCCGTTTGAAGGCTCATAGCTCAGTAAGCAAAACCCCTCATTCGATTTAATGATCCCAATCTTCGTTGGAGCTTAATTTCGAAATTAGGCTTTCTCGATTCATGTGGAAAACCATGAGTTGGGAGTTTGATTTTGTTAATTCGATGTTGTCTCTAAACTCCGGTAAGTTTGAAATATGTTTCTGAATCCTTAATTCGAACTCTAACATGACCTTTAATTTGTGCTAGCTCAAGTGTTGGAGAAGGACTCCTTGTCATCCCTGAAGGGAGCTAGGCACATCGGAATTTCGATTCGAGAGCCTCGTAATCAAGGTGAGTGTAGTCGTGTCAAGGGTTAGGCTCGGTGCCATCCTATTGCATTATTGTGGTACCATGGATCATATCAAGCTCAAGTAGAGCAATTGGCTATGAATTCGAATGGTAAGGTTGGGTAAGCCCTTGTGTCATTTTGATATGGTTATGGATTTACATGTGACATATGACCCAATATAAATGAACTATAAAAATGGTATGTTGAAATATGAACAAATATGTTATATTATGTGAAATTGGTATGGCTATGTGATAATTTAATATACACATGTACGATGATATGCTATGGAGCTACGAGTCACTTTCATTTCCGATATGTTATACCCTACGGGAACAAAGGTAAGAAAATACATTGATACATGTGAACCCTGAACATTTGTGAGTTTTGGATACAATTGGCATGACATAGGGTTATTTGAGCTGCTATAAGTAAGGGTAGACTACGGTCCGGGGCTACGGCCTATATGTGGGGTGTTGGGTCACGGCGGTACCCCCATGGCACAACAGAAAAATTATCCGGCGATTACCACCAGAGATCCATGTATGAGGAACGAATCAGGGTGAAGAATTACCTGTTTAAAATATGGAATTCTGATTTTGGAGGAGATAGATATTCAATCACGATTCTACAATGTCGATTCTTAAGCCGCAACAATAACGCTCCGACCTCTACGTAGTTCACCCAATTGAAACGAGTATATAAAAACTCTCTAAACCATCTAGAAGGAAACGAGCATAAAAAAACTCTCTAAACTATTTAGAGGGTTTTTCCCCAAAAACATTAATGACTACTAGATCTCTCATGCATTTATATAGCCTTTGTAATCCTAATTCAACTCATATTAGGATTTCAATATATATATATATATTAAATATTTATAATCCCAATTTAACTTTAATTAGGATTTTAATATATATTTAATATATATATAATCCCAATTCAACTTAATTAGGATTTCAATATATATATATTAAATATATAATCCCAATTCAACTTAATTAGAATTTCAATATATATATTAAATATATATAATCCCAATTCAACTTAACTAGGATTTCAATATATATATTGATTTAAGTCGAATTATATTATTTATATATTAAAAGAGTCATAATTATAATAATTATTTTTCTTTTAATATTTACCCAATAGTTAAATTATATATATCAAATATATATTAATTTAACTAAATCCATGTACAACAAATTTGTACATATATAATTCGTTTAATATATGCTCATTTCAACTGTGGGTGTGACATTGTAGGTTCATGTAACGTTAGTAGTAAATATTTGAACATTTCTAATATTACAAAAAATGAGTGACATCTAGAAATATGTCACTGTCTCTTAAGTTACAAGAAATCATGATTCGATATAACATATTCGTGACTAACTCTATTTATGTATTACATACTTTTGTCCTTTATATCTAGATTGGACACAAGTCATGGAACAGTCACACTTGTATAGTCCATCTAATGTTTCTTGATATCTTGAGTAGATTATTATAAACGAATAACTATGATATCTCATATCAACTTATTCGAGCATGGCCATGCATTTCTAGTCTCACTCAATCAAGTGGCCTACGATATTACTCCTATTATGCAGGAGGGACAAATCCTATCTTGATCAACCATATTCCATTACATAGATTGTGACATATCCAATATCAGTCTTTATAGTGTAGTCAGTTACGACACACGTTTGATCGTATCAAAATATGTCACTCACGATGTTGAAATAATGATGATCTCAAGTCTGAGGATCATACATGTAGTTATCACTATCAGCAATGTTGTGACTGTCACATAATAATCCAAAAAACATGCTCATAGCGGGTCAATCCAGTATATCGTTCTCTAACACATACTTATGTATTGATTTTGACATCTCCATGTCAATGGCAACACTTTGTCATCAATCAACTACATATTAGTCTTAATGCATTATTGTTGTCTATGCTCACAATAATACTCGACTAAGGACATTTTAGAATAACCATATTATTCTAAGGACTTTATTATAATTCAGTTTATTTATGCATGCAGAATTGTAACTGAAAATAATAATGGCAATGCCTCTTTATGAATAAACAAGGTAAAACAAATGTCATTTACAATCATCTTATGATTGGTCTTTAGGCATACTCTAACATGGACGAGATAAGGATGGATTGTGTAAGGGATTTATCTAGATCTACGGCTCAAGGCTACGACCTATTTTTCGATATATGTAATGGTGTAAAAGGGAATCTGTGTATCCATTTGTTACATTGTCCAAGGGAATTGATATGTGTTAAGTTTTGCTATGATTATGTGAAAGTATGGTAAATGGCTAAGCATGAGACTCATGTGATTAATAGTGTAATTATATTATTTGAGTATGATGATATGTTGTTCATAATCATAGTATGCCATTCATGCCACTTGATTATTTTATGTTTGTTATGACTACCTCACTAGGCTATATAAGCCTAACATATGTGTGTGTTCCGAGCTTTGATCATGTAATTTACAGTTGCAAGTCACCTCCGTTACCATATGTATGTTTACTTTCGTTTTCGAACTCCTAGTGAGGTGGCATAAGGTCTAGACGTGTTGAAATGACTTATTTTGATGTGTTTGTATAAGACTAAAATAGCCTACGTGATGTATGTGTAATATGGTATATTTTGAGGCTGGTAACCTAGCTAAAATGAGCTTAAAGGCACTAATGGGTAAAATCTTAGCAAATGGATTCGAAATGCTCTAAAATTTGACATGTGATTAGAAATATTGTTTTTGAGATTGATGGTAAAGTTTGGTAAAATTTGAATAACATTTGGTTGGGCAATTCGAATGAAAACCAATAAAATTCTATCATTACAAGTCTAAGCGTATCGATACGGGTGATCGCGTATCGATACGATCCAACATAATTTGGCTAAAAGAAAATAGGGCGTATTGATACAGCTAGGGCGTATCGGTACGAATTTTGGTCACTGGAATCTGGATGGGAAAAAAAGTATCAATACGGTCTTAGAGCGTATCGGTACGGGGTCAACGTGGTCATTGCGTATCGATACTGGATTAGTTGTATCGGTACGGGTTTGGCGTCCTTCAGATATGGAAATATGAAATTAGGCTTAGCGTATCGATATGTCTCTTAGGGTATCGATACGATGTTAGTTAATTCTGTTATAAAGAATAAAAATGGAAGTTTTAGGCAGTTTGCAAGTTGGTCACTAATAACTATACGATCTAATTAATCGGGCTAACGATATCTGATAGTAATGAAACCTTACAGATTAATAATTGGTAAGTTTAATTACAATTTGGTAATAAATAATTCTGATTAGGATCGCTAATTTGCAAAATTTATGATTTAGTCCCCTAAGTTTGAAAAGTTTAAAATTAGCCTTAATTATGATAAGATTAGTAATGACATGTCCATTAAGCTTTCTAATTGACTATTAAGACATTTTGAATAAAGATTTGAACTCTGATTTCGTTTCTGAATTCCCAATTTGTTTTTTGATAACACTTTTCAACCCGATTTCCTACCAGACCAGGGAGGGGGTGTTACAGTGCTGACAAGTCATTACAGTATGGTTAAGCACCTGTGACCACCCATAGTAGATGTAATCACTTCACTAATAAAAATATTAAATATGAATGGTTGCATTTATTGAATTATTTTGAATTATAATCAAATTATTAAAATGTATAAATTTTTTAGACTGAAATTCTTATTATATCAAGGGTCATGTTAGATGTCTATTTCAATTTTAACAACTTTTTAATTATATGACTAATTATAACTTCTAGAGAAAAAATAACATGTTTAGAGTAAAACACATAATTAAGTGACCTACTGTATTTTATCTTTTTGTAATATATTAAATTTAATTATTATATTTTACAAAAATTAAAAAAATGATTAAGTTATTTTTTGGCCGCCCTTCCGGTTTCCAGGACTTTGCCTTGACTAATTCAGACCGACCCGCGTCGTACACCTGGCTTTAGTGGGTGAGTCTCTCAGCGAAAATTTTCTGCATACACAATGACTCAAACTCGAGACCTGCTTAAGTGATGCCAAGCTGCTTTCCATGTGGACTAACCCCGTTTATAAAAAAATAATTAAATTATTAGTATATACATGAATATAAATTATCAATTTTTTTATAATCTAATGCATATAAATTGTTCAAGGGTTGAATTTTATTATTTTCTGGTATATAAATTGTTCAATGTTTGATTTTTAAGTCACTTTGGCCCCTTATTCTTTTGTTGGAGCAATTCAACCCTCAACGTTTTATTTTGGGTCAAAATAACTCTTCTGTGGATAAAATTGTTAGAAAATTTACGATAAACAGTTTGAAATGATTTGACAAAATGATAAGTCAGCAAAAAGATTATTTTATATTTTATATAATTTTATAAAATTATTTTTTGACCGATGTAATATTTTTTCAAGTCAACACATTTGTCTATCTGATACTTTCATGTTAGCGTGCACTGCTGTATAGGTTTGTCACGTCATTTCAAGCCATTTAGCGTCAGTCGACTAACAGTTTTCATCCGCAGAAGGGCCATTTTGACTCAAAATGAAACGTTGAGGGTTAAATTGCTCAAAAAAATCAAGGCCAAAGTGACTATTCAGTCAAACGATAGATGCAATTTTTGGCTTTATGCCTTCTTTATTTTATTTATATTTATTTTTCTAAAAATAGCTTAAAATGTAAATGCCAGTAAAGTAAATTAGTCAAATTGATTCAATTACACAATTCGATCCAGATCACACTATCTAGATTAAAAACACTGACTTTTCTTCCCTCTTTCGTGAACAAAAACACAAATTATATATTATTTATTTATTTCAATGATTTAATTTTATTTATTTGAGAACGACATTTTACCAAGCTATTTTAGTCCTTTCCCCCTACTTAAGCTTGTATATCATGTGGACGTCACCAATGGTTGTTTAAGCAATTAGATTAATCATTAAAAAATAAAATTAATTTTATTTAAACATGCATTAAAGGAATTAAACACAAGTTGTGGTTTGCTAAAACCAAATGATTTCGCTCTGCCGGTGATTAAATTAATCAAATCGTAAAACTGATTTAGCATATATTAATCGTGTTTTGGTTCAGACTGTCATTAAATTAATAATTTTTGTTTTTTGTTTAATTATCTTCATAATTAAGACTATAATTAGCTGTAGATGATGAATTTGATAGAGGAAAACCAAAATATGAATATAGATAAAGCAAATGGAGTGTTTAGATTTAAAATTAAATGCATGGGAAACGACAAAGAAGAATATGGAGCCTGGTAAACAAAGTCTAAGCCGCCTGGCCCCTTTGCCCTAAAATTCATGCAGAAGTTTGGTGCCTATATTAATTGAAAATGATATATATATATATATATATATATATTGGTTTAATTACTAGTATTTAATTCATTGATGAACTATTTCGGGTTGAATTTTACGAGGTTCAATATGTAGACGATACTTTCAACCCAATTTTCTACATTCACAACGCCAGAATTCGAACTTCTGGCTTTACTTAAAGGACCTAGTGCATCATCTAATTCGACATAGGTGGACCTATATGGAAATATTATGGCGCAATTGAGCCCACTAAAAACACCTACTATATGGAAATATTAGAATTATATCAGAGTTTTTGGTAAGAAATATTAAAATTGACCTTATTTAATTTGTTGGGTATAAGGCCAATAATACTTATTGTAGTGGTATAAAAGTTACTCATACTACATACCTCACTTTGACTCCATTATATGAAAATCATGGCTCTGCTACGATTAGACCAACCAATTATTGGTGAAAGTAATATATATATATATATATATATATTGTTTCTTTTAAAAACAATATGTTTTACTATGAAAATATGTATTGTTCGCACGCTTATATATATATTCATATATATTAAATAAAGAGTATTTTTTACACACATGTTATGTAAAAAAATGATATACGCATGTTTATTTAATTTTTAAAAAATAAAATCTAAATCTCTAACCTTACAATTATAAAACATAAACCTTAAATTTTAATTACAAATTCTAAATTATAACCCCTATAGACTAAACTCTAAAATAAAACTTTAATCCCTAAAAACAAAATGGGTAGCGTAGTTTAAAGATTACTCATCATGTGTATTAATGAAGTTTTTTTCTTATGCAAATATTATGAATAAATGTTGTTTATAGGCTTTAAACAATTTAGATTATCATGTTCATACTTCATATCTTATAATCCGTACTATTTTTAAAAAAAAATAACACGAGAGGAAAGTAGTACTAAAATCGAATCCAAAATCTAAAAAACTTGATTTCAACCTTATGAATTATATTTTAGTATCTTATATGTCTATTTTATAATTTATATGTAAGAAATATAGTTATCCTTTCCAAATAATTTTACTCTAAATTTTAAAATTAAATTATTTATTTTATTAGACAATTTCTACTTAAAGGAGAAAGAAGAGAGAATTTTGCTGCTACAAAATTTTAAACCCACAACTAAAAGAAAATAGAGGGTGTCAACTAAATATATTGTACTTCGTACTTGAGTTTTTTGAATATCCAGGAGTGATTATATGTTATAGTACATGTTCATATTTTTTTAACTCTTTGATAAGTCACACACACTTTGTATACACATGTGTTCAAACCCGAGTCTCTTATAATAAATATCATTATTATTTTTTTCTACTTGAACCGTAATATAACTTAAACTTTATATTAGTAAGAATATTATCGTGTCTCAATTCGTTATCAGTAATGCAAGGAGTCTAACGGTATAAAGTCAACTACGAGGCCAACAAATGTTAATCAAATAACATATCCTATACACGACATCATTACTTTATTCCCTGCTTAGCTTGCAACCTCTACCCGAGCAGCCAAGTTCAACGATCCTCCAGATCTTTCTCCTTTTAAAATAACCACATGAATCTGAACCAATTGAAAGCTTCCCCTCTTTTTTTACCTTTTACCATTTTTTAAACAAAGATTATTAAGTTTACAAGGTAAAAACAAAGTCTATATAAAGAGAGTGAGGAGGGTGGCTAAGAGCATAACAAAACTAAACCCGGTTTTGTAGTAAACATGGGGAAAATGGGGTCACCATTGGCCTCTCTCTCCCTCACTCTTTTAGTGTTAGCTGTGTCTCTCAGTTTGCCCTTCGAAACCTCAGCTGATTACACTTATTCTTCTCCTCCGCCGCCTCCTAAGAAGTACCCACCGCCACCTTACCATTACAAATCTCCACCTCCTCCACACAAGAAGCCTTACGAGTACAAGTCTCCTCCCCCACCAACCCCTGTTTACAAGTACAAGTCTCCACCACCTCCCCCGGTGCATTATCCTCCACCACCTTACAAGTACAAGTCTCCTCCTCCTCCTGCCCATGTTTATAAGTACAAGTCTCCTCCACCTCCACCTAAGCACCCTTACAAATACAAGTCTCCTCCACCACCTCCAACTCCGGTTTACAAGTACAAGTCCCCACCACCACCATCACCACCCAAGCATCCTTACAAGTACAAGTCTCCACCCCCACCACCTCCGGTTTACAAGTATAAGTCTCCACCACCTCCAGTGCACTATCCTCCTCCCCCTTACAAGTACAAATCCCCACCACCTCCACCACCATCACCACCCAAGCATCCTTACAAGTACAAGTCTCCACCCCCACCATCACCACCCAAGCATCCTTACAAGTATAAGTCTCCTCCCCCACCATCACCACCCAAACATCCTTACAAGTACAAGTCTCCACCTCCACCTCCACCATCACCACCCAAACATCCTTACAAGTATAAGTCTCCTCCTCCACCTACTCCAATTTACAAGTACAAGTCTCCTCCTCCTCCTCCCAAGGAGCCATACAAGTACAAGTCACCACCTCCACCCCCACCAGTCTACAAGTACAAGTCTCCTCCTCCTCCTCCCAAGGAGCCATACAAGTACAAGTCACCACCTCCACCCCCACCAGTCTACAAGTACAAGTCCCCTCCTCCTCCTCCCAAGGAGCCATACAAGTACAAGTCTCCACCTCCACCTCCTCCAGTTTATAAGTACAAGTCTCCTCCTCCTCCTCCCAAGGAGCCATACAAGTACAAATCACCACCCCCACCCCCACCCCCACCCCATTATGTCTACTCTTCACCCCCTCCTCCTCACCACTACTAAGCTACGGCTTTGACCGTACTCTAAGGTAACATTAACATACATTCAAATCTATTTTTCCAATTTGTCAAGATGCATTACTTTTCATTGTTTCGAATATTTTGATAACGAGTTATCTTTTGCAGGAGAAGAATGATTCGAATAAAGAAAACAAAATCTGTTTTGAAAAGAAATATAGAGAGGACATGAAGATGAAAATCGGGAGCTTAGCCAAGTCTCCGCGTTTAAAGTGAATAATAATGTAGGCAAATTTGTATTTGGCAATGTATTATTCAGTGGGTCCACTTGTTTTTATTCCTTTCTCTCTGCTTTATAATAAAAATGAATCCTTATGTAACTGTGTATGTGTTTTCCAATTATTCAGTAATAAAAATCGAGTCATTTTCTAAATAGATGCTCCACGTTGTTCTTTATTTTTGCCCCCAGGGTTTAGAAAACTCTTCCAACTTTTTTGAAACAATTAATTATGTCTGTGTTTTTTAGAAATCGATGGTTAAAACAATACATGATGTAATTTATTAAGGGTAAACTACATTGAACATCACTCAATTTTTAGTAAAGTTACAATTAGGCCACTCAATTATTAGAAGTTATAGTTGGGCCACTCAATTAAAGTACGATCAGGTCATTCCTTTAAAATACAAACGGACATTCAAAAAAATTTGGTCTAATAACAAATTTTAGTCCTCAATACTTATATATTATACCAATTTAGTCCCAATTCAAAACAATTCAACAAATTTAACGCTTCATATTTAAAAATATATATCAATTTAGTTTTTTTCCTTTCTCTCAAATTGCTTGAATACCATCGTTAACACTATAGTACTTCATTTAAAATGATTAATTAATCTAATACACAACTTTATAAATGCAAAGATAGTTACAATTTTTTTTAATGTTAGATTTGTAACTGGTATTTACATTATAATTAAACTCATTGAAATCTATTTAAAATTATTTATGAAAATTTTCAGGATTTAGTTACTGCTACCACATAATTTTCTACAAAAATTTAGGTTTCAACGTTATGTACTATTATATATATATATATATATATAATTTTCTTAGTGATTTTATATTTTTGAATGAGTTCATTATTTCACTTTTATTTTAAAATAAACAAATAATTAAACTTTTTAAGTTACTGAACTTTTACTATAAAACATATTTATTAATTTCTCTGCAAGTATGTGTATTTTCATTAAAAGGTTATATAATTTTTACAATAATTTTAAATCTTTTGTTCTTATTTACAAATTTATTAATTGTTAAATATTTTTTATTATCATGAAAATATATAAAAAATTATTCATGTTTAAAACATGACAGGTAAGTTGGTTTTACATAATGAAACATATGCATGCATGAAGCGATGACAAATATATTTTCATTACATTAATATCTAATTTTCTTTTGATTATATGACTCGTTTATGTAATTAACTATACGCTTTTAGCTAAATTAATCAACACATTTTAAGTTTTTATTCTTATATTTCGTGTTTGTATGATTTGCTAAATTACATGTTAATAATTATTAATGTTATTATATATCTTATAATGTTGTTTATTTTATGTGAGGTTCTATTTTATTTAAATAATCTAAAAACATTTATTATAAAAATAAATAACATATAAATATACTTTTATAGTTATAATCATCATACATGTATTATGTAATTTTAAATTCCATATACATAATTATTTTTTTAATTTGTTTATAATTAAATTTTATGTTTTATAATATGAACTACTAGATCCAAATGAAATGATAACAAAAATATTACTCAAAACATAAAGCTATAATTTATTGAAAATATTAAGTTTGGTATAACTCGTGTTACCGAGGGTATCCAAATATGAATGATGATGAACTATGAAAAATAATTTGGAGAAGAAAAATGACTAAATTGATATATTAATTTTTAAATATGAATGATTAAATTTATTAAATTATTTTGAATCAAGACTAAATTGGTAGAATATATAAGTTTTGAGAACTAAAATTATTATTACACAAAACTTTTTTGAATGTTCGTTTGTATTTTAACGGAAACGTGACCCAATAGTAGCTAAAACTTTAATTGAATAGTCCAATTATAACATTTAATATTGGAGTGACCAATAATAACTCTACTAATAATTAAGTGACATTCGATACAGTTTATCCATTTATTAATTTGAAGGTTTATTTTTAATGAAAAAAATGCAATGACAACTATTTTTTTTTCAAAAAATACAGGGCCCTTTTAAACTTAAACTTTTCTTTTAAAAAGAATCTCGGGTTCTTTACCTTTGAGTGTGATGCGATTTAAAAAGATTTTTTTTTCAAAATATAATTTAAACAAAATAATAAAATACAAATATATAAAAATTTATTGCATACTGATGCATCAATATCATACCAACAAATATTATATGTAATAATAAGACACATTTAGAGAATAATAATCATAAAATTTAAATAAAAATCATAAAATTTAAATAAAAACCCAAAATTTTCTTTGCATGGATTAGCACGTGGTTTTTCAATTTCATGCAAGTGGGGAGAAAAAACGCGTTACAAAAGCTTTTCCCGGTAGAGCTAACTTTTTTTTCTTTAATTACATGTGATTGATTTATTGATCAGTTAATTCGGATCGAGTTTTGCAGAGTTTAATACAAGAATAACCTTTTTAATTTAATTTTCTATATTCATAACGTTAGAATTTGAACCTATAATCTTACTTAAGAGACTTAGTGTTTCGTTAGACCAAATAGTATAGCTAACTTTTTCTCCACGTTAGCACGTCTTTCTTGACGATTTTCCGCTAAATTCATTCTTTGAGTCTGTCGTGTAATTTGATTTGTTTGACTGAAGTCACCTACTCCTATATTCACTCTAAGTTCGTACGGAGTTTCCCTTTAAACTGGAGTACGATTTATGGGAGAAATTTAATAGTGAAATAAGATCAAATATCTAGATACGTTAAATTATCTAAATTTAAAAGAATAAGGATTAAACGTTTAAACATAAAAATAGAGAAAAGAATACCTAATTTATGGATTTATATCCAATACATTGGCGATAAAAATTGAAAGTTTCCACAAGCTTCTTAGTTTTAGGGTTTAAGGTCTTAGTTAATGGTGTACGGTTTAGGTGTAGATGTTAGAATTTAAGGATAGTAGTTAGAATTTAGGGTTTAGAGGTTGAGATTTTGTTTTTAGGGTAATATGGTTAGGATTTAGGTTTTAATTTATAAATAAATTATAAACCTCTACACCTAAACCCCTAATTCCTAGACCCTAAAACTAAGGCATTTGTAGAAACTTTCAGTTTCTACCGCTACTGTATAAGATAATAATCTATTTAATTAAGGATTATATTTTAATACACAAGTTGTGTAAAAAAATTTACACACCCCTTTAAACTATAAAATCTAAAACTTAAATTCTTAACTCTAACATCCTATATCCTAACCTTTAAATCCTAAGCCCTAAACTCTAAATTATAACTATAAATCCTAAAATCTACAAGCTACAACCTAAACCCTTGAACCTCAAATCATAATCAAAACCCTAAACCCTAAAATTAAAAGACTTGTGTATCAAAGTATTTTCCTTTTAATTAAATTTAAACTAAGAGAATCCTTTCCATCCACCGCGTGATTCCTGTTTAAATGGGCCACTAATGGTAGTCCTCCATCATCAAGCTAGATCAAAGCTCAAAAGTTTAAAAAAGAACAACTATTAACCTCAAGCTTAAACAGTAAAACATACATAAACGACCAAAAAAAACCACGACAATAATATTAACCTAGCCTTGTGTTATTGGATCTCTCGGTGTCTTCAATGGTAAGGTGTTTGGGTTGGCGGATTCATCTATACTTCAGAGTAGACAGACGTCAATTTTAAAGTCTAAAACTTTTTAAATTTTATTTTAATTTTCTTAATTTTATAAATTTAATCTTTATGAGTTGTGCACACTTCGAAATTTTATGTATGTTCATCCTCAAAATTATTTTTAGATCCGTCATTTGAGTGTTTGTTAATAATAGGGACATGTTTGACTAGATTGTTGCAACAGGCTGTCAAGGTTAGTTGGGTGCTGTGTGTAATTGTAATGTTGAACTGTAGAAGTTGACATACTTATTCAGATCAATAAAATTTATTACTTATCCAAAACTAAACGATTTTTTTATTATCTACAAACTTTGAACTTTCTCCCCTCTAATTAATCATTGATTTCTCATGGCTGTTCCTATCCATCAATTAACTACGTACATTGAATTTTCATGGTAATTAACAAAAAATAAAAAAATATTATCAACAAACTTTAACGGTGAAAATAATTTTTTTCGCATAAGCAGTTTTAATTCACCGTCAGATGTATCTGATTATTTATTTAAGAGAAAATATATAATGTACTGGCGGTAGAAATATTTTATTTCCACAAGCGCCTTAGTTTTAGGGGTTAAAGATTTAGTTTAGGGCTTTAGAATTTAGGGGTTTAAGTTTAAGGTTTAGAATTTAGGGTTTAGGGTTAGAGTTTAGAGTTAATTAGGGTTTATGTTTTAGGGTTTGTAGTTAGAATTTAGAGGTTAGGGTTTAGGTTTTAGGATAATATGTTAGGGATTTAGGTTTATACCTATAACCACTAAATTCTAACCCTAAACTTTAAATTCAAACCATAGTCTCTAAATTCTAAGCACATAAACCTAAACCCTTAAACTATTAACCCTAAACTAAATCTTTAACCCTTAAAATTAAGACACATGTGAAAATATTTTGTTTCCACCTCCAGTGCATGATATAATTCATTTATTTAAATATTAGTTAAAAGCACATTAAATAAAAAATTAAGAAATCAAGGCACCTATA
Source organism: Hibiscus mutabilis (assembly GCA_019671005.1). Taxonomy (NCBI): domain Eukaryota; kingdom Viridiplantae; phylum Streptophyta; class Magnoliopsida; order Malvales; family Malvaceae; genus Hibiscus; species Hibiscus mutabilis. The sequence continues at coordinate 49,761,722 of CM033727.1, forward strand.
AAAAATAAAATATTACATCCATATGCGGTGAAAATAAAAAGTTTTTACTTTCTACAAGCCTATTAATTTAGGGTTTAGAAATTTAGTTTAGGGGTTTAGGAGTTTAGAAATTAGGGTTTAGGATAAGATTTTGGGGTTTATGGGTTAGAGTTGAAGTTTAGAGTAATATTATTAGAGATTTAGGTTGTAACCCATAAACTCTAAATTCTAACCCCAACTCTTAAGTTCTAACTACAACCCTTAAATTCTAAACTTCTAAACATTTAACCATAAACTAAATCCCTAAACCCTAAAACTAAAATAATTATATATTTTTTTGTTTCCACCACTAGTGCATGATATAACCTAAAAAACCACCGCCAAAATATCAAATAATAATCTACATATACTGATTTTTACTCTTTCAAGAAGTATTATTGGACTTTATCTTATTCTTTTGTTGCATTAAACTAAAACTTACCAAAAGTAATCAGTAATAATGATAAATAATTAGTTTTCAAACTCAATTTTGAAAAAAAAAGACAGTAGATTGAAAAAAAAATGTTTGGCAAGTTTTAGTTTAGTTTTAGGTAGGTGTGAGTTTGACAAATGGATTGGAAATTGGAAGAACAGTAATGTTTCGTATTGTTTCCTTTTCATTATCTGGTTGGTAGCCCATAGACATGTCTGTCTGTCATTGTCACCTTGTCACCTTGAGCCTCCACATCAGTTGATTTCACATAAAAAAATTCCATAATTTCCAATAATAATAGAGACAAACATTTGATCGAGTCAAGTTAAAATATTTTAAATTGATCGAGTTGATAAGTCTTTATTTCATAATTTAAAGTTTAGTTAAATGTGTTGACTTGTTCGAATTTTTGTTCAAATTTGATTGTAAACATTTCTCATGTTGTGGCACTAATAAGTAATTAGTTTTAATTTAAACGACTTTCTATAACTATGTACAATACACATATGTATTTATTCATATATGATATATATATATCAAACAGAATTGAAGACTTGACTCGAAGTTGAAGATCAATTCACTAATTACTAAAAATTTAGAGATATTCAAATTTCTATTTTGTAACTCTAACTTTATTTGAAATTTTTCTGAGTTTAATTTAGTTTATGAAATTACGATTCGAGTTTTTTCACGTTGAGTCAAATATATATTTTTTATTTTTTTAATCGAGTTGAGTTTTACTCACCCCTAATAATAACTTAAATCATAGGTTTAATTTTTCTTCTTTTTACTATTTCTTTTCCTGGTCATTTGGATTTGTACGTTTAGTAAGGTAATTAATTAGGATAAATTAAACCAAAGTTAATTTAAAAACTTTGCTGACTGATTCTCTAACCCCTCCTTCATGTCATTAATAACTATAAGCTTGAAAATCCTAAGATTAGTTAGGCTTTCGTAATTGAAACATGACAAGTATGTTTTGTCCATTTTATCATACATAATTAATAATATATGATTTTTTTCTTCTAAATTTATTTAATGTTTAGATTTTATCTTGTGCGAATTTCAACTTAGAGTATATATATATATATATATATATAACTGTATGTATTAAACAAAAAGGTAAACTATACAACTTTTCTTCTAATACTAAAAAAATTGTCATTCAATTAAAATATTATTACAAATATATCATTCTGTCATTAAAATTGAAACATATATTTAATATGGTCTGATATAATAAAATTTTTAGTCCTCAAAACTTATAGATTATATTAATTATGTCATAATCTGAAACAATTCAATAAACTCAACCGTTCATATTTAAAATTTTCACTGGTTTAATTTTTTCTGATATCATCAAAGCAGGTAAATCCATCATATTAAAGCAATAGTTATATAGTTGAATTTTGCCATAAAATAGAAACAACCTACTATTAAATTATTTTTATACCAAAAAATTAATATAATATTTCTAGGAAAACAAATAATTAAAAAAAGTCTAAAATGATAATTGTTTTTAAAATATGAATGATTAAATTTATTAAATTATTTATAAAAATATTTTAAATAAGTGTTGTGATTATAATTTAAAAAAAAAACCTTATTTGTAACGAAAGAATTTGACATAAAGTGTAATTTACCCAACATTTTTTTTTTTTTACTTTTTGCAGTAAAGCTGAATTCTAGATGTTTCTAGATAGCAATAAAACAAGTACTACTAATCTTCACCTACTCCTCGTTGATCCGCACTCTAGCGACTAGGGAACCGGTTCTGTTTGTCAATGGCACGTGAGAACTGAAATTCAATTATATATTATATTGGTTATATGGTAAAATTTGTCTTTGTAGTAATTCGAAATTAATAATATTGTTTTTATTTTTTGTAATTTTGCCCTCAAAGTCAGTTAATTGTAGCAATGCTATTTTTTAACTGATTTTGACCATTAAATGCTGATGTGGCAGTTAACGGTACTGACAGAGCAATTTTACCCTCGAAGTCATTAATTGCAGCAATTTTACTCTTAGTTTATTTAGTTTTTGAATAAAATGGAAAAATAATTTGGTTTTTCGAGTTGAACTTTAACAAATAGAATATATAAAAAATCGATTAAGAAATTGATATAAATATCTTTGGGTCCCTAGTAATTTTAAAAATAAACAAAGTGAGAATTCTCACAAAAAATAAAATATTCTTCAATTTTTTTTAAAAAAATCTATAAACTTAATAAAAATAAATAAGATATTCAAAAAATTATTGAAAATAAAAACTAATATAAAAATATTTATAAATATAAAAAATCAAAATATTTATAAAACCCATTGAAAAAGTTTTCGACTGTTTCTGGTTATATTAAGCCAATTGTTGCGTGTTTTGAGTGCTTCACAATTGATGCAAGTGTACACGTCGCAAGTTATAGTATAGAAAGATATCGTCTCACAAGGATTGGCCTAACTCTGGATTCTAACTTCTTGCACTGAAAAGAGGAATAAATGGTGATGATAGGAATTTAGAAATTAACGAGAAAGATAAATACGCAAGTAAATAAAAGAAGATTGTGATCAAAGAAGAGAGTAGACTAGGATATCGTGATTCGTGGTGTGGTAGCCGAATGGATAGTCTTGGAAATTGATTGCTGAGGCAATTGTTCAATTGCCTTAGCAACTGAGTTCCTTCCTTCAAAGCTAGGCAAAGCGTTTTTAAATGTCTTCTTGTTATCCCTAACCCGAAGAACTGGTCAATTGTGCATGCCTTGGTGATGCATCCCTGCGTTAACCTTGGGTGAACAATAACCGATCTTACGCCCATTCTAGCCGTTGAAATTCAAATCTTATTCGTAAGATGGATTAACCTTCATTAACGATTTGTTGAGTGAAGGTCATGCTCATTGGTTTCTTGAATCCAACTCTCATGATGCTAGATAAATGGACATTTCTCGAGATCCTCTCACAATTCACTCAAGATAAAAAAAATTAAAGAACCAAGAATGAACAAACCTTGAACTTAATTGCAAACAAAATCTTAAACAATCCAAACATTTTCACAACCACAAAATTCCCATAGCTAGGTGCAAAAGAAATACTAAAGAAATATTCCCCAACATGAATCATATAGAAACAATAAAGAATAAGATGAAGGATGCGACCAACCCTTTTTTTCTCTCTCTCCTCGAACTCCCTTCACGTTGTGTTTCGATCTCTCTTTGTAGGAGAGTTTGCGATCAGATTTGTTGTTGATGAGGATAAGATTAAGCTTGAATTAATTTAAATAAGAGATAATTAATTTCTTTTATCTTTATCTCCAAAAACTCCTCACAAATATGAGTCTTTATCTCTATCCTAATCTGCGTGAAAATCCAAATCTAGGGATTTATCCCTTGCATTTTCGTATTTATCCTAAAGTTGGGCAGACTTATCTAGATATCACCGACAATCAGCTTCGGCAACCCCTTTAGTATTCTCCTCAATTGCCACGACATTCCTTCAGTATTCTCCTTAATTGCTATGGCAATTTCTGCTTGTCACAACAATCTCGTCATACACAAATAACACACACTAGCAACGAATTTTCTATGAAAACCAACCCAAATGCAATACCAAACTCAATAGTGAAGGAAACTAGGAAATTATGCATGAATGCCTAACAATGCAAATAAAATGATCCTAAGTCTAACAATAATATGAGTCAAAAGGGTAGAAAATAAGGTACTTTTACACACTTAACACACCCTCAAGCTTGAACTATTGCTTATCCTCAAGCAATGCAAAACACTAGCAATTACCTGCCAAGACCCTTACCACCAAAAACATGCTTCTTACATGCCTTCAATCCTCAAAACCATGATACAAAAATTTGATTACCTTTCGATCTTCAGACAACATAGAGAATTACTCAAAATCGAACTACAATGCTAGTGAAAATGTGTGTACAGAGTTGTGTACAAGTCAACTAATAGGATTCCATGCAAACAATAGGTTTTATCGAATTATTTGTCGGGGCATTTAACTCCGCTATAGCCAGTTTTAGGTGCCTCTAGCACAATTTTTTTTTTAAAATTTAATCAACTAGAGCCAGATAGGCACCTCTAGTGATTCTTAATGCGTGACAACTAGAGCCAAATAGGCACCTCTAGTAAGAAATTATCTTAATTCAAATTTTAATTTAGACTAGAGCCAATTTTAGGCACCTCTAGCACAATTTACCCATTTTTGAATAACCTAAAGTTAACTAGGTCTCCCTTAATCAACAAGTCACAACAGTGTCAAAATAATTAGCATCATAGCAAAAAAAAAAAATCAAGTAAACTCCATGCTAATCCTAAAATATAAGATTTTATCATGTAAGTGCAGTGGTAAAAATTCATCATAGGATATCATAGCAAGTTTAGGCAATTTAATCAAATAAAAGACAGGACAAGTAACATATGCAACTAATATGAGATAATAACATGAATGCAACTAAAAACAAAAACAAAAACAACCCCCAAACTCGAGAGAAGCATTGTCCTCAATGCATGCAAAAACAAACAAAATAAAATAAAAAAAATGAGATGCAAATGAGTTAGACGGTGAGGTCATCACCTGATATCACTAGTTTCCTTCGAGCCATTTGCTTCATCCTTTTTCCAGCTCGTGGTGGCTTTTGTCGTGGTGCATTAGGAACTGTTATTTCTGCAACCTTGACTTCCAATTCATTGCCTTTTGCGGTCGATTCGAGGTCAGAAGCTTTGCGCTTCGATTGCAATTGAGATAGTACGACCAGCGAAAACTTCATTGATGCCAAAATAGAATCATCTGAATCTTTGGCATAGTCTTGAGATTCTCGGCCATAGTGGTTTGGTTCTTGATTGGAAAAGAAAAGAAAGACAAGCAAAGTAAACTTAAGAGTTCAAAGATGATGAAAGAGTAAAGGAAAAAGATAAAAAATAGATGGGAATGTTTAATGGTTGAGTGAAAGTGTGATAGAAAACGATGAGGATTGGGTGGAGTAGTCGGCTAGGGTAGAATAGGAGGGAAAGAATTTTGGTGGAATTGAAAATTTCATTTAAATGAAATTCTATCCTAAGCCCAACTCCTTCTTCTCTTAAACTCTTATCCTAAAATTCAAACAAAACAAAAAGATAAATATTAAATAAAGATAAAACTAAATACAAAACAAATAAAAATTAACTGATAAAAGATAAAGATAAAATCAAAAAAATAAAGATAACAGCTAAATCAAATAAAAAGAAAAAAATAAAACCTAAAATTTTAAAATAATGAAAAATAAATAAAAGAAATAACAAACTAAAAATGACCGAAAATAATAAATTAAAAATAAAAGTTTGAAAATTAAAAATTAAAAACTCTTAGGAAGAGCATTTTCATGCATCTCCTAAGGTTACAACCTTCTTATCGCACAAAATAGGTGCACCGTTGTAATCTGTCACACGTTTTCCGTTATCCTGCCTTGGCAACATCTTCCTTGCACTTGCCGTGACAAGTAGTAGCTTATTATCTGGAAATTCTTCGTGGGTCTTAGGGTTCATGCCTTTCTTGTGCCGCTCCAAGGTCCCGATTAACCTATTTCCCTGCTCAGATTGCAACTCAAAATATAATGTCATGGTCAAGGGGTTATCCTTTTCGAAATAAGCATAACTCAATTACCCTGGTAGTGAATTTAACTTTAAGGTGGGTGGTTGCTCAATTGAAGTCTTAGGGGAGTTAATTTCCTTACTTGGATAGTCAAGAAATTTGGAACTTTTACCCGGTTGACTCATGATCCGATTCACTTCTTGTTGGGCTACTTCGTTTGGCTCTTGCTCCTCAACGTTCTCAAATTCAGATTCGATAGTCAAATAGTGATTATGCCAATATGTCTCGAGCTCTGTATCAAGGAAATCAACATTATGGCATTCCTCTAGGTTATCTGCCATTTGAGTGCTTTAAAAATGTTGAGTGTGATTTGCTGCCCATTCACCCGCACCGTGAGTTGTCCTTTCTCGACATCGATCAATTTTTGTCCCGTTGCTAAGAATGGTCTTCCAAGAATGACTGGAGCAAACTCATCTGCTTAACAATCTAAAACAATAAAGTCAGTGGGAAAAAATATCCACTTTTACCAAAATATCTTGGATTTTCCCCTTAAGTTGAATATAGGATCTATCGGCAAGCTGCAACATGACTGTAGTGGGTCTCACCTTTCCTATGCCTAGTCATTGGAGAACAGATTTTGGCATAAGGTTTATGATTGCTCCAAGATCGCATAACGACTTTCTGACATAGTGATTGCCGATTGTACAAGATATTATAAAACTGTCGGGATCTTTTAGTTTGAGTGGCAATTGGTTGTACAACATTGCCATACATCCCTCTATCACTGCTACTGTCTCGAACTCACCTAGCCTAGTATGTTTAGAGACAATGTCTTTAAGGAACTTAACATAGTTCGACATTTGTTCTATTGCTTCAACCAACGGTAAGTTGATGTGGACTTGCTTCAAGACGTCAAGGAATTTCTTAAACTGATAGTCATGTTTTTGCCTTTTCAGCCTCTGTGGGAATGGTGGTGGTATTCTGATCTCCTTGTCCTTCTCATATGATTTGGAATTGTTGGAGGGACTTGCCCCGAAAATGGCGCCAAAAACTTGTTGGGTGTTTTGAGTGCTTCACAATTGGTGCAAGTGTACACGTCGCAAGTTATAGTATAGAAATATATAATCTCCACAGGGATTGGTGTAACTCTGGATTCTAACTTCTTGCACTGAAAAGAGGAATAAATGGTGATGATAGGAATTTTGAAATTAACGAGAAAGATAAATACGCAATTAAATAAAAGAAGATTTTGATAAAAAAGAGAGTAAACTGGGTTATCGTGATCCGTGGTGTGGTGGTCGAATGGGTAGTCTTGGCAATTGATTTTTGAGGTAACTTGATTGCTGAGGCAATTGTTCAATTTTCATAGCAACTGGGTTCCTTCCTTCAAAGCTAGGCAAAGCATTTTTCAATGTCTTCTTGTTATCCCTAACCCGAAGAACTGATCAATTGTGCATGCCTTGGTGATACATCTCTGCGCTAACCTTGGGTGAACAACATCCGATCTTACTCTCATTCTAGTCGTTGAAATCCGAATCTTATTCCTAAGATGGATTAACCTTCATTAACAATTTGTTGAGTGAAGGTCATGCTCATACGTTTCTTGAATCTAACTCTTCTGATGCTAGATAAATGGATATTTCTCGAGATCCCCTCACAATTCACTCAAGATAGAAAATTAAAGAACCAAGAATGAAAAAACCTTGAACTTAATTGCAAACAAAATCTTAAACAATCCAAACATTTTCACTACCACAAAAATTCCAATAACTCAAGGCAATTTAATTTAGTTCATAGCTAGGTGTAAAAGAAATACTAAAGAAATATTCTCCAACATGAATCGTATAGAAACAATAAAGAAGAAGATGAAGGATGCGATCAACCCTCTTTTTTCTCTCTCTCCTCGAACTCCCTTCACGTTGTGATTCGATCTCTCTTTGTAGGAGAGTTTGCGATCAAATTTGTTGTTGATGAGGATAATATTAAGCTTGAATTAATTTAAATAAGAGATAATTAATCTCTTTTATCTTTATCTCCCAAAACTCCTCACAAATCTGAGTCTTTATCTCTATCCCAATCTGAGTGAAAATCCAAATCTAGGGATTTATCCCTTGCATTTTTGTATTTATCCTAAAGTTGGGCGGACTTATCTAGATATCATCGGCAATCAGCTTCGGAAACTACTTCATTATTCTTCTTAATTGCCACAACATTCTTTCAGTATTGTCCTTAATTTTCATGGTAATCCGTGCTTGTCATAGCAATCCCGTCCTGCACAAATAATGCACACCAGCAGCTTTTCTACGAAAACCAACCCAAATGCAATACCAAACTCAATAGCGAAGGAAAATAGGAAATTATGTATGAATGTCTAACAATGCAACTAAAATGAGCCTAAGTCTAACAATAATATGAGTCAAAAGGATAGAAAATAAAGTACTTTTACACACTTAACACCAACTAATATTCCTTGAACATATTTTCAATAGAATCGTCCTTCCATTAGAGCATTGATAAAACATATCAAATATTAATGACCATCAGTTTGATGTAGAAAAACGAAAGAAAATTTGATGAAATTGTTCAAAATTTTAATACTTTATAAATACTTTTAATTATATATTTATATTTTATCATTTTATAATTTCTAATACATTTTAATTTTTATATTACTTTTTATTTTAAATAATTTTTAAATATTTATGTATTTTTATTAAGTTTATAGATTTTTTAAAAAATTGAAGAATATTTTGATTTTTTGTGAGAGTTCCCACTTTGCTTATTTTTAAAATTACCACGAACCCAAAGGATATTTACATCAATTTGTTAATCGATTTTTCATATATTTTGTTTGTTAAAGTTTAACTAAAAAAACTAAATTATTAATCCAATTTTATTCAAAAGCTAAATAAACCAAGGGTAAAATTGCTGCAATTAATGACTTCGAGGACAAAATTGCTCTGTTAGCACTGTTAACTGTCACGTCAGCATTTACCGATCAAAATCAGTCAAAGGGCAACATTGCTGCAATTGGCTATCTTTGAAGGCAAAATTACGGGCGGGGGGGAATAGGGGCAAAATTGTTGATCTCATATTATTACAAGGGCAAATTTGACCCTTTAGCCATTTATGTTCAATACATTGATGGTAGAAAATAAAGTTTTAACAAGCGTCTTAATTTTATCGTTTAAGATTTTAGTTTAGGGGTTTAGAATTTAGGGTTTAAGGTTAGAATTTGAGCTTTGGAGGTTATGGTTTAGGTTTAGGGTAATATGGTTAAGGATTTATGGTTTAACCTAAAAAACTTAATTTCTATCTACAACCCCTAAATTCTAAACCTTAAAATGAATTTTAAACCCTAAAACTAAAATGTTTGTAGAAAATTTTTTCTCACTGTTAGTGTATGAAATAATTACTTATATATTGAGTAAAAATAAAAATGACATCGTTACTAAAATAATATGTTATTATTTATCAAATTGAAATCCAAATAAAATTATTTATAGAAATAATATATTTTTTTACATAAGATAAATATGCGGTCAACAACTTTGCCTTTTAAAAATGTGTTTGGTTGGTAAGTTTTTCTTTAAAAATTTTCTATGCATTTTTGTTGGGATGATCAATCAATGGTGAAAGTGGCCAAGAGGGGCGGTGAATTGGCAATAAAAATGATTTGAAAGCAAATTGGAAAATAAAAAGATTTGAGACACGAGGAGTTATAGTGGTTCGACCTTCTAACAAGGTTTACATCCACTACCTTAGCTTCCCACTAAGAATTTTTCAAATTCACCATGAATTTCTTCCCTTTTTTCTAGGCTAAAGAGGTAAACTTTTACAAATTCAAAGCTTTCTACCTAAAGCTTTGAGAACTAGGGATGTAAAAAGCTGACCATACCTGAAAACCCAACTGAAACTTGCTCGATTCAAAACCTGGTTTGACTCGAGGATACGATGACCCGAAACCGTTCTGTAACCGACTATTATTGACCCGAACCTGAGTTGGACCTGTTACTATAGTAATCGAACCCAACCTACATCCGACAGAGAATGACCCGAACCCGAATTGAACCTATTACTGTGGACCCAAAACCCGACCTGCACCCGACTAAAACAAACCTAAACCCGAGACCGACCTGGCAGATAATCGATATTGCATGATTTGAGTGCAACGCAAACGGTGCAAGTATACACGTTGCAAGTAATAGTATAGTAAAGATATCGTCTCCACAAGGATTGGTGAAACTCTGATTTCTAATCCCTTGCACTGAAAAGAGAAATAAATGATGATGATAGATGTTTGGATTTAACAAGTAAATAAAAGAGTTTGTGATCGAATAAGAGAGTAGGCCAGGTTATCATGAGTAGTGATGTGATGGCCGAATGGTCTGTCGAGGTAATTGATTACTATGGTAACTCAATTGTCGTGGCAACTAGGACCGGCTGAATTGCCTTAGAAACTCATTATGCCGCGGCAACTGGGACTGGCTCGATTGCCGTGGCAACTAGGTTCCTTCCTTCAAAGCTTGGCGAAGTGTTCTTCAATGGCTTCTAGTTATCCCTAACCGAAGCACTAGTTAATTGTGCATGCCTTGGTGATACATCCATGGGTTAACCTTGGGTGAACAACAAACGATCTTACGCTCCTATTAGCCGTTGAAATCCAAATCTTATTCCTAAGATGGATTAACCTCCATTAACGATTTGTTGAATGAAGATCATGCTCATTTATTTCTTGAATCTAACTCTCCTGATGCTAGATAAATGGATAACTCTCAAGATCCTCTCCCAATTCACTCGAAATCAAAATAAGAACCAAGAATGAGCAAACTTTGAATTTAAATTGCAATAAAAAACTTAAACATCCAATCGTTTTCACAACCACAAAAACGTAATTACCCAAGCCAATTTAATTTAGTTCATGACTGGGTGTAAAAGAAATCCCTAACATGAATCACATAAAAAGAATAAAGAAGAAGATGAAGATTGCGATCAACCCCTTTTTTCTTTCTTCTGGAAACCCCCCTTCAAGGCTACGGTTTGGTCTCTTTTTATAGGAGATTATTAGGTCAGATTTGTTATTGAAGAGGATGAGTTTAAGTTGGAATTAAATTGAATAAAAGAGATATTAAATCCCTTTTAATTTTATCCTCAAAACTCCTCACAAGTCTGACTTTTTATCCTATCAAACTCTGCATGGAAATTCAAATTTTTGGGATTGTCCCTTGCTTTTCGTGCTTATCCCAAATTAGGCGGAATCATCCAGTCATCGTCGACAATTAGCTCAGCATCTCCTTCAGAAATCAGTTTTACTTGCCACGGCAGACCCTTCAACATTCTTCTTAATTGCCCCCACAATTCCTGCTTGCCACAACAATCCTATCCTCAACAAAATAACACACACCGGTATCGATTTTTTGCAAAAACCAACCAAAATGTAATATCAAGCTTAACAACGAAGGAAACTAAAAAATTATGCATGAATGATTACAAATGCAACTAAAATGAGCCTACGTCTAACAATAATTATGAATAAAAGGGTAAAAATATAGTACTTTACACACTTAACAACTGATATTACTCGATTGAATTGACCCGAGATCTAATTTTACCCAACTTGTTTCGAACCCGACCTGTTGTTGACCTGGCTTGATATTGACCTAGCTTGATATTTACTTGAAATGTAATTGAGGAAGTTTATGATTTGATGATTTGATGAATTTAAAGTGTTGATAAATGTAAAGTATTAAGTGTTGATAAATGTAAACTATTAATTTTTTAAATCAGTTTAAAGTGTTAAATAATCTATTTGTTATATATACATATATAATCAATTAAATATATATATATAAATAAAGGAAAGATTGGATTTTGAAAGGATTGCAGCATGCTCGAATCAATCTCCAAAAACCGTCAAGTGGGTTGTATTTGGTCATTGGATGAATTGGCTAAAAACCGAAAGAAAGGTAGACAAATTGCACAAGGATTTTATAATGGATCGACTACCCAACCGAGTCTACATCCACTACCTTAGCACACCACTAAGGATTTCCCAATTCATTATGAATTCTTCCTCTTTTTAAGGCTTAGGAGGCAACCTTTACAACCCTATCTTTTAATGGCTAAGATAGAACCACTCTAGTTTTTACTTAGGCTAAACTAGAATCTCTCCCTTTTACAAGGTTTGCTTGATAAACTAAATACCTCACAAGGTGGGTGTTTACACAATTTAAGCTCACAAGAGTGTATATGATGAAAACAATAAAAACACTCTATTAAACACTATTTACAAGAGAAATAAGAAAATATGAATCAGAAGCTAATTTCTTTTGATCATGATGCTTGGATGTGTTCTTTAACCATCTTCAAGTGTTCCAGCCTTCATATTATAGTTAGGAATGAGCTTGTGGCCATTTGTGACCGTTAGGGATGATTTGGAGCCATTGGGGATATTTTCCAACTGTTGGAGGCAATTCTAGGTAGAGGGTATCAGTACGCGTGATGCACGTATCGGTACCTACATTTAAATCAGAGAACTAGCCGTTGTAGGCTGTTAAGCGTACCGATACATGATAATTCTATACTGGTGCAGTACTAGGGGTATCGGTACGCTGTTAAGCGTATCGGTATGTCCTTCTTGGAAACTAGCCATTGAAGGGTTTACAAAACAAAGTGTATCGGTACGAGGAGGCGCGTATAGGTACGGCCCTCTTTGTATCGGTACGCATAAGCCTGTACTGGTACGATTTTTTGATTCTAGAAAATTATTGTAGCTGAAACCCTAATGGGCATCTATACGGGGTATATCGTATCGGTACGGTCGTGCTGAAAACATGAGTTTGGCTACTTAAAAATGTTTCAAAGTCTTCCAAAACCATTTCAAAATATATCAAACTTTATTTCAAGTTGTTTGGACTTAAAATCATTTTTAAAATCATTTCAATTGAGTTCAAAACTATTTTTCAATTATTATATCAAAACAAATATCCTAACAGATTTGGATATTCATTTGACACTACTAAGTTTGAAATTTTGTTAAATAATTCAATGCTTAGTAATAATTCAATATGCTTAGTAATAGTACTAACTCATTCAATATAAATAACTTGTCAAGTTAATAAGAACTGACATACTTAAATTCATTTTTAATGATATGTTATATTATGCTTCTATTTTTACAAATAAAAGACAATCATTTTAATTATCTTTTGGGTAAAGTACACCATAACTTGAATGAATTTGTCTTTTTTTCTTATTAACTTACTTGACCAAAATTTATTGGGGAAGATTAGAAACTCTTTGTTGATTACTTAATTTGATAAGAACCAAATGTAAGTAAACTTATAAATGAATAAAACAAAAGTTTATTACAACTTGAAAATGTATTACAACTTAGTAAATTTACAAATATACAAACTGAAATTATGAAATTTAACATAAGTATTAGATAACAAATGTACAAACTAAAATTAAGAAACAAGATAATAATGAATTGATTACAACTTAAAGTTTTCTTGTGTGAAAATTTAAGCTCTCGGATCTTATAGCAAAGTTTTTCGAGGCTAAACGCTCGACTTTGCTACCAAAAATTTCCTTATCGAGCTCTCAAAAGATCTAAATGCTACCATCATGGTTAAATTACAGGTAACTTCTCGGCTAAGAAACCAACATAATTAAACCAAGGGCAACTACTTAGATAATAAAAAAAGAACTATAAGTCAACCAGCAACAGGCAACAATCAGCAATAAGCAACAACAGTAACATTAAGTCACTAACTCATATTAACAAAAAATCCAGTCCCTAAAAATGAATAAAACAATGGCCATTATTCATCTAGAATAAATAGTCCATAGATATATGATAAAATAGCTTAAATTTAATTCAAAGTTAACTTATACCATAAGCAAATAAATATAAATATTAATAGAAATAGACAGCTTAAATTCAATCCATATAAAGTTAACTTATACCATAATCATATAGAAACAATCTAAAGATATAGGATAAAACAACTTATAACACGAATAGAAACAGTTCAAAGTTAAGCAAATGAAGAAAACATGAATAGAAAAATAAGAATTAACATACTTAAATTTAGATATAGAAAAGAAAAATACTTGTTTTTACATCACAATTCACTACTTAAGTGACCCTTTAAGCATTAATGTGCTTGCTTGCTGTGAAGGAACCCTACAAAAGAAAACAGAATCACAAACCATCTTGAAAAATAAATAAACATTAAAAATTAGAAAACTAATTTAAATGTTTTACCTTAAACGGGAAGTGAATCTTCACCAAGATTAGAGACTGAAGAATCTTTCACCGCAGTAAGATAATCTTTATCCTTTTCCTCTGGCTCAAAACTATACAACCAATTACGGGTTGTTAGAAATATCTCAACATTATTAGGCGAGAGATTAGCCCTCAACTTGTTCAAAATCCGACCTCATGCTAAATGAAGATTCAGAAGCAACTGAAGTGATTGGAATGGCTAAAACATCTCTCACTATGTGCGAAAGTACAAGAAAAGAAACAGTTTGTACTTTCCAATACTTTAAAATATCAAACTCAGCATCTTCAATACAAGAGAGAAGGGGCAAATTAATGTAGGAGTCAACATCAGATTTTCTACTCCTAGAAGCAGCTAAATTGACATTAAAGTTCTAACATGAAACAAGATAAAAAGTTAATTAATAATCTGGAATTTGCAACTAAAAAATTAATAAACTATAAAAAAGAAACCTAAGTGAACTTTAAGAAAATAAAAATTGACCTGAAATAGATTGGATTTTTAAATGTTCAAGGCTGACTGAAACTTGACACACTTTTACTTTGACATGAGTTACTTTGGACAGAAGAATTAAAAGAAGAACAAAGTACATATTTTAAATAATATATATATTAACAAACTCATTGTAAACAACACTTACCCTCCTTTCAACCTCATCCTCAACATAGAGGACACTGCACAACTCTTTCAAAAGTTGTAATTTCTATAGAGGACCAAGTAAAATAACAAAGGAGAGAATCGTTGAGTGATCAGACCAATATTTCTCATATAATTCAAGCATGGGTCCTGCCATTGCAGAAATGCTCTTACAAGGATTATTGTGAGCATCACGCAACAACTTCTCAATGAAAACAATATTAGCCAAGTACAAGTTAGAATTGAGATACTTAGATCTCAAACATAGAGTAGTAATTTCAAAAAATAGCTCAAAGAAATCTTAGATTAATTGAGCAGTTTCCCACTCACCATCACTAATTATATCCAAGTCATTTTCCCTATTAACAAACAAATTAATAGCTAATTTCAATTGCTCTGTGAAACATTGAGTAAGTAGAGTTCTATCGAGTAGGAACATCCAATATCAACTTACTACAAAAAGAAGAACCACAATATTTAACAGCCAATTCAAAGCTACAAAGTTTAGCATCAGAAGAATCAATAGACTTAACTATTTCGCTCAATTTAATAACAGAAGATTCAATTACCTTTAAACCTTTTTGAACTATCAAGTTCAAAATATGAGCATCACACCTTATATGAAAATACTCAGTCCAAAGTTAAAAAAAAATGCCTATTTTTTTAGGATTTAGCTCGCCCAAATCCCAAGGAACCAAACGGTCCCATATTTGATATTTCAATTTCAAAATAAATTGAAACAAAGTTAACAAATGGTGGGGAAAATCCCGCCCATTTTTAGGGGTTATTTGCACTTTAGGTCATTAATAGTTTAGGAGCTTTACACTTAAGTTTTTTTATTCTTTAGTTTTAGTTTGATTCATTTTAGTCCCAAGTTTAATTTAGTTTCCTTAGACCTTTAAGTTTAGTTTTTTTTTAATTAGATCATCCTTCATAAAATTATTTAATAATTAAACCTTTTAAAGGCCCAACTTATTTTTGTTGTACCCAACCCAAAACAACCGATGTCGATTCCAAACGTTTGACGGGCTTTTAAAGGCCCAAATTATTTTGGCTCAAAAAAAGATTTAGGGAAATTCTTTAATATGATGATATTTTATTCATGTTAGTCCCTAAAATTTTATTTTTCACCGAAATTGACCTTTATTAATTTCTAACTTTTGTAATTTACTCCAATATTTTAGATACGAATCATTTGGTGATATTTTTGTTCATTCTAGTGCCTAATATTTATTTTTAATGTTATTTGTGTTCATGAAAGGCGTTAAATAATTCAATCGAAATGACCCAACACAAAGTCTATCGACTATTTGTACCAAACTCAAACTTAATACGAATTCGAAACCCGAATTAACCCTACCTAAAATGAAACCGAATTGAAATTACCCGACCTGAAATGAACCCGACTTGAAATTAAACCGACCTGAAATGAACCTGACCTGAAGTCTATCCGAGCCCAAATTAACCCGTCAATTAACTGATTCAGACCCGAACTATTTTGACCCAACCTGAAATGAACCCGACTCGAATCAAGTTGAAACATCATATTGACCTAAAATGACATGTATCTGATTTGACCCGACCTGACAGGACCCGACTTGAAACCCATCCGATTATCTGTTTTTACATCCCTATTGAGAACAACTCTCTTTTACAAGAAAATGTTTAGCAACTAAAAGTCCTCTCAAAGGTGAAGTGTTTGTCCAATTACAAGTTCACTCAAACTCAATACTTGAATAAAATGGTTACAAATAACAACACTCAATTGGGTTACAAGATTTGACTCTAATAGGCTCAAAGATGGTTGGATTTTTGCTTGAATGCTTAGGACTTGTTCAATTGTTGTTGTTGTAGCTTTGGAGACTTGATTATATACCCCCTCATTGATTTTTAACTGTTTGGGTAGTTGAGATCATCAATATAGCCGTTGGGCTGCATTCTTCCCGCAATAAATGTTGTTAGGTAGCCAGGCATATCGATACGTGAACAAGTGTATCGGTACCTGTCATAAGAAGAAAGACTTGTTGTTAAAGGGGTATCGATATGCGAGAGGGTGTATCGGTATGAAAAGTGCATTTTGTTAAGACATATCAGTATGGACAAAGTCGTACCGGTTTTGCTCACTGAAATCTGAGAAAGTTGTGAACCAAAAAGGTTTCAGTGCGCAACTTTTCAAATTTATTGTTCCAATAAACTGACAAAGGTTACGGTAAAAAAATTATTATCAAAGATCTTGAAAATCTAAACACCTCGTATCGTTATGCATAAAGCCTTATTGATACTTAAAGGCCATTTGCTTCCCAATTATGAATGACATACCGGTTACACGTGTATTGGTACCCAATAGCCATTTATTATAATACGTTTTTTTGGTAGCTAAAATTCGTATCGATACGGCCAAAAGTGTATTAATACGCCTGGACCAAACTTGGCTATTTGAGTACAAAAGCACTTAGAAAATATTTGAGGTTTTAGTTTTTGACTTAGAAACCTTTTGAAGTTCGAATGCTTCTCATTTTGTGAGTCTTTTTGAGTACTTAAAAATTTATTCAATTTTACAAGCTGGTCCTTGAAAACCTTGTTATATCAAAACTAAATATTAGTTTTACAAATTTCTATTAAATATTTATTTTCGCTCCTTAAAATTTTATAAATTCATCTTCTAACAAAAAGTTTTGTGTCGGTCCCTAAATCTTAATTAGATAAGATAGAAACGGACGAATTGTTGGCGTTTGGTTCATTGGCCGTAAGCTTCATCCTTAAGGAATGGTTGGAGTTGAATAGGGAGAGAGTAATTATCTTAACTTTTTTTATTTGCAAACATTATTTTATTTTAACATGTTTAATAATTTCAGTAATTAATTATCAACTCATCAACTAAATTTAGGGCATAATAATGGTGTGTTGGTCATATTATTTTCGGGAAAGTACGTACTAAACTAAACAAACAAATCAAATTGCCCTTATTTATTTATTATTATAATAATTTTTTTCAAAAAGATATTTTGCCAAGATACTTAATTTTTTTTGTTCTTTTTCTCTCCCCTCTCTTTAGGCCTGTATATCACGTGCACAACCAACGTTTCTTTAAGCAATTAGATCAGATTATTAAAAATAAAATTAATCTAATCTAATATAATACATATATTATAGGAATTAAAACAAGTGGTTTGTAGAACTAGATAATTTCCTCTGCCGGTAATTAAAATATTGAAAGGGTAAATTACAAACATATGCCACTTAGTTATTACTGAGTTTATAAATAGGTAACTGAATTTCAAAAAAGTCACTATCAAGTCACTCCATTAATCGATTATAACAACCAGATCACCGTGACATCAAATAACAAATGATAGTCTGATGTGAAATATTTTAATCATGAAAAATTTTAGAAAGTTATAGTCGAGACATTCATTTAATCGATTATAACAACTAGATTCACTTCGTTCTTCTCTTTCGATTCACCATAATAGATTTTTGAGAATCTTTCTCAAAAGCCACAAAATCACTCAAAACGTTCAAACCTTTTGAACCTTGATCTACGCCATTCACCATCAAACGACCTCTGATCGGATATGTTCTTTCTCTCACCAAAGACAGACTCTGCACCATTTGGATCATCGAACATAGCCTTCGATCTTTGTGAAGCCCAAAACTCAAATCACCCTTTTGTGACAAAATTAATCGAGTAAGTCAAATATAATTTTTTGAAATACGATGACCCATTTGTAAACTTATTAACACTAAGAGTGATATGTGATGTAATTTACCCAACAAAAAATAGTTAAAGAAAAGTTTCTAACAATACATTTTTAACGTTTCTTTGGGATTTAACGACATAATAACATGATTGTTACTTGTTTGTGAATTTTTAAATTAAAACAATCCAATTGTAAACTTACAATTAATAGAGTGATATTTGATATAATTTATCCTTAATCAAATTGCAAACTGATTTAGCATATATTAACCGTGATTTGGTTTAGACTATCGTTAAATTAATAAAATTGATTCCCATTTAAATTGAGTATTAAAAATGTATGTATATTAACGTATGTTTTAAATACGAACAAAGTCGGGATCAGAGACAAAACATAAATGTCTGAACGTGGGATAAAATTTTAAATTATTTATTTTTAAAAAATAAAATAAAAAAAAAATTCCGTGCGTTGGGCAAGAGCCCATCCACACTGCACACAGTTCCGTTCCTAGTTTTAAATAATAAAACGAAATTTCGAATGTTAGACGGACATGATCCGACACGATTAAAAACAACAAATAAGACAAAACCTACTTAATTATCTTCATAATTAAGACGGTAATTAACTGTAGAAGATAAATTTAAATTTTAAATAATGCATCGAAACGACGAAGAAGATACTGTAGTTGGCCTTTTAAACAAAGTCTAAGCCGCGCTGGTCCCTTAGCCCAGAAAATAATGCATTTTTTTTTCTCAGCAAATAATTTTATTGATTTAAAACCCATCTGCGTCACTAAAAATTTTCCTACGCCTATGATGAAAAATACAAGAAGCAAGAGGTAAGGGAGCACACCCCAACCAACAACGAGAGAAATTCATGCATTAGTTTGGTGCCTTTAGCCAATATTTTCAAAGCAATTAAATCCATCGGGAGTTTCTGGATTTTATATTTATAAGTAAGATGGGTTGATTTAAGGTATATTTAAAAGCAAATTTTGTTTCTAAAAAAAGGTATATAAATTTTGATATATTATTTTGTTCAAATCTTATTTATTATGTGTATTAGTTTTTTCTTAATACGATGAGAAAAAAGTGTCGTCTAAAATCGAATTTCAAATCACATATTAACTTGAAATTGATTCTTAAATCAAATATCAATTAGAAGCTTATTTTAATTGAAATTTTTTATGACAACAATTATATATATATATACACACCAGACCTTCGAAATACTTAAATCATAAGATATTACACATTTAAGTGTGTTTAACTGCAGATGTGATTCTAATTATGCGCAATAAAAACGAAATCACGTAACCCAAGTAAAAGAAGATCCAAAATAAAAAATAATAATTTTGCACTTTGCAGATTATGAGTTATATTAAACTCATTTTTTTAAAAAAAAAATGGTACCATCTGAGATATTTATTAGAAAAAAAGAAAGGTTTACAGCTAATATCAAATAAAACCAACAATGGAACTAAAAGGGCAAAAGCAAAAGGGGAAAACGAAAAAGATGATGAGAGTTCAGATGATCCAGTGACCATTCGGTAAAGCTTTGATGATGAAGATAGAGCGCCAATAACGAACGGAGGGGCCAAAACAAAGAGGGCCCAGAGCTAAAAGAGTGTGAATTGCAACTACGGAGGGTTAATCCCTCGTCGATCAGCAGCCACCACGGATGCGATAGAGGCCGGAGCTTCCTCTACACAGAAAGACTCTTCGTTCGCGGCACAGCCGAGGGAAGCCATTGCATGCGTTGCTCCATTTCTCGAAACGCCCAATGAAATAAACATGAACCAGAGATCATTTTTTATTCACCCAAGTCAATAAATATTTATTTTTTTAAAGTTGAATACCTCATCTTATAGAAATAGAACCCATACTTGGAAAGTGGAAAGCCACGAATCTCGAACATGTATAATTTCGTATGATTGATATAGGAAACCTAACGGTGTAAAGTCAACAAGTGTAGATTAAATTGCGTATTCTATACACCCAACTATTACTTTATTCTCTGCTTAGCTAGCACAACCTCAACCCCAGCAGCCAAGTTCAACGATTCTCCACATCTTTCTCCTTGTTTTTCAATCACATGAATCTGAACCCATTCAAAACTTACCCTAATTATTTACTTTTCACTGTTTTAAAATTAACTCTATCATGTTCACGAAGTAAAAATAAAGTCTATATAAAGAGAGTGAAGACTCTTCAATTGAAATGTTTGTGTGACTTGGATTATATAAATAGATAGATCAATCTCATGAAAGCTGAAATGTGGAAGAATTTTGAGAAATTATCTTTTGATTAACTTTTTTGGTTAACTTTGTCTAACTATAGCAGTTAGTAGTTACAATCTTGCTGAAACATATCAGCCATTGCAATGTTGTGATTAGTTTTAAAATTATATTATGATCAATTTTAACATTATGTTAGTTGAACACTTGAACAATTAAATTTATATACGATGTGTTTATTAGTATTACCATTTCCTTTTAACTTCTTTTAATTATATATCAATTTAGTATTTTAATTTAAATATCATATTAATGGTGAAGCATCAAATCCGCAAATGTGTTAATATTTTAAATTTCTCATATCATGAAAAAAGTAAAATTTTCAGCCCATGTCTTTTTTTTTCAAACATTTCTAAATATATTGTCAATATGGAAAAACCGAATTATAAAACCAAACCGAGCCAAAAAATATGGTTTCAAATATTTCGGTTTTTAGACCATTCGATTTCGGTTTTATTATTAGAAAACCGTAAAGTACAGTTGGGTTTATTTTTTATTCAAAAACCGAACGGAACAATGCACCCCTACACTCAACAGTCAGCCACAAGCTTTCAACACCATCATTTTCATCCTCTTTTACTTTCGTTTTGTTGGGCTCTCGTTCTCGTCTTCTCAATTCACATTCTTTGGAAGCTTTGACTGATTACCGTAAGTACTAAATAGTACTAAATCTTTTACCTTTTTCTTTATTGTAACTGATATATTTCACGTGGTTAGTCGGATCTTTTATATTTTTTTACTAATCATGAATGTATTTTTGTTAGACATTTTACCATTAAAATTATAAATACTCTATATTAAAGTAAAAATAACTTAGTAGGATTTGGAGGTGTTGGATTTGACTTACAGGTTAGAATCCTGCTCTAATGTTTTTCATTGTGTGTCATTTGGTGCTAGTTTTTGCTCGTTAAAAAAGGATTGATTTGAGTTTAGTTTTGGATGTTACAAGCGTTCTGTTATATTTTTAGAATATAATTTGAAATTTAAATGTTATTTTTTTTCTTCAGAAAATGGCATCTAAAGCTGCTCCTAAGCTTGGACATGAGATCGAGACTTCCTATGATCCTCTAAATGATTCAACCGATGCTGTGAAATCTGGTTTATCACCTACATCTCCTTCAAATATCTCATCGAATCTTCAACAGCCTCTACAAAAATCAGGAGGTAAATTAGGTTCCACAACTTCTTTAGTTTGGGATCATTTTAATAAATTGCCTTGTGTAGTTGGAGATTCTTACCTCCTCAAAAGTACTATATTTTATGCTTAATTTACAATGCATTTGCTTGCTTTTGAGTACATTTATTTGTTAAATTCATGCATTTACATAATGAGTTAGGATTTGTGTCTATGACAATGTGAAGGGTTGTTTTCTTGGCAATATTGCAGGCTTGGCATAGCAGTTGGCAGAGCAGAGCAAGACAACGCAAGAAGGAATGCTAAAGAGAGTGCCGAGATGCTGTTGGCACAGATGGACCAAATAATGTTATAGCTCCGGTTGGCAGAGAAGAAGAATTTGATGCCCGGCCAAGTAACTGTTGAACCCGAAAAAATAAGACCATATCAGGCTGCGAGAAAATAGCAATTGGATCAAATAGCAAAAAATAGTGCCAAGCTTGGTTGGCAGAATGATGCCAAGCTTGGTTGGTGAAGCAGTGACGACAGATGACGTCAGCCCAAACCTGATCAGCTCGCATTCAAACTTTGGATAAGAAAATCACTTTTGGTGAAGCAGTGAAGAATTTTATGTTTAGTTTTTAATAATGAAAATGTTTCGGCATTGTTTTCCCTATCTGGCATGTTCTACAACGTTTTATCAAAACTGTGCCAAGCGAGAGCTGCCATTGTTGGCTTATTGAACCTTAATATCTGAACGGACTTAGAGGGCAACGATCTGTTGCTAGATACTAAGGCGAGATGCTTCGAAAGAAGATGTTCAAGTAGATAGGCTTACTTCTAAAGTGAATCTACCCCTTAGAAGTATAGGTTGGGACTTAATCAAATTGATTTATGAAAAAACATCACTATAGAGATATAGGGGTTTTTACATGGTTAATTTAGGACATTGACCTTCGAGAGAGTTAGTGCTAATTTTGAATATGCCCGTTAAACAATGCCGAGGCATTACATTATTAAAGGCTGCCATGACATGAATAGCATGAAAATCAGGCATCCATTGCCAACGCTCATCACTCATTTGAAAACTCTCATTGTCAACGCTATTTTATTTTTATTTCTTTTCTTTTAAACTATTTTCAAATCCAACTTCAAATCAACAAAACTTTTCCTTTGAAGGGTAAACAAGCAAGGCAATTAAACTCTTGGTCAATCATTGTGGGATCTGTAATCAGTAATTTTTGTCCAGGGAAAAAACCCTTTATTTTCATGTAACAATAAAAGGCTTTATTTGTCTTGCCTATTTTAAGAACGAAAAAGCAAAAGGAACTAAACACTAGGGTTATTAGAATCATGACTAACATGGATTTTTTACCGTATTAAGTTACGTGTATGTTGGCTATACCCGATTAAAATGACTAAATGCTATAAAGGGTTTAATGGGCTTAGGTTACTAGTATTTTGTTTTTTTCCTCATTGTTATGTTATTATTCACTTCAATATTATTAGAGTGTCATATTATCTTATTACCATTATATTACCATCACATGTCATTACCGTTTATATGGTATTATCATTATTATTATTATGAGACAAATATGAAAATATAAAAAGAATGTTAAATGAAATAAAAACAGCCCAAGTATATATAATATAAGAGTCCATTACAAAAATATATTACATAATGGCCCATTTCGGGCCCAATAATAAAGAAACCTAAACCCTAATTAGCTCCATTGGTTGCGCAACCAAATCCCTACCGCTGGATCAAGGTGAGGATGAACGGCTCAGATGGAAAGGGGAACGGCTCCCCAACTCTCGACGCGCCTCACGCGCGCTACTTCATTGTCTCGATGCGCGCGTGGATTTCACGAACGCCCTTTCAATCGCCATGATCCTTCGAACAACAGCAACGCTAGCGCCACACGACGCCACAACAATGGCCACCTCGACAATGAAATCCACGCTGACGGCCACGTCAGATGATTACTCCCCAAGCTGGCTCTCTACTGGTCCCCTCCTTCGGTCCCTTTCAGTAGCCGCGCCACATACAGACCAGCCAACAGAAATGTCAGAAAGGGGAGGAGCACACGACAAATTCAAAATTTTCAGAGAATTAACAGATGAAAATCCGTGATACATGTGAATCAAAGCAGGATAACAATCAACCAATATGGGTTTTTCAATTTTCTTTTCGCATTTCTAAAATACATGTAATCTAGGGTATATAAATACACTACCCTAAATTGTAAAGAAGGACGTGAGATATTAAAAAAAAGGAATAGCAAAAGGAGGTAGCCAAGTCTCACATTTACAGAGGTATAACGTTTCATTCTGATATTCTTCAAGCATAAAAAATGCAGAGATTTAGGTTTTCAGTAGTTCTCCCCCTCTTTTTGCGTCAGTCTGTCCCCTACCGTCGTTGATAAGCCTTACGACCTCTCTAGGTCGTGTACGGTGAAACGAAAGAGCGGAGATGGCAGAGTGGTCCTTTGGGTTTCGATTTCATATCTGGTTTTCTTGACTTTTTTTGGAAAGAGGAAGGGTAGATCTGCTTTTTAGGGTTTTTTGGGGGTCTTTGGCTTCACCGGCCCCCATCGTACGGCGGCCGACACGACAGTTTAATGGCTGAGTTCTGGGTTTGACGGCAGAGGACTGCCAGAATCTGGGTTCATCAAGAGCCCAAATGAACACCGGTGAGGGTGTTATAACATGGGGAGGGTTTTTTCTAAAAGAGGGAAAAAAATAAAATAGAGGGGATTTTATAATGTTTTTATACTTTAAAAAGGGGAAATAAAATAATAAGGGTCTCCGTGTCGTTATAATCCTGACTTTAGCCCTTCCATTTTTTATCACATAAATAGTCCCTTCGCGTTCCCGGAATTACATCGAGGCCATTTCGCCTTTTATAATTACACCTCGGATCCTTGTAACTTTCCGTTTTCTTACAATCTCGTCCTTGTTACCCTTTCAATTAAGTTTCGAAAGTTTGTTTTCTTTACAATTTAGTCCAATTTCCAGTAGCTATTTTCTCTATTCATGCATTTTTAATTCTAGTTTATTTTTTAATCTTTTTGTTTATTATTCATGCTTGAATCTGTTGTCTTTTGTTTTTTTGTTGAAATGTATAATAGATGTTTAATGCCTCTAATATGTGATTTTGGCACTCGATTAGATGTTTAATATATAAATGTTACATAGCATGTATTTCGTTATATTACATATTTAGCATATAACCTTCATGTAATGTACATAATATAGGTCTTACAAGGCATATATAGTTTTTATAATAAATCTCCGTTTTA
The DNA here is from genome assembly GCA_019671005.1 of Hibiscus mutabilis. Classification (NCBI taxonomy): domain Eukaryota; kingdom Viridiplantae; phylum Streptophyta; class Magnoliopsida; order Malvales; family Malvaceae; genus Hibiscus; species Hibiscus mutabilis. The sequence goes on from CM033727.1 coordinate 49,787,090, forward strand.
AAAAAATATATATTTGACATGTAGTTATTCTTTAAATACATGATTTTTTCTGGAATTTTATCATATATTTTTATAAAGCTTATATTATATACATTCTAGGGTTTTCGTATATAATATATGTACATATATCTTGCAACACATATGTGCTAAAAGGTTTCTCCGTGATATTATGTATATATATATTTCCTTAAACTACTTAACTTAGTTCTCTTTAAATTTATATAATTTCCTCTCTCTCTGTATATGTTTTTGTTTGATGTTGTTGGGCCTTAGTCTTTCAGGTCTAGTCTTCTAGTAGTTTGGGTGCCAGGCTTTAGATTGTTGAGCCTAGTTACTAGCTTTTAAGTATAGATTAGATTCAGGTAAATTACTTTAATTAATTCAGATCGTGTGCTCGTCTCATATGGGTACGATCCCTAAAATGGATTAAATTAATTCTAGATTTAGATTCTTTAGAGCCTTAACTAGATTAGGGTTCAGATTAATTCAATGAATTCTAACTTGCTCTTGGCTCATTAGAGTAAATGTCAAATTCGTTGAATTAATTGAATGTTTCTTAATGGCTTAGGTTAAAATTAAACTTAAATTTAGATTGACGCTTAAATTCCCGATTAATTATCATAATTTGTTACGATCTTAGTCATTCAGGGCTAATTAATTCAGGATTAAATATTAGAATCACTTAATTAACAGTTAGGTCACTAATTGAATTTCAATAATTTGGGCTTTTTTAGGTTAGGTCTTGGGGTGGGCCTTGTATGCTTATCTTTTATGATTTTTGTTTGCCATCTCTTATTTTTTTCATTCATGTGACTCGAATGTTTGATTACACATTAATTAACTCGGATCACAAAAAGGGGAGGTATTCATTAGTTCCGGTATTTGGGTTGCAACAGTCCGAGATTAAAGGATGTTGACCAAATATTTGAATTAATCATTACCGACCCAAGAAAGAATTAAAACTTAACAAAGCCATTACATCATTCCTTAACTGCTTGCACCATGCATAAAAGGTGATATATGAGATTCAAACCCTAAATTAACACGACAGTCGGGCTTATTCGATGTCGGTTTAATCTATGGTCTGATGTATCGTCAACCTTATTAATTAAATGTCCAATTAATTTGAACCCACCAATCTGATAAAGCCCGTTCAGTTAAGGTTAATTTTTAATTAAGGTTACCGAATGAAATTCTTTTCAAATTTCGACAATTTCCTTCGATTAAAAGCAACAAATATTTTGGTACCGATTACCGGGCGTGATGGGGGTGCTAATCCTTCCCCACACGTAACCAACTCTCGAACCCTTTCAAAATAAATCTCTGGTTTTGTGGTGTTCGGCCTACCTTATCCAAGTGGCCGGTGGCGACTCCCAGTTTTTAATCAGTTTTCCAAAGAAAAAGAATTTTCAAAAGAATCTCCCTTTAAACGGAGATTTAAAAAAAAGTCATTACATGATGGCGACTCTGATGGGATCAATTTTGTTTTTAAAACAAAAAGAGAGTTAGGCCAAATAAGATATTTGTTGCTTATTAATGAGGGAAAATTGTAGGGATTTCAATTGAATTTAGTAAGGTTGAACCTTTCGCGAAAATGTAACTACAACTGAACAGGTTTTGATAATTGATGGCCTTTGAATTAATTTTTCATTTAATTTCTAAGAAATCACCGACATATGTTGCACCATCTCATCAAGCTCTACACCCGAGCTCCATCCCTTGAGTAGGAGTGAAACGCCACATACCCACGTGAGCAGCCCTCCACGGGTCGGTAATTCACTTCTAGAATCCACGCCTCTTGACACGTGAGCAGCCCCCACGTCATTAGGTCGTGCTTTCTCTCGAACTGAAACCAATTTGCAAGCTTGTAATGGGCCAGAATTTGGGCTCTTGTCACCTTAGTAGGTGATAAGATAGGTTCAGGTACCCTAATTAGAACCGAACTCATGTGTGTGAATTTTAGAAGCCCACCCCGTTAGAGCCATGCGAATAACCATAGCGAATTAGATGTGATTAGGGTTTGCTTTTATATGCTTGCCTTTCGTTTAATTTATTTAATTTTACCTATTCTTGTTTTCAAGTTTATTTTTCACCTCACGACTAACCTTTTCTCTTATTTCTTGTTATTTTATCTTTATTTCGCATATTATGTCATAATCATGAAGAGCACACTAAGTCTGGGAATAGTTTGAAATTAAAAACTAGATCGATGAGGGATTTAGTTCGCAGTAGTGACGAGAAGAATTATGACGTTCAGATATGGTCAGAGGGGAACAGTTACATTAGGGAGATAGTATTGCCGAAGGATTCAGATCAACCATGTCAGCCACGACATTCATGAACACCAGATTTAATGATGTATCCGATTTGAAGTTAGTATGGAACAATTGGGATTTCGAAACAAAGAGCACTTTCAGAGAAGAGTACGGTGACATCGTATATTTGACAGAGGTTCCAGTTGACCAAGCACTACTGCAAACTTTGGTGGTTTTTGGAACTCCGCCTACAGTTGTTTCACAATTGGTAACTTTGATCTCACTCCTACAATTGAGGAATACCGAGATCTCATAAACTACAAAAGGATTGATATGGATCGAGTGTATTCTAAGCTGAGTAAGAACAAAGCTTTCCGAGGAAAGCTTTTCAGAATATAGAATACATTACTGTCTTGGGTTGAGCAGCAGGTCACCACCTGAAACAGTAAGGAGTATCTTAAGTGGGAGGGAATCCTGGCTTTGGCTTCTGTGCGCCCTGTCGTTCGAGTTCAGCGGAACCTGTTCGCATTTTTGATCTATGGATTGGTACTATTTCCTTGGGCTTTGGGCCTCATTGACTCGTCAGTCTTGGATCTTTTTGAACGTTTGAGTAGTGGGACCAATCCAGCACATGTTATTCTGGCTGAAACCTTCTAATCCTTGAGGTACTGTCGGGAGAATAGATGAGGACATTTCCAGGGATGTTCGCAACTTTTGATAGTTTGGTTTTACAGTCACCTTTGGACCAATCCCAGTTTCTCCAGACCTCTTTACGATGGTAAGTTATCACCCTTGAAAGAGTTCTTACGAAAGAATGATTGGCCAACCCGTAGATCTGAGAATGTATGGCAGGACGTTCTCTGGAACCTAAAGGAGGAATATATAGTTTGGAGGGCACCGTGGTTGTTGGTGAAAAATGTTCTCTACAGATGCAGAGAGTATTTGTGGGTATCGTTGCTTGGCCTTTAGGGGCATACTGCCTACGCACCCCTGTTATTCCTAAGGCAATATGGGTCAAAACAGTTCGTGCCAGCCACCAAAGAGCTAAACGAGTTCAACGTGGATTACACAAAGGAGAAGGGCTATAAGGCGATGGTATACAACGCTTCTTCAACCTGGAATAGTGTGAGACGGGTTAGGATCATGAATGCTCCATATATGGTTACTCTCGAATATGAGGCGTGGCGATTCAACCGCGTCAACGACAATATTCCATGTTTAGCCCCCGATAGCAGGAAATCTTTAGAAGAAAGATTGGCCACACTCCCCACCGAAGCTGATCTAATGAGGAAACAGCTTGAAGAGGAGCGGAAGAAGTACCTTAAGCTCGAGAAGAAAGCCCATCAGGAGAAGTTCAACTTTGAGTTAGAAAAGTCACAGTTCGAAGGAGTAGTCAGAGACCTACAAAAGAAAAGAGAGGAGCTAGAACTTGAACTCAAGCTAGAAAAAGAGGAGATTCAGCAGCTCAAGAGGTTAAATAGAAGCAAGAGAGTCGCAGAATGAGGGCTGAGTGAGGGCCTGGAGCATCGGCTCAGAAAAGAAAAAAGCACTTGCTGAGAACTATAAGAGGATGTTTCTCGAGCACAAAGATCGAGTGCTCGCTTTGACCCAAGAAATGAAGAATCTGCGAACCTCCCATTCAAAACAAATTGAGAAGGAACAACACCAAAGCAGATCCTTGAGAGATCAAATGAAATGCCTGGAAAAGTCTATTTTCAAGCACAAGGGCTCGAATTGCAAGTTGAAGGCCAGCAACTCAGAAAATCAAGCTTTGATAACACGTGTCAAAGAGTTGAAAGCCGAGGTTCAACAATTCAAGGATCATGTAGCAAGCATAAGAGGGGCAATTCAAGTACGCCCGACTCTGAGTTTGGAACACTTGCACTTTGCCGCCTACACAATTTGGAGGCAAGAGCAAGAATTGGCATGAAGGGAGCCCAGATGCAAGAGGTTGCCCATAAGATACAATTTCTGGCTGAAGACACTACCGAGCTTCACAATTGTGTTGATGATGACTCCGAGGAAGAAAATAGGACTGTGTGGATTTTGAGGGAGATTATTGACCTCGACACTACCTTAAAACCATATGTGTAGTTAGCATCCTCTAAGTTATTGTAACAGGACGATGTTCCCATCAATAGAAGTTGTTTAATGATGATATTTACCGAATTCAGTGTTGCTCTTTGCATCCATGCATCATACACTTATTTGCATACTTCATTTAAATACCAAAATTAACTAAAAGATTTTTTTATTACAGAGAGAGAGAAAATATTTTAATTCTTAAAAATCCAATCATTCTGTACCAATACGAAACCCGGTTACAGTCCCGAACCATGGAGGATAGACTAGCCAAGGTAGAACATGGGCAAAAAGACCTCGAAACGCGTTTGGACAGGATTGGCCAAGATATCAGGGATCGGATAGCTCAGTCGCAAGATGCTGTTATCGTTCAGATAACCAATTTATTGGTAAAAATGAAGGGGAATGAGGGAATCTCCATTGATAGCTCAAGTCTTGACGAGCATGAAGGTGTTCTGTCTCATTCGAATGTGCAACCAGATATGCCAGAACCCGAGAAAAAGGGTTTATATTAATCTCACGATAGTTTCTGCTGACCATGCTATTGGGGCATCAGCAAGTCACCACGGGGGATCTCCAACAAATCAACCCATTGATTTGGGAGTAGGATACGAGAATGAAGTGCCAGACTTGAGCATGATGGATGAAGTGGAGAAAAGAATTAGGGCCGATATGGAGAAGAAGTATGAGGAGCAGTTTCGTATGCTCGAGGAAATGCTAAAGGCTATCCAAGGGGGCGACGAACATGAGAATAATGCAAGTGATTTGAGTTTAGTGGCTGATTTGGTTCTCCAACCCAAATTCAAGGTGCCTGACTTCATCAAATATGACGAGACCACTTGCCCATCAGACATATTACCATGTACTGCAGAAAGATGGCTACTTTTGTGAAAGATGAGAAGTTACTTATCCTCTGCTTATAAGAGAGCTTGACTGGGTCCACAACTCGGTTGTATACCATGCTCAATTGAATAAATATCAAGTCATAGAAGGACCTAAGGAAGGCCTTTGTAGAGCATTACAAGCATGTAACGGACATGATTCCTAGTTGAATTATGCTAGAAGGGATGGAACAAAAGACAAATGAAAATCTACGCCAGTATGCCCAGAGATGACGTGACGTGGTCGCTCAAATCCAGCCATCGATCTCTGAACATGAGATCACACCCATGTTTGTTAATACTTTAAGGGGAGCGTTGTTTGATCGTTTGATAAACAACACTACTCAGAACTTTACTGATATGGTGAGAACCGGAGAATCAATTGAAGTTGCAAAAAAGAGTAGAAGGATCGATAGCGGGGAGAATACGCGTAAGAATTACAAGAAAAGAGATAACGAGGTGAACAATGCAAGCACATACGTAGCTCTGAAGAGTTTCACTATTTCACCACCACAAGCCGCAGCTGGAGGAGGGCAGGGCCCAAGCAAGAAGGAGACCAGGGCCCCGAAGAGGGAAAATGAGAAGATGTCATTTACACTACTCCCAGTATCATATGCTGAACTATACTCGCAATTGTATAAGGCTGATTTGGTCCGACCTTACTATGTTACTCCTTTCAAGCCTTCATTCCCAGAGTGGTAAGATGAAAAGGCGAACTGTGAATATCATGGCAGCATCCCGGGTTACTCGATCAAGAATTGCATTGCATTTAAAAAGTTCGTACAAAACATGATAAATTCTAAGGTGTTACAGTTAGACGAACCGAATGTAGCCACTAACCTGTTACCAAATGACGGAGGCCGTAGCTTAAATGTAATCGAAAATGAGTATACCAGGAGAGCCAAGACAAGCGTGTCAGAGGTTAAATCCCCTCTGAAGTGTGTTTCAGCAGTTATGTATTGCGCGCCTCATCGACCGGGGCATGGAGATCGTGCAACAAAAAAACGGGTCGTATTGTGAGTTCCACCAAAATGAAGGACATGACATTCAGTGTTGCGAGAAGTTCAAACAGGTAATTCAGGGAATGATGGACAATAAGGAAATTGAATTCTTTGAGAAAGATGAAGAGAGAAAGGAATCGGATGTATGCACGTTGGATACCCCTAAGATCAAGTATGGGGTAGATAGACTTTTTATTATATCACTCAGACCAAAGCCCGAAAGCTCAGCCCAAGATGAGAGTTCCAAAGTAACTCTAAAGATACGAATTTCAGCTCCGACTCCTTTTCCCATTAAGGATGCTCGAAAAGTCCTGTGGGGCTATACTGCACACGTTTCTATACCAGAGAAGCCAGAAATACAAAGAGAGAAGAAACTATCTGATGAAGGACCATCAAAGGAGGAGAGCCCAGTGGAACCAAGCGCCGATGTGGTAAATGAAGTAGGGCATTTTACCAGAAGTGGCAGATGCTATTTGCCAAAGACAGCAAAGACGTCAGAAGAACCGAGGACAAAGGCAAAGCGGTAACTGCCAAACCCAAAATTTTTTTGGAGATGATCTTCCCCCTAGAATTCATGAGCCAGTGATAGAGATCCAGGCTCAGGAATTCTTAAGGTTCTTAAAGCACAACGAATATAACATTGTCGAGCAGCTTAAAAAACAACAAGTACGAATTTCGGTACTGGAGTTGCTGTTGAGTTCAGAAAAACATCGTGGTGCATTGTTGAAAGTACTAAATCAGACTTTCGTTCCGGATAATATCTTAGTGGACAAGTTAGATAGAATAGTGGGTCACAATACTGCAGATAACTACATTGCTTTTACCAACGATGAGATTCTCAACAGAGGCATGGGATCAACAAAGGCTCCAAACATCACCGCCCACTACAAGGGGCATGTCTTACCAGGGGTGCTCATCGACAACCGGTCCGCCTTAAATGTTTTACCTATGGTGACCTTGTAAAGGCTCCTAGTGGACGATTCGCACATGAAACCATGTCAGAACTTCATTAGGGCATTTGACGGGACCTAGAGGGATGTTATCGGGAAGATAGAGATACCATTGCTGATTGGTCCTACAGAGTACGTTGTCAAATTTATGGTAATGGGCATCCAACCCACTTACAACTGTCTGCTAAGGAGGCTGCAGATTCACTCGGCCAGAGCCGTGCCTTCATCCTTGCACCAAAAATTGAAATTTGTTGTTGATGGGAAGTTGGTGAGTGTGGGAGCTGAGCAAGACATTATTGCTTCCGTGATTATCGACACCTCTTATGTCCAAACTAACGAAGAGGATGTTGAGTGCTCCTTTAGGGCTTTGGAGTTAGTGAATGCTACCTTCGTGGTAGAAGGAAGTAAGATCCCACGCCCTAGACTGTCAAATTGCACCAATATGACAGTTTGGCAGACCCTGCGACGAGGAGCCAAGAAGGGTAAAGGGCTAGGAAGGAGTTTGCAAGGATGCTTGCGCGCCAAGAACGTCATCGGTAAGAAGGATCGGTTTGGGCTCAGCCAAAAACCCAATTTTCACCAGAGAATGCTAGAATGGAAGAAGAGAGAGAAACAAAGAAAGGCCAGATTCAGAGGAGATGACATCTCGTGGGAACCATTGACTTTCCCCTATTTAAAGAATATTTTTATGTCTGGGGGAATAATCAATATGGAGGAGAAGATATACGAAGATGGTCTAGAAAACGCCGAATTCAGCAAGGAGGAAAGGTTCAGCGAGGCACTGGAGGGAATGGATGTCAACATGATAGCTAAGGAGGAAAATAGTGGCAAATACTTGGATGGAATCTGCCCTTGCCTCCCAGGGGAAACACTTAGCAATTGGACTGTTGAGGATCTGTCAGTTGTTTTTAGGTCAAGATCAGAGTAATGATCAGAACCAACATTATTTGCTTTTAAGCAATAGGGATCTTTTGTAAAGGGCTCCTATGTTAATCTGCTTGCTTTTTAATTCAATAAAAAGATGTTTTTCGTTTTTTCTCAAATAGCAAACATTTTGTTTTCTTTGTTTTACATTCATTCATTACATTCATTATTCTTTATTACTATATTTGTTTCATTGATCCCATAAGAAGTATTCTTTTCCTGTCCTGATACATATTTGTTCAAGTTATTTCAGGGCTCCTATCATTGACTGTATGAATGGTTCTGAGTCTAACTCTGAGATAGATTTTGAGCGACCCTCGTGTTTGGCGGAAGTCGAGGAAAGGGATGATAAGATAGAAGCAGGGATCCAAGATGAGATACTCCGACTAATGGAAAGTGAAGATAAACAAATTTTACCTCATCAAGAAGAATTAGAGATCCTCAATATGGGGACCGAGGAGGTAAGAAGAGAAGTAAAGATTGGTACTGCCCTCTCGGTTGAGACCCGGGATGAATTGGTTGAGTTACTTTCAGAATTCGGCGCTGTTTTTGTATGGACCTATTTAGACATGCCAGGTATGGACACAGATATTGTAGTGCACAAGCTACCGATCAAGCCAGAATATAAATCGGTTCAACAAAAACTCAGAATGATGAGACCAAAAATGTTATTGAAGATTCAGGAGGAAGTGAGGAAACAATACGATGTCGGTTTCTTAGGAGTCTCTAAATACTCATAGTGGGTGGCGAACATAGTCACTGTTCCCAAAAAGACGGGAAGGTTTGTATGTGTGTAGATTACAGAGACCTTAATAAGGCCAATCCCAAAGACAATTTTCCTCTACCTCATATTGATACTTTGGTCTACAACACCGCGGGACATTCATGGTTCTCTTTCATGGATGGTTTCTCGGGATACAACCAAATCAAAATGCATCCGGACGACATAGAGAAAACTATGTTCGTGACCATGTGGGGAACATTCTGTTATAAAGTGATGCCCTTCGGATTGAAGAACACCGGGGCAACCTACCAAAAGGCTATGGTAACCCTCTTCCATGACATGATGCACAAAGAGATCGAGGTATATGTAGATAATATGATCGCCAAATACCGAACGGAGGAGGAGCATATCCAAAATTTGAGGAAGCTTTTCCATATGTTAAGAAAGTACCAATTGAAACTCAATCCGGCAAAATGCACTTTTGCTGTCATGTCCAGTAAACTCTTAGGCTTTGTGGTTAGCCGAAAAGGGATTGAGATTGACCCGGATAAGGTGAAAGCCATTCAAAATATCCCGCCACCTCAGACCCAAAAAGAAGTTCGGGGTTTCTTGGGGAAATTAAATTATATATCTCGATTTATCTCTCAGTTGACCGACAAATATGATCCGATCTTTAGATTGCTCCAAAAAAATAATCTGGGAGTGTGGGATAAAGAGTGTCAGGAGGCTCTAGATAAGATCAAGAGATACTTGACTAATGCTCCAATTCTAGCAGCGCTGGTACCGGGAAGGCCATTGATCTTGTATCTAATGGTTTTTGAAAACTTAATGGGTTGTGTTTTGGGACGACATGATGAGTCTGGGAAGAAAGAAAAAGTGATTTACTATCTGAGCAAGAAATTCACCTATTGTGAAATACGGTACCCGCCGATTCAGAAGCTGTGTTGTGCTATGGTATGGGCTACCAAAAGGCTCAGACAATACATGTTGTATCACACCACATGGTCGATATCCAAGCTGGACCCTTTGAAGTTGCTGATGGAAGCACCAGCGTTAAATGGAAGGCTGGCCCGGTGGCAAATATTATTGTCTGAATTCGACATACTGTATGTGAGTCAGAAAACGATAAAAGGGATCGCCATAGCAGACTTCTTGGCAAGCTGAGCTTCAGACAATTACGAATCATTGGACTTCAGTTTCCCCGATGAAGACGTAATATGCATAACAGTCGAGGAAGAAGCTACTCTAGAGGACGAGTTGTGGAAGCTCTACTTCGATGGGGCGTCTAATGCATTAGACCATGGAATTGGGGCAGTGTTAATTTCTCCAGAAAACATCTACTATCCCTTCACTAGTAGATTGGAGTTATTTTGCATGAATAACATAGCCAAGTATAAAGCATGCGTTATGGGTTTAAATGCAACCATTGAGAGAAAAATCAAGGTGCTTTAGATTTTTGGTGATTCTTCCTTGGTAATCTACCAATTACGGAAAGAATGGGAAAGAAGAGACTCAAAGTTGGTTAAATATTACGATTTGATCCAAGAGTTGATCAAAAGTTTTGAAAGAATCCGCTTCACTTACCTTCCGAGGGAGGACAATCAAATGGAGGATGCCTTGGCAACATTAGCTGCATTGTTTAAAGCAAGTACTGAGGCCGAAATAAAGCTGATTGAGATGAAGATTTTTCAGATACCAACTCATTACTATAGTTTGGAAGATGAAGCATATGGTAACCCATGGTACTATGACATCCTCCTATACATCAAGTTCCAAACCTACCCCGAAGGAGCCAATGAAAATGATAAGAGAACCATCAGAAGAATGACGGCATGGTATGTTTTAAATGGGGAGGTTTTATACAAGAAGGGTAAGGACCAAATTCTATTAAGGTGTGTCAATATCCAAGAAGTATATTGGCCGAGGTACATAATGGGCTATGTGGGACCTATGCCAATGGTTTCTCGATGGCTCAAAAAATCATGAGGTATGAATATTTTTGGTCAACCGTGGAAGGAGATTGTATTAGCTATGCAAAGAAATGTCATAAGTGTCAGATATATGCTGACAAGATCCATTCTCCACCATTGCCTCTGCACACTATGAACTCACCACGACCGTTCGCTGTATGGGGAATGGATGTCATTGGTCAGATTCATCCCAAGGCATCCAACGGACATCGCTTAATTCTGGTTGTTATAGATTACTTCACTAAGTGGATAGAAGCAGCATCTTATGCCAGTATTACAAGAGCAACAATTTGCAAGTTTTTGAAGAAGGAGATCATTTGCCGTTGCGGCTTGCCAAAAAGGATTATTATCGATAATGCTTCCAACTTGAACAATAAAATGATGGATGAGGTGTGGGAGCAATTCAAAATAACACACCATAATTCCACCACCTATCGCCCCAAGATGAATGGAGCGATAGAAGCGGCAAACAAAAATATCAAGAAGATCATAGAAAAGACTACTGAAACCTTCAAAGATTGGCATGAAAAGTTACCGTCTACTTTATTTGCCTACCGTACGTCTGTACGAACTTCCACGGGGGCAACTCTATACTCTCTGGTTTATGGCAGGGAGGCAGTATTACCTATCGAAGTAGAGATTCCGTCACTTCGAATTTTAAATGAGGTAAATATGGAATAAGCTAAATGGGTGCAGACTCGGTTCGACCAATTGAATCTCATTGAGGAGAAGAGGTTGAAGGCCCTTCGTCATGGCCAAATGTTCCAAAAATAGATGATGCGAGCTTACGACAAGAAAGTTCGCCCGAGGGAATTTCGAGAAGGGGATCTGGTGCTTAAAAGAATCCTACCGACTTAGAAAAATTCTCATGGGAAATAGATGCCTAACTGGGAGGGACCTTACATTGTTAAAAGAACCTTTTTCGGAGGAGCCTTGATCCTAACAGAAATGGATGGAAATGTATTGAACAATTCGGTGAATTCAGATTCAGTCAAAAAGTACTATACGTGAAGAACAAAAAAAAGGAAAAAGAAAGAAGAAAAAGACAAAATAAGTAAAAGCAAAGTGAAAACCTGGAAGGGCGCTTCGCAAAATGAAAATACCTAGAGTGAAAACCCTAAAAGGGCGCTTCAGGTATAAAAAAACAAACAAAAAATCAAATCAAAAAAGAAAACAAAAAAGACAAGAAAGAAAGAAAAGTGAGGGTTCAAGATGAAAACCATAAAATGACATCGTGAAACCAAAGGAGGATTTGAGCTGAAAACCTGAATAGGGCAGCTCAGATGATCAATTCAGCTTAGACAACCAAGAAAAGGAGCCCTCTCGAGAACCAAAGAGTCTCAACAGAGAATTTCTATCAAGGGATCTAGTTCGGTTGATGGGTTCTCGTATCATACATACAGTCAACGATTGGGATGCAACGTCGTGCTTTGTTTTCCTTTGCTTCTATGTTTGCCATGACTGTCAAATCATTCTGAAATTTTAAAGTATTAATAAAAGTATTATTTCACACATTTTCATGTTTTTATAAGCATCTGACAAGCAAATTGATGTAGGTTTATGAAAAACAAAAGGTTTCTTGGTATTACTATGTTCTAACCTTTTTAAATGCAGACGACACAAAAATGTATATTAAGGCTGAACCAATAAGAGACTTTATTCATTAGGCCAAGAAAAGAAGAATGAGTCATCGGCCACATCATGTTTCATGACTGCCACAGTAAAGTAAAGAAATCTTGAGTATAGAACCGTCCCTGGACAAAAAAAACCTAAAAAGGGGACTGAAAAAAGGAAAAGAAAAAAAAAGAAAAAGAGAAAAAAAAGAAAAGAAAAAGGAAAAGGAAAAGGAAAAGGAAAAAAAGAAAAAAAAAGAAAAGAAAAAGAAAAAGAAGAAAATAAGAAAGAAAAGAGAAAGAGGAAAAAGAAAGCCAAAATGAAAACCTGAAGGGGCACTTTGGGGAAAAGCGAATCCAAGGTAGAAACTGAAAATGAGTCTCAAGACAAGAGGATGTCAGAAGGCTAGGATGAAAAGAAGGGCATAAATGGTAGCACTCGAGCATGAGACAAAGCACCATTTGTTGCAAAGAACAAGGAGAAGAAGAAGAAGAAGAAGAAGAAGAAGAAGAAGGAAGTAAAGAAAAATTCAAAGAAGGGCTGATCAAGGAAAGTGAGGCTTTTGGGAAAAGTAATTAAATCCAGTCAAACATACATCATGTAGATTAGACATCTTTAAGATAGGAGCATGCTAACCAACACTATCATGGTGTTGCATCTTTTACAGATATTCAAGCAACAAAGCTCAAGAATTCCAGGCGAAGGATTTCAAACTCGCCATGCTATAACTACCAAGCGGAGGAGGAAGATACTCATAGTTTGGAGTTTTCAGAGCAAAGAAGGAAGATACTCAAAGCTCAATAATTCCAGGCGAATGATTTCAAACTCGCCGTACTAGAACTACCGAACAAGGGAGACAGATACTCATAGTTCGGAGTTTTCAGAGCAAATGAGACATATACTCAAAGATCAAGAATTCCAGAGCGAAGGAGGCAGATACTCAAAGCTTAAGGATTTTAGGAAGAGGATTTCAAGATCGCCATGTTTGAACTACCGAACAAAGGAGGCAAATACTCAAAGCTCAGGGATTGTAGGCATCTGCTCATAGCTCCGCACTGTAGGGAAGAAGAGCGAACAGTTCTATATAGGAAGAACCCAAAGCCCAGAATCTCCTAACAAAGAAGTGGGACAAAATTAGTGCTTATGGTCTTTGTTTTATTCTTGTTCCACAAGTATTAGCAAAGAGGGGCAGCTATAATCACTAATTTTTGTCCAGGGAAAAACCCCTTTTATTTTCATGTAACAATAAAAAGCTTTATTTGTCTTGCCTATTTTAAGAACGAAAAAGCCAAAGGAACTAAACACGAGGGTTATTAGAATCATGACTAACATGGAATTTTTATCGTATTAAGTTACGTGTATGTTGGCTATACCCGATTAAAAGGACTAAATGCTATAAAGGGTTTAATAGGCTTAGGTTACTAGTATTTTGTTTTTTTCCTCATTGTTATGTTATTATTCACTTCGATATTATTAGATTGTCATATTATCTTATTACCATTATATTACTATCACATGTCATTACCATTTATATGGTATTACCATTATTATTATTATGAGACAAATCTAAAAATATAAAAAGAATGTTAAATGAAATAAAAATAGCCCAGGTATATATAATATAAGAGTCCATTAAAAAATATATTACATAATGGCCCGTTTCGGGCCCAATAATAAAGAAACCTAAACCCTAATCAGCTTTATTGGTTGTGCAGCCAAATCCTTGCCGCTGGATCAAGGTGAGGATGAACGGCTCAGATGGAAAGGGGAACGGCTCCCCAACTCTCGACGCGCCTCACGCGAGCCGCTTCATTCTCTCGACACACGCGTGGATTTCACGAACGCCCTTTCAATCCCCATGATCTTTCGAACAACGGAAACGCTAGCGCCATGACGACGCCACAACAACGGCCACCTCGGCAATGACCTCAACGCTGGCGGCCACGTCAGATGATTACTCCCCAAGCTGACTCTCTACTGGTCCCTTCCTTCGGTCCCTCTCAGTAGCCACACCACATATAGACCAGCTAACATAAATGTCAGAAAGTGGAGGAGCGCACAATGAATTCAGAATTTTTAGAGAATTAACATATGAAATTCCGTGATATATGTGAATCAAAGCAGGATAACAATCAACCAATAGGGGTTTTTCAATTTTCTTTTCGCATTTCTAAAATACATGTAATCTAGTGTATATAAACACATTACCCTAAATTGTAAAGAGTGACAGAAGATATACAAAAAAAGGAATAGCAAAAGGAGGCAGCCAAGTCTCACATTTACAGAGGTATAACGTTTTATTCTGATATTGTTCAAGCATAAAAAAATGCAGAGATTTAGGGTTTTAGTAGTTCTTACCCTTGTAGTTCTCCCCCTCTTTTCGTGTCAGTCTGTCCCCTGCCGTCATTGATAAGCCTTATGACCTCTCTAGGTTGTGTACGGTGAAACGGAAGAGCAGGGATGGCAGAGTGGTCCTTTGGGTTTCAATTTCATGTCTGGTTTTCTTGATTTTTTTGGAAAGGGAAGGGTAGATATGTTTTTAGGGGTCTTTGGCTTCACCGGCCCCCGTCGTACGGTGGCTGGCACAACGGTTTAACGGCCAGGTTCTGGGTTTAACGGCGGAGGACCACCAGAATCTGGGTTCATCAAGAACCCAGATGAACACCGGTGAGGGTGTTATAACAGGGGGTTTTTTCGAAAGAGGAAAAAAATAAAAACGGAGGTGATTTTATAATGTTTTTATGTTTTAAAAAAAGGGAAAGAGCATAATAAGGGTCTTCGTGTCATTATAATCCCGACTTTAGCCCTCTCGCTTTTTTATCACATAAATAGTCCTTCCGCGTTCCCAAAATTACACCGAGGCCATTCCGCCTTTTATAATTATACCTCGGATCCTTGTAACTTTTAATTTTCTTGCAATCTCGTCCCTGTTACCCTTTCAATTAAGTTCTAAAAGTTTGTTTTCTTTACGATTTAGTCCAATTTCCAGTAGCTATTTTCTCTATTCATGCATTTTTAATTCTAGTTTATTTTTTTAATCTTGTTGTTTTTTATTCATACTTGAATCTGTTGTCTTTTGTTTTGTTGTTGAAATGTATAATAGATGTTTAATGCCTCTAATATGTGATTTTGGCACTAGATTAGATTTTTAATATATAAATGTTACATAGCATGTATTTCGTTATATTACATATTTAGCATATAGCCTTCATGTAATGTACATAATATAGGTCTTACAAGGCATATATAGTTTCTATAATAAATCTCTGTTTTAAAAAAATATATTTGACATGTAGTTATTCTTTAAATATATGATCTTTTTCTAGAATTTTATCATATAGTTTTATAAAGCTTATATTATATACATTCTAGGGTTTTCGTATATAATATATGTACATATAGCTCGCAACACGTATGTGCTAAAAGGTTTCTCCGTGATATTATGTATATATATATTTCCTTCAAATACTTAACTTAGTTCTCTTTAAATTTATATAATTTTCTCTCTATATATATGTTTTTGTTTGACGTTGTTGGGCCTTAGTCTTTCTGGTCTAGTCTTCTAGTAGTTTGGGGGTCGGGCTTTAGATTGTTGACCCTAGTTACTAGCTTTTAAGTATAGATTAGATTCAGGTAAATTAGTTTAATTAATTCAGATCGTGTGCTTGTCTTATAGGGGTATGATCCCTAAAATGGATTAAATTAATTCTAGATTTAGATTCTTTAGAGCCTTAACTAGATTAGGGTTCGGATTAATTCAATGAATTTTAACTTGCTCTTGGCTCATTAGAGTAAATGTCAAATTTGTTAAGTTAATTGAACGTTTCTTAATGGCTTAGGTTAAAATTAATCTCAAATTTAGATTGACGCTTAAATTCCCGATTAATTATCATAATTTGTTAGGATCTTAGTCATTCAGGGCTAATTAATTCAGGATTAAATATTAGAATCACTTAATTAACAGTTAGGTCACTAATTGAATTTCAATAATTTGGGCGTTTTTAGGTTAGGTCTTGGGGTGGGCCTTGTGTGCTTATCTTTTATGCCTTTTGTTTGCCATCTCCTATTTTTGTCATTCATGTGACTCGAATGTTTGATTACACATTAATTAACTCGGATCACAAAAATGGGAGGTATTCATTAGTTCTGATATTTGGGCTGCAACAGTCCGAGCTTAAAGGATGTTGACCAAATATTTGAATTAATCCTTACCGACTCAAGAAAGAATTAAAACTTAACAAAGCCATTACATCATTCCTTAACTGCTTGCACCATGCATAAAGGTGACATACGAGATTCGAACCCTAAATTAACACGGCAGTAGGGCTAATTCGATGTCGGTTTAGTCTATGGTCCGATGTGTCGTCAACCTTATTAATTAAATGTCCAATTAATTTGAACCCACCAATATGATAAAGCCCATTCAATTAAGGTTACCAAATTGAATTCTTTTCAAATTCTGACAATTTCCTTCGATTAAAAGCAACAAATATTTTGGTACCGATTACCGGGCATGATGGGGGTGCTAATCCTTCCCCACACGTAACCAACTCCCGAACCTTTCAAAATGAATCTCTGGTTTTGTGGTGTGCGACCTACCTTATCCAAGTGGCCGGTGGCGACCCCCAATTTTCAATCAGTTTTCCAAAGAAAAAGAATTTTCAAAAGAAACTCCCTTTAAATGGAGATTTCAAAAAAAATGTCATTACAGGATCGATAACCGTCTTACTGCTGTATTACTTGCCGACAGTATATACTTGCATGTAAAAGACTAAATCTTGCCACTGTTTTATACTTTTCAAATACATTTTCTACCTCTTTTGCCAAGCACTCTCACAATCAAACAAGTTTTTGGTGCCGTTGCCGAGGATTGCAATGGAGTTTATTGTTTTCAGATTTTTACTTGTCTACGGGTTCTCATTTAAATGAAAAGATCTTTTTGTAAGGGCATATGTTATGTCTGCGGGTTCTCGTTTCAATGAAAAGATGCATCTTTGCTTAGTATGCAATGACCTTGAAACCATATATATATATATATATATCCATTCTTACCTCCGTAGGTCCTTGGATCTCATGTGCATGATGTAACATTGATTTTGATGCAAAGATCAGCCGGATTTTGTGATAACGATGAAGTGTAATTTCTTACTTAGCCTACCCTGGTCGGCAAAGCGTAAAAAGAAAGACTACTACTCCTTTGATGATGTTCGATAATGAAAAAAATCTCCAAAATTCATAAAAAGTGAAGTGAACTAGGCAAATTTAACTAAGTGAAGTTGTTTGGAATTGAAGTTTTAAACGTAGTTTTCTATGCCCTAATAAGAACACTTGGATTGTAACTAGTGCCCAAAATATAAATGATTATAAAATAAAAATAAGTCTCGGAGCACTCTGATAGAGCTGCGGGGGGTGATAAATCTAATGAGGAGCTATGCTCCACATGTCCAATACCCTGGCGTCGGGGATTTATCTTCGAAGATATGTGTATAATAAGAAAAATAATGATTAATTACAATCAAAAGCACTCACATGCACTTAGAATTTTATTCTTTGAATGATACTTTTGCGCTCCACTAGTTAAACAAGTCTGGGAAGCATAAACACATTTATGAATGGAGAAAAATAATAAGAACTAAAAGGAGTAGTTTTCGAATGTATCAAGAAATGTGGTAATCATGAGGATGAACCAAGCAATTTGGGAGGAATTTCACAACTTCAAATATCACCACAACATTCAAAGTCGTCATAGACACAAGCTATGCTTGAAATAAGCACCCGGGGTTGAATCTAAGACGTGTTTGCATTTGATATCCAGGGCATCCTATTCTATTTTTTCTTTATATTACGATTTTGGTTTTCGGGTCTTGTATATTAATCCAAAAGGCATCCTTCATTGAAATGCCAATCAACAACTAAAATTTTTATAAATAAAAAGATTTCTTTGTATTACTTCAGGGATAAATTTCGAAATACCAGGTCATGGGTGCAAATGGTCGACCTAAAGCGAAGGAATAACCCATCATTGATCATGGTGTGGATAATAAAAAAAATTCATATGCTAGAAAGTTCAGGGACTAAAGGAAAGTTTCTACCATGTTATTTTGATTGGTTTATGAAATTGAAGAATGAAACTAAAGAAAAGTTCAGAGACTTGAGGCATTTGCTCGCCCTAGTGATGAGATAGAGAAAGACTTGGTATAATGGGCCAAAATTAGAAATTGACCTCGATGTTCAAGTTTCCTGTTGAAAGAGGTATGGTGAGGGTTAAACAAAGAAAAGGCCTCAAGTGCCAATTTGTGGGAGTGCACTGAAGCAAGAAGACGGGTTTTATTAGAACATAAACTTGTTAGTGAAAAGCAAGAATATTGCAAGGGCAAATGGATTTCAAGGTAAAAACTTGAAAAGGCGCTTTGGAGCAACAGATTTAGAAGCTTGAAAGGAAAGGGGAGAAAATGTTTAAACCCGAACAAAAGATGGGGGGGGACTATTTCTATAAAGAAGAAGAAGAAGAAGAAAATGAGAAGGTCAAGATTGACCAGAAAAGTGAAAGCGTCTGAGCAACGTTTAGATATTGCTATTCCTGCATCATACTTAGTTAAACATCACTATGTTAGGAGCATGCTAACTCATACCATCAAAGCATTTTGTTTATTTTGACAGATTCTCAAAGACTAGCAAATAATTGGATCTGCAACTTCATGTTGAAGAGGTAGATCACATTAAAGATTTCTACTTGGTAGTCTCTAAGCGAGATACCATTTTTAATGAGGTATTCCGGTAGTCTATAAGCGAGATGCCACTTCTTAAGTCTTTCGGGCCATCAGTAAGATCTCTAGGCATGGTGTCAACCTTCCTTTGATGCCAAGACGGGTAGGAACCAGGGCATCATTTTAAGGGATTTTGGTAGCCATGTTGGCGTGAATCTATTTAGTAAGTCCTTCGGTCCATCAGTAAGACCTCTGGGCATAATGCTGACCTTATTTTGATGCCAAGACAAGTAGAAAATGGGGCATCATTTTAAGGGATTTTGGTAGCCATGTTGGCGTGAATCCATATAGTGAGTCCTTCGGCCATCAATAAGACCTATAGGCATGATGTCAACCTTATTTTAATGCCAAGACAGGTAGAAACCAGGGCATTATTTTAAGGGATTTTGGTAGCCATGTTGGCATGAATCCATTTAGTAAGTCCTTCGGGCCATCAGTAAGATCTATGGGCATGATGTTAACCTTATTTTGATGCCAAGATGGGTAAAAACTGGGGTATTATTTTAAGGGATTTTGGTAGCCATGTTGGCGTGAATCCATTTAGTAAGTCTTTCGGGCCATCGGTAAGACCTCTAGGCATGATGTCAACCTTATTTTGATGCCAAGACGAGTAAAAACTTTTGGAGTATGCCCAAAGACCAATCATGAGATGGTTACAAAAGACATACTTATTTTATCTTGTTTATTAATATAAAGCCATTATTATTATTATTTCAATCATATTCTGTGCATCTATAAATAAACTGAATTATAATAAAGTCTTTAGAATAATATAGTTATTCTTAAATGTCCTTAGTCGAGAATTATTGTGGGCATGGACAACAATAATGTATTAAGACTAATATGTAGTTGATTGATGACAAAGTATTGTCATTGACATAGAGATGTCAAAATCAATACATAAGTATGTGTTAGAGAACGACATACTGGACTGACCCGCTATGAGCATGTTTCTTGGTGATAACTACATGTATGACCCTCAGACTTGAGATCATCATTATTTCAACATCGTGAGTGATATATTTTGTTACGGTCAAAAATGTGTCGTAACTGACTACACTATAAAGACTGATATTGGATATGTCACAATCTATGTAGCAGAATATGGTTGATCAAGATAGGATTTGTCCCTCCTACATAATAAGAGTAATATCATAGGCCATTTGATTGAGTGAGACTAGAAAATGTATGGTCATGCTCGAATAAATTGATATGGGATATCATAGTTATTCGTTTATAATAATCTACTCAAGATATCAAGAAATATTAGATGGACTATACAAGTGTGACTAATCCATGACTTGTGTACGATCTAGATATGAGGAGAAAATGATGAAATACATAAAATAAGTTAATCACAGAAAAAGGTTAAATCAAATCATGACTTCATGTAACTTAGGTAGCAATGATGTATTGCTAGATGCCACTCATTGCTTGTAATATTAGAATTGTTCTAGATATTACTGCTAACGTTACATGAATCTACAAGGGTTACACCCTATGATTAAAACGCACAATTATCGACTAGATAGCATGTGTACAAACTTGTTGTTCACGAAATAAATAATACTGAAATTATTATGATTATTGGAATTATAGATAATTTTGTTTATATATCGTTTATATACTAGATAATTAATGTAATTATCAGATACTATTAAAATATATATCCCTAAAGAAACCTGATAGAAGTAGAATTAAATTCTACATATTTAAATATATTTGGATAAATATAATGTATATTTAAAGAATCTGAATTTAATTAGAATTGGGGTTTTAAATACTATATAAAGGCACATGGTCTAGCAGCCAAAGTATGTTTTTGCGAAAAACCTCTCTAACAGTTAGAGAAGAGAAAATATTGTTTATTTCGTTCGGGTGGACTGCGTAGAGGTTGGAACGTTATTGTGACGTCTTGGATTCGATATCGTGCTAGAAGAATTAGATTCTCCTAACTCCTTGCGGTCTTCAAATTTAATTAAGGTAAAGTTTCATCTTTTATAACCCCTAATTTGTCCCTTGTACATGGATCACTGGTGGATTATGCCAGATAATTTTTCCGCTGGGCCATGAGTTGTACCAGCATTTTCAAACAGAAATTGGGGTATCATTTTAAGGGATTTTGGTAGCCATGGTGGAGTGAATCGATTTAGTTAGTCCTTCGAGCCATCAGTAAGACCTCTGGGCATAATGTCAACCTTATTTTGATGCCAAGACGAGTAGAAATCGGGGCATCATTTTAAGGGATTTTGGTATCCATGTTGGCGTGAATCCATTTAGTAAGTCCTTCAGGCCATCAGTAAGACCTCTGGGCATGATGTCAACTTTATTTTGATGCCAAGACGAGTAGAAATCGGGGCATCATTTTAAGGGATTTTGGTATCCATGTTGGCGTGAATCCATTTAGTAAGTCCTTCAGGCCATCAATAAGACCTCTGGGCATGATGTCAGCTTTATTTTGATGCCAAGACGAGTAGAAATTGAGGTATCATTTTAAGGGATTTTGGTAGCTATGTTGGTGTGAATCGATTTAGTAAGTCCTTTGGGCCATCAGTAAGACCTCTGGGCATGATGTCAACCTTATTTTAATGCCAAGACGGGTAGAAACTGGGGCATCATTTTAAGGGATTTTGGTAGCCATGTTGGCGTGAATCCATTTAGTAAGTCTTCCGGGCCATCAGTAAAACCTTCGGGCATAATGTTAAGACTTGTTTCCATGCCAACACGACAAGAAATTGGGGCATTATTTCAATGTTTTTGAAGTTTTAACCTTTCGGGAAGCAGGTGAAAAGTTTTCTGGTATTCATAACGTAAGATAACAGGGTGCCATTTCGGAGTAGAAAGTTCTATATAGAAAGAACTTGTAGCTCTAAGACTTCAAGCTACAGGAAGAACCCGAAGCTCCATGTTTTCAAAGCGAATAGTTATATATAGGAAGGACTTGTAGCTTTAGGATTTCAAGGCAAGAAGATTTATATAGGAATGACTTGCAACATAAAGAGATATCACTGAGGACAAGCTAAAAGTTCTATATAGGAAGAACTTGCAGCTCCAAAGCTTCAGACAGAGAAAGATTGGACCAGTTCCATTATGAGGGACTTGTGGCTCCGCATCTCCAAACAGGGAAGTATGATAAAATTAGTGCTTATGGTCTTTGATCTATTCTCATTTCACAAGAATGAGCAAAGAGGGCAGCTGTAAACACTAAATTTATCTGGGTCCATTGACCCGGGTTTTATTATTATGTTATACTATTATAATTATCTTTATTTATTATTATTATTGGCTAGAATTTAAATAAAAAATACATAAAATAATAAAACCCATTTAATATAAATATGCCCAGTCCATTACAATATTCAAAAGCCCGCTAATAATATGATCTATCTTATGTGCAGCCAAGGGAGAGCCGTCAGATCAAGCCAAATCTAACGGTTCAGATCAAGCCTAGATGCCCCTTCAGATGTCGCGTGTGGACTGTTCGTCTCCCACGCGCGCGTGCAATGCACACCTAGACTCTTTGCCTTCCCTTCGCCCGATGGCCGCCATGTGGCATGATCGACGGGAACCCTTTCACTGCGAACCGAGGAACTTCGTGATGTCCTTCTCTCATCGGCTCTCCAACTACCAAACAAGCCAAAAATAATAAAAATGAAAGGATGTCAGTCCAACAAATCATCAACAGTGTAATATTTTATTGTTGCTTAATGATGTAAAAAAAGAATCGGATATAAGAAATGTAATAATCCATTTTGTAACATCAGATTATCATAAATCAATAAAAAAACAGAGATTTTTTCAGAAAGGTATTCATCTTTTTCCAGTTTTGCATGCATTTCAAAACAAAGAAAAAACAAGAGATATCAGGAAGGGGAGGTCATACATGTTCTTGGTTTTAGGTCGTTGTTGCCTTCCGAGGTCGAGGAAGGTGCGTCGATGAACAACACCGGTATTTTTTTGCTTACCACTTCGAAAATGGGTACTGCTTTTAAGAAAAAAAAAAGGGGCTTAGGGTTTTGATTTAAAAAATTAAGGTTAAATTTAGTTTTAGGAGTAAAAAGGGTGATTTTGGTCTGATTTCGGTGTTCGCCGGTGCCGGCGAGCAGCAGTCGGCGATGTGGGGCGGCAGTTGATACGGTGGGAGCTCGCCAGAATCTGGGTTTATCCTCATATTTGGATGAACACACGGTGCTGTTCATCCATTTCCCAGAGAGAATAGGGAAATTTTTGAAACGATTTTTTTTAAAAATGACTAAAGGATCTGATTTTTTTATCGAAAAGTGGCTTTTATAGTGTTTTAAAGTTTTTAAAATGGGATAATAACAACATCAATCCCTTTGCCCCAAAATAATCACTTCTTTGGTCCTTCCACCTTTTCAAATTCGTTCCGCAATCCCTATAATTTTTCCAAGATTTTCAATTTCGTCCCATGTCTTAATTTAATCAAGGTCTGAACGGTTTAATTCTTCTTTCAGTCCCTCGAATTTCCTTTTGTTTTTGGTTAAGTCCTAAAATCCGGTGGTTTGTTTAATTTTAGCCCCTTATCTTTCATGTTACGTTTATTTAATTTCAGTCTTTTTTCTTGCATACGACTATATGTTAAAATGTTTAATTTATCGCTTTAAATTTTATTTTATTTTTTTTGTTCGTGTCGTTGTTGTGTATGCCATAATCTTTCATCGTGCTCTTGAATTCGTTCAAAGCACCTATTTTGTTTCGTTTTCACATGTATGTATTTATATTATATATATATAAGTATATGCATATCGTATAGTGTTGGGGTTATATTATATATGTTGTATACTGTTTATATATATATATTAATATATATGGGATTATACATATATATTACATTATTTTTGCTATTATATATTACTATGTTATATATGTTACATATGATTTTATATGTATATATAGTATAGCACATAGTTTATTTTTACATATAATGTTTTCGTATATAGTATAATATATATGTTATAAGTTTTAGTATACGTAAACATATATGTATATTAAAGTTTTGGTTATATATATAAATCTACCTTATTATATTTTATATGTAGTTTCTTTAATGTAGATATTATCGTATATATTATTATATGACACATATTATGGTACGTATATGTATATATATATATATTTCATTATTATTTCTTTATATATAGCATATTATTATTTCATATAATGTTTGCATTATTGGTTTTATGTTTATTTGTCCATATATTATGTCATGTTTTATTACAATCACATCTGGAATATAAATTGTCAATGCGGTGCCCTTTAATTCGAGAGTAAACGTGGCTAGTACCAATTGTATTGGTGGTGATTTTTTATTTATTCTTGAATAATAGGGCCCTTAAAGTTTTCTCGCATGTATAACCAAATTTGGATTTAAGTGTCACTTTAACTCGCAAAAATTGATATTAATAAAGCGGTAATTGATTTGGTACCAAGTTTAGGCGTGGTAGGAGTGCGAAACATTCCCCACACGTAACCGACTTCAAACCCAAAAGAAAAGAATCTCTAGTTAATTTTTTGGTGTTTGGTCTACCTAATCCAAGTGACCGATGGCGATTCCAGTTTTATTTATTTCAAAAATACAAATTTCTAAAGAAAATCTCTCAAATCAATTTTTTTCTAAAAAGTGAAATACCTTCGAATTTTTTAGTCACTACAGTATCTAGAGATGGAGATCTGTTGGGCCCAAATGAGCCCTCTTGGAAATTTTTATATATTTGATAACATTTGTCTTATAGTAATTTGACCCCTACAAAAGTAAGTACTTAAATTAAAAAAAATACATATATTTATTAAATATTTAATCAAGTAGGGGCTAAACTAAAAGGATGAGCCATTGTTCTTAAATTTTTTAGTCTAATAACAATTTAAGTTTTTATAAGTTTAAATATTAAACAAATTAGATCATGTCTCCTAAATTTTGAATTTAAATACTTAATATGCTATTGTATTTTTTAAATTCAATATTCTGATTCCTCTTACTGTTCGATCCTTACTCCGTCTCTGCTCGTATTTATGCATTTTTTAAGAGTCCTCACCATAACAACCTCTTTAATACTATCATGAACATCCTTGACATTTCTAATTATTTGTTTAAACTGTATGATTTCTTTCGACCCATATGATGTGCACATAAGAACTCCAGGCAATTCTAATAATGAAAACTATCAAGGACTTACCCTTCAAAAACGAAATTGTCCACTGTAATTCTTCCTGCCATGATATATATTAAACTTCTCTTTTAGAAAGAATCTTAGGTTCTTTACCTTTGAGTTTTATGTGATTTAAAAAAGTTTCTTTTTTGAAATATAAATATATAATTTGATTTAAACAAAATAATAAAATAAAAATATATTAAAATTTAGGAAATTCTACAACAGGCATCGCATACTGCTGAATACCACTAACAATTTTTTATTAAATAAAATTTACCACGTGTCTCATTAAAAAATCTCTCTAAACTTAGTCGAAAAGAGTACACATGATAAAATTACATCAAAACCTTACTAAAAAAGTCAACATCATACTTAAACCAACAAAGCATAAAACTTAATTTACCAATAACGTTGAACACTATTGAACATCATTAAATATTTTTAAAAAGATTAAAGATCTTAAGGACTAGACTTATAATTAGAATTATTTAAAAAAATAAAAATTAGATTTAATAAACCCTTTATATTTCTTTATATTATTTTTAATTTATATATTATAATTAATTTTTTTAAAATCTTTTTAATATAAAAACCCTAAACCCAACTTTTTATTTTTCTTCTACTGCCGTCGCTTTTGTGCAAAGTGTCACGGACCAAGCTTTTGGGACTAAGTCATTGGCGCAAACATCAGCGGAAGAGGTTGTGCGCGGTGTAACAGGCTTGCCAAGACCATCACACTTGGCCCGGCACTTAGAGAATGCTAGAAAGCCCGCAAGCCCACAGGACTTAGCCAAAACCATTGAGGATTTAGGAGGGTAATTTGGTCAAAGCATTATCCATTTATTTGAATATAATTTGTAGATAATGTTTGTGATAATTAAAGATTTGAATTGAGATTTGATTAAATAAGATCAATCTCGACCGTCGATGTAATTTAAACTGAGCCGTTGGATGTATGGGAGTTCAACTATAAATAGAGGCTCCCTCCTCACTTGTAAATCATCTCATATTCACTCATTCATTCACTTTGAGTAATACAAGAAGCATTTACTCTAAACTCTTTGAGTGTTCTTCGCGTTCTTGAGTGTTCTTCGTTGTTCTAGTTGCTAATCTCTTTTCGTTGTTCTTTGATTAGCTTCCGCTTAGAACGATCTTTCGTTCGAGGGCTTCGGGAAGTGCTTGATCTTTCGGAGCGAGAATCCTGGCTGAGTTAAGTGTTTGTCGAGAGAGCTTCACCTAAGGTCGTGACAAGGGATTTTAGGGTGACTTAGCCGACGTTTCAACCGAGAAAGGGACTAAGGCCCGCACGGTTTGGCTGGAAAAAGTCTAGCCCTGTGACAAGTGGTACAGAGCGAGTCGAGAAAGGGACTTACGTTCGAACCAGTTTACAGTTGCAGTCAAGCGTGGTGGTGATTTGCGTTCGAGTTAGTCAAAGTGATAGGGGATTAGACTAGTTCGTGGCAAAGTAGTGATCGAGATGGCGCAACAGGGAAATGGTGCTTTTGCAGGAAAAGGCAAGGAGTGCCAAAACGGGAACCAAAAGAAAACATTAACAATGGATGAGGTAAGGGGTGCTCTTGTTTCTTTTAAGGTGACAACTGATTTCCTTAAAGGTAAGATGGAACAACTAGATGAAGTCTCATTTTTGTTGGAGGGTCGGATCAATAGTCTTGAGGAATCGAAAGATGAGGCCAAGCAGATCCAAGGTGTTGTAGAGTCATGTCTTGAAAAGTTAGAGTCCATGGAGGACAAGTTCAATGACGACACACAGCGTATCCTCAACGAGTTGAAGACAGTTCGAGAGAGTTATGCTCGTGAAGCTGAGATGGAAGCTTTGCAGAGCGAGGTGGATGAGCTCAATAAGGAGCTGCTCAGTTGCAAGGCCGCAATGAGTGAATGAGGTGTGCTCAAGACTTTCTTAGAGGGATTTAGACCGAGGACGAAGCTCGTAGTAGAGCAGAGAGATGCCCAGAGACTTTCAAAGGCTCTCGTTGTTGTTGAACCTCTGACCGAGCCCGCAGAAAGCAAGCAGGTGAGTGTTGAGTCAACCAGGCCCAGTTCGAGAGATAAGGGGAATGATGAGGCTAAATACATGCCAGGAAAGAAGGGGAGCAAGAAGTTGAAGTGCTACTTCTGTGATGGTCCTCATTTAATAAGGGGATATCCTGAGAAGAACCGCCTAGCTGCCATGGCGAAGACAGCAGATGAGTCAAAGGGTGAAGTAGTCAGACTTGGGGCGATTGTGTGTGCCAATGCCGTCAAACGAAGCGAGAGTTGTGGTTCGACTACGAGTGCCAAAGTAGTCCAGCCAATGATGAAACTTGGTGCGATAGCAAGTGATGAAACTGTCAAACCGAGGGTGAAGACGAGGCGATTAGAGTGCTACCGATGCAAGGGCCTCACAAGTTGCAGAGATGTCTGGTTCGAGCCAAGGGGTCCGAGGGACAGGATAAGACCAAGAGTAAAGAGCCTGTGAAACTTGGTTCAGAGTTGTCTAGTTCTACCAAGGTAAGCGGAGACCATGAGCAGAATGGGTTGAAGATGTCCGGGAAGGCTGGGAAAGAGCTTGCCGAGGATGTTCGAGTGAAGAACATTGCTTTTGAGACTAGTAGAGTATCGAAAGGGGCCAATTCGTTGAGCGACATTGCAACCGTTGAGATGCAACCTATGGGCAAGGTGGGAAAAAAGTAAAGGACTTCGAGGAAGAAGTACCGACGCAAGATGAAGCAACTAGAGTGCTACCAGTGTAAGGGGCCTCACAAATTGCGAGAGTGGCCGGATCGAGTCAAGCCATCCAAGGAGTTGGGTGAGCCCGAAGATAGCGAGGCTACATCACTTGATCCGATAATGTTGAGTTCTGCCAAGGCCAAAGGGGACTGAAAGCATAAAAAGGGTGACCATGTCCGAGAAGGCTACCGAGGAGCTTGCCGAGGATGTTCAGGGTAAGAGCATCACTTTAGAGACCATTGAAGTGTCGAAAGGGGCCAAGCCGTTAAGGGACATAGTAACCGTGGAGACACCACCAATGGGAAAGGTGGAGAACGAGTGACAAACTTCAGGTAAGAAGTGTCGACGCAAGAGAATGCACCGATCTTCAAAGAGGAAGAATTGATGCGAGAAGAGAGCACCAAACTTCAAGTCAGGATGCAACCAGGAGCAACGGACTTCGTGGAAGAAGGGTCGATGCAAGCAACGAACTTCAGTGAAGAAGGTTCGATGCAAAGGGGGCCAGGCTTCATGGATAAAGAAACGTTGACCCATTTTAGAGTAAATGTGACCGAGAGGAAGGTACATCCCAAACACAACTATGGTGTTTTTGAGTTTGATTTGCCGAGTTTGATGAGTGTAGGTCAAGTTGGACCTAACCGTCAGTACGGGGGAGACGAAGCTTGGAAGGGACCTT
The DNA here is from genome assembly GCA_019671005.1 of Hibiscus mutabilis. Taxonomy (NCBI): domain Eukaryota; kingdom Viridiplantae; phylum Streptophyta; class Magnoliopsida; order Malvales; family Malvaceae; genus Hibiscus; species Hibiscus mutabilis. Next base: position 49,815,831 of record CM033727.1, read on the forward strand.
TCAGTGTTCTAAAGAGCCAAAGAGATGGGCTGATAAGTCTGAGAGTTCGTCCGGTGTTCAATGTGGTGACACCCAAGACTTTGCTGCGGGACCAGGAGTGTCCGAGTAGAGGTAAATCAAAAGTTGTGGGAGAAGGCTCTTACGAGAGATATGTATCAAGAGGCGTTTTAGCACGCGATGTTCAACGACAATTTAAGTCAAGGCAAGCTGTTCATATGGGGGAATTGCATGAAGCTGAGGCATCAACGAGAAATCAAGTTGACCCTGCCCATGATCGTTTGAGTACAGCGACGAGGGCGTCGCTAAGTCAAGTGGGGGAGAATGTCACAGACCAAGCTTTTGGGACCGAGTCATCGGCGCAAACATCAGCAGAAGAGGTTGTGTGCGGTGTAACGGGCTTGCCAAGACCATCACACTTGGCCCGACACTTGGAGAATGCTAGAAATCCCGCAAGCCCACAGGACTTAGCCAAAACCATGGAGGATTCATGAGGGTAATTTGTTCAAAGCATTATCCATTTATTTGAATATAATTTGTAGATAATGTTTGTGATAATTAGAGATTTGAATTGAGATTTGATTAGATAAGATCAATCTCGACCGTCGATGTAATTTAAACTGAACCATTGGATGTAGGGGAGTTCAACTATAAATAGAGGCTCTCTCCTCACTTGTAAATCATCTCATATTCACTCATTCATTCACTTTGAGTAATACAAGAAGCATTTACTCTAAACTCTTTGAGTGTTCTTCGCGATCTTGAGTGTTCTTCGTTGTTCTAGTTGTCAATCTCTTTCCGTTGTTCTTTGATTAGCTTCCGCTTAGAACGATCTTTCGTTCGAGGGCTTCGGGAAGCGTTTGATCTTCCGGAGCGAGAATCCTGGCCGAGTTAGGTGTTTGTCGAGAGAGCTTCACCTAAGGCCGTGACAAGGGATTTCAGGGTGACTTAGCCGACGTTTCAACCAAGAAAGCGACTAAGGCCCGCACGGTTCGGCTGGCAAAAGTCTAGCCCCGTGACAAAAGACAAGAGCTAGCCTTTCAATGTGTATCCACAAGAGACGCTCCTTCTCTTTATATAATAAGGGTTCCAAAATTAGGGACAAACTCTATTCTAAAATCCCATTAAACACGCTGTTTAGGTTTTCTTTTGTTTGCAGTTTTATCCATAATTTTGGATATATTAAAATCAACTTTTCTAGGTAATTAACCCTATTCGAGCAAACTGGCGAGCAAGCCGGCGTTGCAATTAGGGACAAACCCTGCTCTCCTCGTCTTTACGTTTAACCATTCCAATATCCTATTAATCACCTTTTTCGCGGCGGCAGTGGCAGAAAGAAAATAAAAAAAAAATTGAATTTAAGATTTTTGATATTAAGGAGATTTTGAAAATTTTATTTTAATATATCAATTGAAAATATTATAAAAATATTAAATTTATTAAATTTAATTTTTTATTTTTTTGAATTAATTTTAGTTATATGTTTAGTCCTTAAGATTTTAATTATAAGCTGGCGTTGCAATCAGGGACAAACCCTGCTCTCCTCGTCTTTACGTTTAATCATTCCAATATCCCATTAATCACCTTTGTCGCGGTGGCAACGACAGAAAGAAAATAAAAAAATTGAATTTAAGGTTTTTGATATTAAGGAGATTTTGAGAAATTTATTTTAATATATCAATTAAAAATATTATAAAAATATAAAATTTATTAAGTTTAATTTTTATTTTTTAATTAATTTTAATTATAAGTCTAGTCCTTAAGATTTTTAATCTTTATTAAAAAAATTTAATAGTGTTTAGCGTTAGTGATGTTCAACGGTTTGCGATGCAAGTGGTAGACTCGTCCTAAAATTCATAGCATAATGATGCATCAATATCGTACCAACAAATACTATATGTAATAATAAGACATAATTAGAGAATAATAATCCTAAAATTTAAATAAAAATCATAAAAATACACAAATATAATTAAAAAAAAGTCCATATAATAAAACTAAATGAACAATGACGCGCATCACTATCGAGGGCTGACGTAGCAGTTAACTGAAATTTATAAAATTACACATTTAGTCTCTATTATTTACTTATTAAATCAATTTGATTCTAATTTTATTTTAATTAAATAAAATTAATCAACCAATCAAATTATAACACGTGTCGTCACCCAATTAGATTAATTTATTCAAATTTTAATTTATTTTATTTAATATACTTTCCCTCCAATCAGGTAGTGAGAAGAATGAAGAGTGGAATTAGGGTGGTTTGAACTTGGGATGTGTATAATCACTCAAACATTCGATTTAATTTAAATTTGAAAATTATTAAATATTCGATTTAAAAGAAATTCGATTTAAAATATTCAAATATTTTTTTCTCTTTTTCATATTTAAATTAAATCGAATATTTATTAAAATATTAAATATTTAATTTAAAAAATATTTGATTTAAAAGAAAAGAAATTTGATTTAAAAAGTATTTGAATATTTAAATTATTAAAATATTTAAATTATTTTAAATTCGATTTAAAAATCAAATACTTTTTTAAATCAATTTTTTTTTTCTTTTAAATAAAATATTTTTCTAAATCGAATATTTAAAATATTTGAATATTTAAAGTATTTTAAATTCGATCTAAAAAAAATTGAATACTTTTTTAAATCAAATTTCTTTTTTTAAATCAAATATTTTTTAAATCGAATATTTAATATTTTAATAAATATTCGATTTAATTTAAATATAAAAAGGAAAAATATTCGAATATTTTAAATAAAATATTTTTAAAAATTGAATATTTAATAATTTTTAGATTTAAATTAAATTGAATGTTTGTGTGATTATACATATCCCAAGTGATCTAAGTTTGAGTCCCCTTTCAACCATTTTTACTTCTTTTTTCCCTAACATTTACTGCAGTATAAGATATGTATATAAAAGTGTGCAATTTATATCACTAAGGGTACTTTGGCTAAGTGGTAAAGGCATTGCATTTTATCCTATTGGTTTTAGGTTCAAACCACCCTAATGCTATTCTTTATTCTTCTTTAATTTTCCTTTAACATTTACTGCAGTATAAAATATGTATATAAATATGTGCAATTTATATCATTAAGAGTTAGTTTGGCTTAGTGATAAAGGCATGAGAATTCAACCTTGGTCCTAGGTTTAAACCACCCTAATGCCACTCATCATTCTTTTTTAATTTTTCTTTAACCAAGTAGAGACACATGTCACCACCTGATTGGAGTAGAAAATATATTAAATAAAATAATTGAAATTTGAATAAATTAATCTAATTGGGTGATGACACGTGTCATCATCTGATTAGTTGATTAATTTTATTTAATTAGATGATGACTGGTTGATTAATTTTATTTAATTAAAATAAAATTATGATCAAATTGATTTAATAAATAAATAACAGAGACTAAATGTGTAATTTTATAAATTTCAGTTAACTGTCGTGTCAGATGCCGTCACCCTTCCATTAATTTTTTAACAACGGTGGTCAAAATAGGTCAATTTAATAAGTTTAGTGGTCTGATTGACGAGTTCAATAGTTTGGTGGTCAAAATAGGTATCCCCAAATAGTTTGATGGCCACTAGTAAAATTTACCCTTCATTCTTTGATTCTGTCCTGTAATTTGATTTGTTTGATTGAAGTCTCCTACTTTCAATTACGGATCTAAATATACAAAAATAATGATTAAAAATTTCTCAAATGAGTATATTAAAAATTATCCCCTTACACACTAAAATCAAAAAGTTATTAAAAATAACACTAAATTAAACTTATTTTTATTAAAAATGGGGTGTAGATGTTCCCATCAGGGTTCACTACCTACTACTATATTCACTCTAAGTTCGTACGAAAATGCAAGTCTCCGTTCTAATTTTATTCTAAACTACAATGTATGAGTGAAATAAAATAATAAAATAAGACCAAATATCGAGAGGGGTTAAATTGTTTAATTTTAAAAGAATAAATTTTAATTAATATTTAAACTTAAAATTCGAAAAAACAATACCTAATTTAATTAATATTTAAACTAAGAGACTCCTTTCCGTCCACTGCGTGATTCCTGTTTAAATGGGTCACCAATGGTATTCCTCCGCCATCAAGCTAGATCAAAGCTCAGAAGTTCAAAAAAGAACTATTAATCTCAAACTTAAATCGTAAAACATAAGTATAGGACACCGAAAAAAGACCACGGCAATAATATTAACCTAGTCTTTGTGGCAGATAAAGTGTACTCACCCTAAAATTTAAATTTTCTGTAGTAGTTACTTGTTTTTTTGAGTGTATTTATTTTAAAATTTTATTTGTACCTACTTATGAACAAAAATTTTCATATCATTAATACTTAATATATGTGCCCACCCTCCAAAAAGTTTCTTGATCCACCATTGCCTAGCCTTGTGTTATTGGCTCTCTGTCTCCTCAATGGTTAGGTGTTTGTAGTGGCGGATTCATGTATATTCTAGACAGGGATGGAATGCCCCTCCCAACCCCCAAAGAAATTTTTTTCACCTTTATCTTTCTATTTAAATTTTTTTAATTGATTTATTTATGAATTTGCCCCTCTTTTAAACATTTATACTTTGCCCCCGACCCTAAATTCTGGCTTCGTCCCTGATTTCAGGATAGACACGTGTCCACTATTAACTTTTTAAACTTCAGAAATTTAACTTCAGTTTTCTTAATTTTATAAATTATTCCTTAAATTTTTTATTTAACCACCGGTATGCAACTCACTGAATGATTAATCCGGTATAAATTATTCCTCAGTTTTTTTAAGCTTTATGAATTTTATACATGAACATCCTCAAACATATTTCTAAATCTCTCCCGGGGTATTTATTCATAATAGGGACATGTTTGACTAGATTGTTACAACAGGCTGTCAAGATTGGTTGGGTGCTGTGTGTGCTTGTAATGTTGAACTATAGAAGTTGACATACTTATTCAGATAAATAAAGTTTATTACTTATCCCAAACTAAATGAATCTTTTTATTATCTACCAACTTCGAATTTTCTCCCCTCAAATTAACCATTGATTTCGTCACGGTTGTTACTATCAATCAATTAACTACGTACATTGAATTTTCATGGTAATTCTAAAAAATATATATTATCTACCAACTTTTACTCTCTCTCTTCGTTGAAGATGATTTTTTTGTATAAGCGGTTTTAATTCACCGTCAAATATATTTAATTATTTATTTAAAAGGTAATTATTTCATACACATACAATAAAAAATAAAAATTTTCTTAAGTATTTAGTTTTAAGATTTAAGGATCTAGTTTAGGGGTTTAGAATTCAGAGGTTTGATTAAAATTTATTATTCAGGGTTAGAAATATTTAAGTTTATAGCTTAAAACTTAAATCTTTCTCCATATTACATTAAAACCTAAACATTAATTTTTAACCCTTAAATCATAACCCTAAACCTTAAGTCTTAATCACTATCCATAAATTATGAACCCTTAAACCCATAAAACTCTACAACCTAAATTAAGTCACTTGTGAAAAACTTTTATTTCCCGCCATCAATGTATTAAATATAAATACTTATTAAACAAACAATTAAGAACACATTAAACAAACAATTAAGAGATCGAGGCACCCATAAAAAAACCCACCACCAAAATATCAAATAATAATCTACATATACTGAATTTTACTCTTGTAAGAAGTATTACTGGACCTTTTCTTATTCTTTGGTTGCATTAAATTAAAACTTACCAAAAGTAATCAGTAATAATGATAAATAATTAGTTTTCAAACTCAATTTTGGAAAAAAAAATTGTTGGCAAGTTTTAGTTTAGTTTTAGGTAGGTGTGAGTTTGACAAATGGGTTTGAAATTGGAATAATAGTAAGGTTTCGTATTGTTTCCTTTTCATTATCTGGTTGGTAGCCCATAGATATGTATGTCTGTCATTGTCACCTTGAGCCTCCACATCAGCTGATTTCATATTAAAAAACATTCCATAATTTCCATTAATAATTAAGGACGGACATTTGATCAAGTCGAGTCAAAATATTTTAAACCAGCTGAGTTAACGAGTTTTTATTTTATAATTTAAAGTTTAGTTAAATTTTTTGAGCTTAGTCGAATTATTCGAATTTCTGTTCAAATTTATTTGTAAACATTTCTCATGTTGGGGTACTAATCAATAATTAGATCCAATTAAAACGACTTTCTATAACCATATACAATACTGTAACCCCCTAGACACGGCTATACGACACACCTAAATCTAAGAGGTCACATTAGGGTTATGAGAGCGACCCACAGTAAAAATCCACATAAATATGATTTTCTTTAACCACCTTAAAACTAAAAAAAATAAACTCCTATTTAAAATACCATTTCAGGAAACCATTTAAACATGTAACAAAAACTCAGAAAATATATTACAGACTCTGACATAAAACAATACACGACATACATGCCACTAACTGTACCAGTACCGTTCTCCAAAAGCAACGCCGAAAGAACTCCAAACACTGATGTCGGTCACTATACCATGAAAGATTTCTTCTAACTTGCGATGGTAACAACAACGCGAGCTTGAAAAAGCTTAGTAATACAGAACTACCAAATGATGTTATAAGCACATGAAGGTATAAGGTAAAGCATAGCACAGACATAAAGATTGTGGCATCAACAGGGTCTCATTACGGTATAGAATCTCATATTGTGCCATACTTAAAGACATCATGGTTTTTCAATACTTGAATTTCTGAATATCAGATGGGCATTCTACAATCCAAAAGAATCGAAAAGAAAATATATTTTACAAGAATTAAGCCAAAAGGTTTGGTGTGTCCCAACAAACGCAAATCAAGAAGGATCAACAAAAAGTGTCAAACAACATAAGAATTTTGACAGGGGCAAAGGAGGAGACAAGAAAAATTTGGTATTAACCTAACTACCCTCCAACCGTACTCCAGTATGCAGTTCCCCATAACTGCATCTATACAGGCGTTAACCCAAGCCTAATAGGTGTGGGTACCTACCTAAGGGGTTACCTTAGGTCCTGGGCAGAAATACCCTAGCTGAAGCATAAGAACCAAATACAGGCATTAATGAGGCCCAATGGGCGTAGGTATCGACCTAAAGGATTACCTTAGGTTCCAGGCAGAATTACCGTAGTCGAAGCTAGGAACCTAATATGGGCAGACTTACCCTAGCCGAAGCGTAAGAGCCAAATACGGGCGGACTTACCCTAACTGAAGTGTAAGAGCTAAATACGAGGCGAACTTACCCTAGCCGAAGCGTATGAGCCAAATACGGGCGGAATTACCAGCCTAATCAGGGTTGAACCTACAGTCTTCAGTCAATATCCCAGTACCAGTAAAATAATTTTGAAAGGTAACAAACATCTCAATAACTAGTAGTAATGTGTCAAGAATTCAGAATACATGCATATGTTAATAGAATCGAAGTATCATGACTTATAAATCCGGTATACTTGTATCAGAAAACAGGAACCATAAGTCGTGTTTCTACTTTAAAAAACATGATCACTTGGAATCAGAATGGATATATTGGTTTCCAATCAAGGAGATTACTCATGTAGACATGGGACACACTAGATAGTCTGATTTATCACGAAGGGGTTCTTACTAATTACAGAAAGGAGATACGGAACTATATTTCATTCTATACTGATTTCATAATCGAGAACCATATTTGAAGGAATTCGTTAATTATCAACTTCATCTAGGTATTCAAGAATTATACTTCAAGATCATTCAGAATTTTGATGCATCATGACCATTTAGTAATTTAGATTTATCAGGATAGATTTTGGGATGTCAAGTAGATTAGGATCTATCAAGATTCTGGATTTATTAGAAGAGTCCCAGTAAATTTTTCTCGAAAGGGAATTTTGGTCATTTTAAATTTCAAGGATAATTTTGTGATTTAGCCCAATAAGGGTAGCACAATTACTTGCAGTATCCAAGACTTCTAACAGCTTATCCATCCTCCAAGTCTACAAGACCTGAACAATTCTCATTATCACGGTACTTACCAAGTATTCGGACATATGCATTCACACAAACTCAATCTTTAGCACCGAATGTACCTTTTAGAGGAACAAGTTACTCTTACAATTAACAATGTACTTCCTCCAAATAAATCAAACATGCCTTCATATAATATTCTTCCAAAATCACATTAGTATTAGAAACGACCAACAAACACGGGTCGTGTATTACAACTTTTTAGAGCCATTACACTTGTTGGGCTTTATTGGTATTTCTTATTCCAGGTCTTAGATGTGTTTTCAGTTTTTTTATTTGAGGGTATTTCAGACACTTCGATGCCCGAAAGTGTTTCAGCTATTCAGGTACTTTTGGTACATCCAAACAATTCATTCATTTCAGAACTCGAGAGTTTATCCATCATTCCAGTTAATTTAGAAATTTGGTGCCTGAGGTTACATTTTTTTCGTCATTACGATCATACCAATCAATTCAGCCTTATCAGTATTTCCAATCCTTTTTGTCATTTCAATCAATTCAATATTTTACGTCACTTTGATTAATTCAGACATACGAATAGTTTTCCGTAAATTTATCTTCGGATATCTATTTAGAATTCAGGAAAATTCAAGTACTTTACAATCTCAAAGGTTTAAGTCTTTTTACCATAACTTCCCAAGTAATTCAGGTTTTCAGATGGATCAGTTGTTTTACCGGTTCAAATGTAGATTCCCTTATCGCTTTTATTTTCAGAGGTATTTTGGTCATCCTCGCACCTTAAAGGCATTTCCATCATTTATTAACTTAGCATTTCAGAAATTAAATCATTAACAAGTATAACTAGATTTAAAGTATATCAATCTTGTTAATTATTCTTGGATGTCAAAAGTTCTAGCGGGTTACTCATCTTTCCAACCGAGCATCTTAGTCTTAACTAGTTTACTATCATTTTTCCGCAATCGATAAGACATTTGTAGAATCGACTATATGCTTAAAAATGATCATGCAAGTATTTACCAGATACCAATATGTTTCATCAAGCCTACAGGAGGTAGTAATGTATTACATTGAATCTGTGCAACATCGGTCGATCCAAGATACTCCATTCAATTAATCTCTCAAACCCAAATTCGACGTCCTTCAAAAATCTTAGATTCTAGGGTATGTGAATATCTTCATTTAACCACAATCCAAAATTAGTCCTTAATCACATTGGCTTTAAACTGAATGATGAAACACATAAGCATGCTCATGTCCAATATCAGATTTGGAGGCTTTCGGATTAGAATTTCACAAAACAGACTTCAAAAATAGACTCGGGACATCGAAAAAATTAAAATATGGGTTTTTAGAAATTTTGACTTTTGGGTCAAATTTAACGTTGTCCTCATCGATCAACGCTGGCATCAATAGTCAACATTGCTAGAGACATTGTCATTATTATTTTCAGTTACAATTCTGCGTGCATAAATAAACTGAATTATAATAAAGTCCTTAGAATAATATGATTATTCTTAAATGTTCTTACTCGAGTATTATTATGGGAATGGACAACTATAATGCATTAAGACTAATATGTAGTTGATTGATGACAAAGTATTGTCATTGACATGTAGATGTCAAAATCATTACATAAGTATGTGTTAGAGAACGAAATACTAGACTGACCCGCTATGAGCATGTTTCATTGATTATTATGTGACAGTCACAACATTGCTCATAGTTATCACAACATGTATGATCCTCATACTTGAGATCATCCTTATTTCAACATCGTGAGTGACATATTTTGATGCAGTCAAACGTGTGTCGTAACTGACTACTCTATAAAGACTGATATTGGATATATCACAATCTATGTATTGGGATATGGTTCATCAAGATAGGATTTATCCATCCTACATAATAGGAGTAATATCGTAGGCCACTTGATTGAGTGAGACTAGAAATGCATGACCATGCTCGAATAAGTTGACATGAGATATCATAGTTATTCGTTTATAATAGTCTACTCAAGATATCAAGAAATATTAGATGGACTATACAAGTGTGACTGTTCCATGACTTGTGTCCAATCTAGATATAAAGGCCAAAAGGATGTAATACATGAAAAAGAGTTAATCACAAAAAATTTATGTCGAATCACGATTTCTTGTCACTTAGATGACAATGACATATTGCTAGATGTCACTCATTGTTTGTAATATTAGAAATGTTCTAATATTTACTACTAACGTTATATGAACCTACAGTGTCACACCCACAGTTGAAATGAGCATATATTAAACGAATTATATATGTACAAATTTGTTGTACACGAATTTAGTTAAATTAATATATTTTATATATATATAATTTAACTATTGGATAAATATTAAAAGAAAATAATTATTATAATTATGACTATTTTAATATATATATATAAATAATATAATTTGATTTAAATTAATATAAGGGTAAACTACCACAGTGACCACCGAACTAATTGGGATACCTATTTTGACCACCGAACTATCGATATCGTCAATCAGACCATCAAACTTATTAAATTGTCCTATTTTGACCACCTCCGTTAAAAAATTAACGAAAGGGTAACAAAGGGGTGACGTGGCAGTTAACAAAAATTTATTAAATTACACATTTGGTCCCTATTATTTACCTATTATATCCATTTGATCCTAATTTTAATTTAATTAAATAAAATTAGTCAGTCAATCAGATAATGACACGTGTCATCACCCAATTAGATAAATTTACTCAAATTTTAATTTATTTTAATTAATATTTAATATATTTTTCCTCCAACCAGTTGATGACACGTGTTACCACCTAGTTAAAGAAAAATTAACAAATTTTTAAATAATGACTCTAGGGAGATTCGAACTTAGGACATGTGGGTTTTTAAATCCACACATTTACCACTACACCAAGCCTCTCTAAATGACATGAATCGCACCATTCAATATATATTTATGCTATAATGTAGTAAATGTTAGGGAAAAAGAAGTATACATGGTTGAAAGGGGATTTGAACCTAGATCACTTGGGATGTGTATAATCACAGAAACATTCGATTTAATTTAAATCTGAAAATTATTAAACATTTGATTTTAACAAATATTCATTTTGAAAGAAAAGAATTTCGATTTAAAATATTCGAATCTTTTAAATCAAAATTTTAAAGTATTTAAATTAAATCGAATATTTAAAGTATTTTAAATTCTATTTAAAATATTCGAATATTTTAAAATCAAATTTCTTTTCTTTTAAATAAAATATTTTTTAAATCAAATATTTAATATTTTAATAAATATTTGATTTAATTTAAATATAAAAAAGAAAAAATATTCAAATATTTTGAATCAAATTTCTTTTCTTTTAAATCGAATATTTTTTAAAATTAAATATTTAATAATTTTCAGATTTAAATTAAATCGAATGTTTGTGTGATTATAAACATTTCAAGTGATCTAGGTTCGAATCCCCTTTCAACCATGTTTACTTCTTTTTTCCTTAACATTTACTGCATTATAACATATATATATATATTAAATGGTGCGATTCTTGTCATTGAGAGAGGCTTGGTGTAGTGGTAAAGGTGTGGGTTTAAAACCCACATGTCCCAAGCTGGAATCTTCCTAGAGTCATTCTTCTAAATTTGTTAATTTTCCTTTAACCAGATGGTGATGTCACCACCTCGTTGGAGGGAGAAATATATTAAATATTAATTAAAATAAATTAAAATTTGAGTAAATATACTCAATTGGGTGATGACGCGTGTCATCATCTGATTGGTTGATTGATTTTGTTTAATTAAAATAAAATTAGGATCAAATTGATTTAATAGGTAAATAACAAGGACCAAATGTGTAATTTCAAAAAAAATTGTTAACGGCCACATCACCCCTCCGTTACCCTTCGGTTAATTTTTAACGGCGGTGGTCAAAATAAGTCAATTTAATAAGTTTGGTGTTCTGATTGATGATTTCGATAGTTCGGAGGTCACTGGTAGTTTACCCTTAATATATATATTGAAATCCTATTAAAGTTGAATTTAGATTATATATATATATATTAATATATATATATATATTAAAATCCTAATTAGTTGAATTGAGATTATATATATCAATATATATTGAAATCCTAATTAAGTTAAATTGGGATTATATATATATTTATTGAAATCCTAATTAAAGTTGAATTAGGATTATATATATTTAATATATATATATATATTGAAAACCTAATTAAGTTGGATTGAGATTATATATATTTAATATATATATATATATTGAAATCCTAATTAAATTTAAATTAGGATTATATATATTAATACATATTGAAATCCTAATATGAGTTGAATTAGGATTTCAAAAGCTATATAAAGGCATAAGAGATCTAGCAATCATTAATGCTTTTGGAAAAAACTCTCTAAATAGTTTAGAGAGTTTTATATGCTCGTTTCAATTTGGTGAACTACGTAGTGGTCGGGGCGCTATCGTTGCGACTTAGGAATCCACATCGTGAAATCGTGATTGGATATCTATCTCCTCCAAATTCAGAATTCTAGATTTTAAATAAGTAATGCTTCACCCTTATTCACCCCGATTAGTTCGTCGTACATGGATCTCTAGTGGTAATCACCGGATAATTTTTCTGCTGTGTCATGGGGTGTACCTGCATGACCCAGCAGTGGTATCATAGCCACTTGTACGATACGGATTCAGGTTGTAATTATTTGGGTGATATAATTGTATGAGATACATGTTATTTTTTATTTATTTAGCGAATGTATGATATTTGTTCAATCAAATCTATTCAATCACAGTTAATCTATTAATCTAGTTAAAAATGTTTCTAAGATCGATGATTAAGAGTTAATCATCAGGATCTTTGTCGATAGGGTTTGAAATATTATATGTTAATTGTTAACATATTCAAAATATAGTTTTAGGGTTTTAGATGTTAAGTGTTAACTTACGCGGATTATAGTTATATATTAGACTAATGGTTAGTCTATAGATTTCGTGCGGGAAAGTAACAAGAGTTGTTTCAGTAAAAACCTCGTGGATTTTAAAATCTTGAAAAACACAATAATGTTGATAAAAGTTATAAAATTGTGAGGTTTTTACACATCAATTAAGATGCTAATCTTTAGAAATTTTCCCGTCGCTAACCAAGCAGCGGTAACCCCACCGATGGCTATGGGGCCGTCGGAACCTTGCAAGGTGCTTGACACATGTGTAGGAACAATCTGGTAAGACTTTAATAATAAACCGCGTCGTTATTATGTTTGCTATGCACGGTGTTTGGAATGCATGGTTATAGCCCAATAGCCCATTTAGTTTTATTTATAAGGTTTTATAAATATGATTGTGTGTCGTGCCTTTCTCTACTTCTATTGTAATTCTCTTCTCATCTTACTCCCTCATATGTAAAACGAGTGTCTGAAATTGTAATCTATACGAAGAAGCATGGACCAGAGAAACAGAAGTGTGGGCCGAAAGAAAGATGCTTGAGAAGTGTTTTTATCCTTAGAATAATTTGGTTCTCCCATTGGCTTGTGACGTGCCACCTTAGAATATGGGCTATAACTATTGCATTCATATTTACTGTTTTTCATATATGTGATAAAATGAATGTATGAGATCCATGCTAGTTAATTGATAAGATCAAATGTTAAATGGTGAGATAATATTCACGAAACCCCTTAATAAAATATTAAGCCTTTTACTGATTCCCAATGTTAACCCTCGTTAAAGTCTAGATCAATAGAATGTAGGTTATGCTAAAACGAGGTACTTGTATCTATCTTGGCCAAACGTGAAGAATAAACAAGTGATATTCGTTGGCTGTAACATTGGTTAAAGACTTAACTAGGTTACTCTAATAGGATTAGAAACCTAAAGGTTAGTTATTTGGATAATCATAGGATGGTTATGAACAAGAGTTGTTCACCAAATGAAGGAGTTACTTGAGATCTAATTAGCAAGTGTTGCTTACCTAGATAGACCATAATCTTAAGAAAAAAGCCAAAACTGACTTAAGAGAATGTGAAATTTGGATCCTTTCCCACTAGAAAAACCTTACAGAAAGTATTTTCAACATTAATATTTGAGGGTTATTAATTTTAATAAAAATAGTGGGAGTATCAAGTCATTTTATAAGAAAACATGGTAAACGTACTCAAAATTCATATTTTATCATTGTAGACTTATTATACAAATTTGTTATCATTGTGATCGGTCCTTGAGGAGGACAAGTTAAACGGCGTAAACTACCTTGACTAGTCACTAAAAGGAAAATGTTTTCATTTGTAATAAGACATGTCATTGTAAAATGAACTGCCCCATTTATCTTGAAAAGTCAAGAAGGCAAATGAAAGCGGAGCGTCCGCCTCGAATATTTATGTTATTGATATTAATTTATCAACACCTACTTCTTGGGTATTGAATACCGGTTGTGGTTCTCATATTTGTACATTTGTATAAGGACTACAAAAGAGTAGAAATTTGAAAAAGTGAGAGGTGGACCTACGGGTTGGTAATAGAGCAAGAGTTGTTGCATTAGCTATTGGAACATATACTTTATCGTTGCCTAGTGGACTTAATTTATGTTTAGGGGATTGTTATTTTGTGTCTAGTTTGACTAAAAACATCATTTCGGTTTATTGTTTAGATAAGATTGGTTTTGAGATAATTATTAAGAATAATTGTTGTTCTTTTATCTCGATAACTATGGTGTGACACAATTAATAAATGACCTCTATATTTTTGATCAAGAGAATTCTATTTACAATATAAATACGAAAAGATCAAAATAAATGACTCTAATCAAACTCATCTTTGACATTGTCACTTGGGTCACATAAGTGAAAAACGCATTTCAAAACTTCATAAAGATGGATTTTTGGATTCATTTGTTTTCAAACAACTTGATGTATGCGAGCCTTGCTTATTGGGAAAGATGACCAAAGCTCCTTCTAATGGTAAAAATGAGCGAGCAAGTGATTTATTGGGATTAATACATAATGATGTATATGGACCAATGAATACACAAGCCAGAAGAAGGTTTTCAATACTTCATTACTTTCACAGATGACTTCAGTAGATATGGGTATATTATCATAAATCTGAAGCCCTTGAAAAGTTCAAGAAATTTAAAAATAAAGTACAAAACCGACTAGGAAAAAGCATTAAGGCTCTTCGATAAGATCGAGGAGGAGAATACTTAAGCTTAGAGTTTGGTGACCTTCTTAAGGAATGTGGGATTGTCTCACACCTCCTGGTACTCCACAATGGAATATAGTTTCCGAAAAGAAGAAATCGAACGTTGTTAGACATAGTTCGATCAATAATGAGTCATGCTGATCTTACAGTTTCTTTTTTGGGGACATGCGCTAAAAATAACTGCTTTCACACAAAATGGTGTTCCATTTAAATCAGTTCAAAAGACACCATATGAGATATTGACTGGGAAACGACATAGTATGTCTTTTATGAAAATTTGGGGATGTGAAGCTTATGTTAAACACAAGATGTCTACAAAGCTCAAAACCAAATCTCATAAATGTAATTTTGTAGGTTTTCCAAATAAATTAAAGGATATTATTTCTTCAATCCTACCGAGGAAAAAGTGTTTGTTGCTCAAACATGAATCTTCCTAGAAAGATAATTTATTTTCCAAAAAAAGTGAGAGAAATATTGAACTCAATGAAATTTGAGATCAACTACATATCATTGAACAAGAGATTGAACAACAACAAGTTCCACAAGTTGTTAAGGATCATTCAACAGTTTTGGAAACACAACCACTGCAAAGATCTTTGAGAGGATGCAATACGCCTGAAAAATATGGATTTCTTGTCACATTACATGGTGATGTTCTCTTCATGGATCAAGATGAGCTTAGGACTTATCAAGAAGTAGTGATGGGCCAAGACTTTGAGAAATGGCTATATGCCATGAAATTCGAGATTGATTTCATATCAAAAAACTAAGTTTGGACCTTGGTTAACCCACATCTAGGAATTAAGCCCATAGGGTGCAAATGGGTTTTCAAAAAGAAAACTGACATGGATGGTAATGTACAAACATACAAAGTGTGATTAATCGCTATGAGTTTTGGTCAAATTCATGGTATAGGCTATGGTGAAACCTTTTCACCTGTTGTTATGTTTAAATCCATCCGGATCTTACTTGCGATAGCTACATTTTATGATTATGAGATAAGGCAAATGGATGTTAAACCCCTTTCCTTAATGGAAAACTAGATGAGGATGTGTACATGACACAACCTGAAGGTTTTGTCGATCCAAAAGATGCCAAAAATATGCAAGCTACAAAGGTCCATTTATGGATTGAAGCAAGCTTCTCGAAGTTGGAATCTTCATTTTAACGATGCAATCAAAGAGTTTGATTTTATCAAAATGAAGATGAGTCGTGTTTTATAAAAAAAAATTAGTGGGACGACTGTCATATTCTTGGTACTGTATGTGGATGACATACCGATAATAGGAAATGACATATCTAGCTTACATTCTATGAAAACTTGGTTAAGAAAAATGTTTTTCATGAAAGACTTGGGTGAGGCAATGTATATATTAGGAGTCAAGATTTATAGAGATAGATCGAGACGACTGCTAGGACTTAGTCAAAATACATACATAGAAGAAGTACTGAAAAGATTTAGTATGGAAGAATCCAAAAGGGGGTTTTTACCTATGAGACATGAAATTTCACTCTCGAAGAAAATGTATCCTTCAACACCTCAAGAAAGAGAGCGAATGAGTAAGATTCCATATCCTTCAACAATTGGATCTATCATGTATTCCATGCTATGTACTCGTCCAAATGTATCATACGCTTTAAGTATGACAATTCGATACCAAGTAGATCTCGGTAAAGGTCATTGGGTCGCAGTTAAAAACATCCTTAAGTACTTAAGAAGAACTAAAGATACATTCCTTATGTAAGGAGGTGAGGAAGAGCTAAGTATAAAAGGTTATACTGATGTCAGCATTCAAACCGATAAGGATGATTCACGATCACAATTGGGTATTGTGTTCTCCCTTAATGGAGGCGATGTGAGATGGAAAGGTTCAAAGAAAGATACAGTAGCTAATTCTACAACAAAAGCTGAGTATATTGTAGCATATGATCCTGCAAAAGAGGGTGTTAAGATCAAGAAGTTCATATCTAAACTAAGGGTTGTGTCAAGCATTTTGAATGATATAGATCTATGTTGTGATAACAATAGAGCCCTCGTACAAGCAAAACAACCCAGATATCACCAACAATTTAAACACATACTTAGACGTTACCATCTCATTCGAGAAATTATAGATCAAAGAGATGTGGAAATATGTACAGTACCAACAAATGATAATATTGTCTATCCACTGACAAAGCCTCTGACGCGGTAGAAGCATGATCGTCACACTAAGTCACTTGGTATTAGATACATGAGTGATTGGTCTTAGTGCTAGTGGGAGATTGTTAGAGTATGCCCAAAGACCAATCATAAGATGATTGTAAATGACATTTGTTTTTACCTTGTTCATTCGTAAAGAGACATTACCATTATTATTTTCAGTTACAATTCTGCGTGCATAAATAAACTAAATTATAATAAAGTCCTTAGAATAATATGATTACTCTTAAATGTTCTTAGTCGAGTAATATTGTGGGAATGGGCAACAATAATGCATTAAGGCTAATATGTAGTTGATTGATGACAAAGTGTTGTCATTGACATGTAGATGTCAAAATCAATACATAAGTATGTGTTAGAGAACGACATACTGGACTGACCCGCTATGAGCATGTTTCTTAGATTATTATGTGACAGTGACAACATTGCTCATAGTGATAACTACATGTATGATCCTCATACTTGAGATCATCATTATTTCGACATCATGAGTGACATATTTTGATACAGTCAAACGTGTATCGTAACTGACTACTGTATAAAGACTGATATTGGATATATCACAATCTATGTATTGGGATATGGTTCATCAAGATAGGATTTGTCCTTCCTACATAATAGGAGTAATACTGTAGGCCACTTGATTGAGTGAGACTAGAAATGCATAGCCATGCTCGAATAAGTTGATATGAGATATCATAGTTATTCTTTTATAATAGTCTACTCAAGATATCAAGAAATATTATATGGACTATACAAGTGTGACTATTCCATGACTTTTGTCCAATCTAGATATAAAGGACAAAAAGATGTAATACATGAAAAAGAGTTAATCACGAAAATTTATATCGAATTATGATTTCTTGTAACTTAGGTGACAATGACATATTGCTAGATGTCACTCATTGTTTGTAATATTAGAAATGTTCTAATATTTACTACTAACGTTACATGAACCTACAGGGTCACACCAAAGGTTGAAATGAACATATATTAAACGAATTATATATGTACAAATTTGTTGTACACGAATTTGGTTAAATTAATATATACTTGATACATATATATATATATATATAATTTAACTATTGGATAAATATTAAAAGAAATAATTATTGTAATTATGACTATTTAAATATGTATAAATAATATAATTCGATTTAAATTAATATATATATTGAAATCCTAATTAAAATTGAATTGGGATTATATATATATATATTAAAATCCTAATTAGTTGAATTGTGACTATATATATTAATATATATTGAAGTCATAATTAAGTTAAATTGAGATTATATATATTTAATATATATATATTGAAATCCTAATTAAAGTTGAATTAGGATTATATATATTTAATATATATATATATATATTGAAATCCTAATTAAGTTGGATTGAGATTATATATTTAATATATATATTAAAATCCTAATTAAGTTGGATTGGGATTATATATTTAATATATATATATTGAAATCCTAATTAAAGTTAAATTAGGATTATATATATATATTGAAATCCTAATATGAGTTGAATTAGGATTTCAAAGGCTATATAAAGGCATGAAATATCTAGCAATCATTAATGCTTTTGGAAAACCCCCTCTAAATAGTTTAGAGAGTTTTATATACTCATTTCAATTGGGTAAACTACGTAGAGGTCGAAGCGTTATCGCTGCGGCTTAGGGATCGACATCATTGAATCTTGATTGGATATTTATCTCCTACAAATCCAGAATTCCAGATTTTAAACAGGTAATTCTTCACCTTTATTCACCCAGATTTGTTCTTCGTACATGGATCTCTGGTGGTAATCGCCGGATAATTTTTCCGCTGCGCCATGGGGTGTACCAGCATGACCCAACTAATGTTGACATCAACAGTCAACCGGGTTAACTCATTCAACGGGTCGGTTTAGACGAACATGTCGGATCGGGTCAAATAGGTCTAGGTCAAAAGCCATTGGGCCAAGCAGGCCGGTTCAGAAAATTGGACCGAGTTCGGGTCAAACGAGTTAGACGGGTAGGGTTATTGGGCCGAATATAACTCGACCCACTTACCTAAACAGAAACTCACCAGTGTCTCACCAGAGGAGTCGTAGGCGTCGTTGGTGACTCCAAAAGACAAGTTTTTGGCCAGAAAAAAAAAGTTGAAAATTAATTCACCCTTCAACCATTTTATTCACCAATCGGATACACGCTAGAATCTTACAAGAACTTACTCATAAAAAAACAAAATGGTCGGAATACGTGCTGCTCTGATGAGGCCCTTGCCAGTGTCGAAACAACGATCGGTCGGAGGGATTTTGTTCTCCTCGACCTGGGGATGACTACTGCGGTGCTGGCGTCTCGAAAGGACGACTGTGGTGGCCAGAAAATGCGAGAAACATAACACTTTATACCTGAGGTTTGCCGAAACTTTAACCCTTGAATCCCAACAATTTCAGCGGTGGTTATGCGAGTGGTTAAGGGGATATTGGTCAGGGTTCAATGGCGGACTTAACCAAGGTGGTGGTGGCGGCCACGGCATGACGGTGATGTAGATCGAAGCAAAATGATGGTGAAGGAAGGTGAAAGGTCAAGTGAAAGAGATGGTTCTAGAAAGTTTGTTTTTTTGTTTCAGACCTGCATTAAATGAGGTAGGTGGGGGGTTTAACCGGTTTTATTTAATTTCATTTAACCCGAAGCATATAAGAAATAAAATAAAGTCAGGGGAGCTTAACATCTCAGATGGTTGGGTACTCAGCTCAAAAAGCTTTAGGTTGTGGTTTGAATCACACAACTAGTAGTCTTCTTTTTTCTCTTTTTTTTTATTAAACTAAACTAGGGGTTTTACAAATACGCATATGTATTTATTCATATGTGATATATATCAAACAGAATTGAAGGACTTGACTCGAAGTTGAGGATCGATTAACTAATTATTAAAAATTTCTAGCTATTCAAAATTTTATTTTATAACTCTAACTTTATTTTAAAAAAATTGAGTCTAATCTAGTTTATGAAATTACGATTCAACTTTTTTTGCGTTGAGTCAAATAAAAAAATTAATTTCTTTTAATTGAGTCAAGTTTTACTCACCCTAATAATAACTTAAACCATAGGTTTATTTTTTTTTTCTTTTTGCTATTTCTTTTCCTGCTCATTTGGATTTGTACGTTTAGTAAAGTAAT
The DNA here is from genome assembly GCA_019671005.1 of Hibiscus mutabilis. NCBI lineage: Eukaryota > Viridiplantae > Streptophyta > Magnoliopsida > Malvales > Malvaceae > Hibiscus > Hibiscus mutabilis. The sequence continues at coordinate 49,836,440 of CM033727.1, forward strand.
TAATTAGGAAAAATTAATCCAAAGTTAATTTAAAACTTTGTTGACTGATTCTCTAACCCCTCGTTCAAGTCATTAATAATTATAAGCTTGAAAATCCTAAGATTAGTTAGGCTGTCGTAATTGAAACATGACAAGTATGTTTTGTCCACTTTATCATACATAATTAATATATATGCTTTTTTTCTTCTAAATTTATTTAATGTTTAGATTTTATCTTGAGCGAATTTCAACTTAGACTATATTATATTTTGTTATGATCATTATATTTATAAACTCCTTAATATATATATATATAACCTTGTGAATAAGTTGTTTAAAATTTATAAATGAGATTAATAAAATAATACAAAACTATATGTATTAAACAGAAAGGTAAACTATGTAAAAAAATTCTAAAAACTAAAAAAAATATCATTCAATTAAAATATTATTACAAACATGTCGTTCTGTTATTAAAATTAAAATATATATTTAATATGATCTGGTATAATAAAAATTTAGTCCTCAAAACTTATAAATTATATTAATTATGTCATAATTCGAAAAAATTCAATAAATCTAACTATTTTTATTTAAAAATTTCACTAGTTTAATTTTTTTGATTCGTCAAAGTAAGCAAGTCCTCCATATTAAAGTAATAGTTATATAGTTGAATTCCATAAAATAGAAACAAGTTACTATTAAATTATTTTTTAATATAAAATTAATATAATATTTTTAGGAGAACAAACAATTTTGAAATAAATAACGAAGTCCAAAATGATGAAGTTTATTTTAAATATAAATGATTAAATTTATAGAATTAATTAAATTAAGATTAAATTAATAATATGTAAAAAATTTAAAGATTAAAATTATTATTATACCAAATAATCTCACTATTTTAATCTAATTTAAAGAGTAGTAACATATTTATAAAAATATTCTAATCTAATTGTTTTTTACTTTTTCTCAACCCCAGTAAAAGTAAATTCTAGTTGTTTCTAGATAGCAATAAAACAAGTACTACTAGTCTTCACCTACTCCTCGTTGATCCGTACTCCACCGACAAGGGAACCGGTCAATCGCATGCGAGAACTTAAATTCAATTATATATAATTTATATTTAATACATTAAAGGTAGAAAAAAATTATTTTTACGAGCGTAGTAATTAAGTTTAAAATTTAGAATTTAAAATTTAGAGTTTAGAATTAAAATTTAAGTTTTAGAGATTATGGTCTAAGTTTAGAGTAATATAGTTAAGAATTTATATTTTAATCTATAAACTTTAAATTCTATCTATCGTTCTAAATTTTAAACTCATAATCTTTAAAACTTAAAATGAATTCTAAACCTTAAAACTAAGATGATTGAAAAAATAATATTTTTACTGTTAGTATATGAAATAATTACCTATACGTATAGGAATAAAAATAAAAATGACATTTTTACTAAAGTAATATGTTATTATTACCCGATGTGCAATTACAATTGACCTTCTGCCTTTAGAGGATGGATAGCTAGTTGCATTACAATTTTCAGGTTCTTTGTTTCTCTAAACGGCAGTCATGTGGGGTATTTCAAAGGTAGGCGAGGGCGACCCTTTGTCACCCTACTTTTTCGTGATGGTGATGAATATTCTCTTTTTGCTCTTCAATCACATTGCGAATGAAAAATTGTTCCAATACCATCCCAAGTGCCGTAAATGATCTCTCACGCACTTGTATTTCACGGATGACTGACTCTCTTGACTCTATCTTGGGAATTCTTAGCACCTTAGATTTCTTTTACACTCTCTCCGGTATCAAACTCAACGCGACCAAGACTGAACTCTTTACCAATGGCATTCCCACAAAAACTGTAGATGACATTTGTCGCATTATTGGATTTACCTGTACGGTACCTTGGGGTTCCTCTGGTTACTCGAAATCTCACTGTGTGGGACTACACCCCTCTCTTTGACAAGATTAAATCAAAACTGAGCACTTGGTCCAAAAAGAAGCTGAGTTTTGTTTAGTATCTTCAACTTCTAGAGCCGGCAGCTCATCTTGCAAAAATCAGTGATAGCTAAGATCGAACAACTATGCATGCGCTTCTTTTCAAAGGGAGAAAATGCACAGATTAAAGGAGCACGTGTTAGTTGGGATCAAATTTGCAGGACGAAATCTGAAGGTGGCCTTGGTATAAAAAATCTCACATGTTGGACTAAAACTTGCATCTTACAGTTACTGCGAAACATTCTGACTGGGCATGGATCTCTCTGGGTCGCTTGATTTCACACTTATTTGCTGAAAAATGCTGATTTTTGACATGCTGAAAGTAAGCCCCATTTCAGCTAGATCCTGAAGAAACTACTTAAAATGAGACCCTTAGCAGAGACTTCATTCGCAACATGAATACTAGATAGATGTGGGATAAAGTTTGAATTCCCCACAGCAAAGTGTATTGACAAAAGTTGATCTGGTTCCCTAAGCACATCCTTAAGCACTCCATTATTTCTTGGATGATTATTTTGAACAAAGTTCCTACTAAAGATAGGCTTCTACAATGGGGACTCGATGTAGAGAATAGGTGTGTCCTTTATAAGGCAGTAGTAGAGAGTAGAGACCACATGTTTTCGAAGTGTATCTACTCGAGCGTCTTATGGAGGAAAATAATGGCCACGTGCGGACTGTACTACCATCACCGGTTATGGGAGACATTCATTAACTGGGCAGCTGCTAACCGAAGGGGTAAATCCCTTCTTACCCTTATCTTGAAATTGGCATGGACAGGATTTTTGTGCAGCATATGGGAAGAGCGCAATGCTAGAGTTTTCCGAGGGACAAGTCGGGCCAGTGATATTCTTTTTGATACCTTAAAATTTACTATTGGTATACGCTTATATAGACATAAAATTGATAGGAACGATAGCACAAATAAAAAGCTTTGTATAGATTAGAGAATCAATTGATCTTTTTTTTGATGACTCTTATATTTTTATGTAGCAGTTCGCTGCTTACATAAATAAATACAACACACCATTTATTAAAAAAATATATTATTATTATTTATTAAATTGAAATACAAATAAAATTATTTATTGAAATAGTATATTTCAACAACCTTATCTTTTAAAAATGTGTTTGAGTGGTAAGTTTTATTATAGTAATGTACTATTTTATAGTTTATGTTTAGGGGCGGGCATTTTACACGGTCTGGTCAGGCTCTAACCTGGTACGGCCTGATCGGGTCAGATCTTTTATTTTAAAAAAAATCAGGTTCGATTCAGGTTAGGTTTTTTTTAAAAATGCAGTCGGGTCGAGTTCAAGGTTAATAGTGTAATTTTTCTTATATTTTTAGGGATACTTGTAATAATACCCCTCTTTATATATTTTTTATAATTAGGTCCTTAAAATTAAATTTTTTATTTATAATTTAGTCTCTAAAATTATTTTTACAATTAGATCCCTAAAATTTATTTTTTACAATTAGGTCTCTAAAATTGATATTTTTTATAAATCGGGTTGGATTCGGGTTTAGGATGTTTATTTTCGGGTCGGCAAAACACAACCCGTACCCATCCCTAGTTAGCACGAATGCAAACCAAATCGAACATAAATTATTTTTATTTGAATGCCAATTCGTTATATAATTTAAAAAATGTGTTTATTAAAAAAACCAATGAAAATTGGTAGTTAAATGTACAATAAAATAATTAAAATATGATATAAAAATTATATTAATTAAAATATAAATGAAATACTTTTTAAGGAGAACAAATGAAATATTTTAAAAACTTATGCAATATAAATTATCTATATAAATACACAATGCTTTAATTGTCAATAGGGACGGGTGAACGGGATTGGAGGAGGAAGTCGTTCCCCTAAAAATTTGAAATTCATATATAATTAAAAATCTTTTGAAATTTTTTGATGCATTTTTTATTGAAAATCTATCTTCTCCTTCTAAAATTTTATAAGTCTATCCTTTAACATAAAATTTTGCGTCCGTTCTTGAATCTCAATTCTCAATTAAATATGATAAAAATAGACGAATCCCAATGTTATCGTTGGTGTTTGGTTCATTGGTCGTATGCTTCATCCTCAAGGAATGGTTGGAGTTGAATAGGGAGAGGGTAATTATCTTAACTTTTTTGGTGAAAATGTATGATTTTATTAACGGGAAAAATCATACACAGAAAATGCCACCACGTGTAACACCCTCTTTCCAGCCTGGTAGTGAACCGGGTTGGAAAGTGCTACCGAAGAACATATCAGAGATTCAAAAGCTTAATCGGAGTACGGAAACTTATTCAGATCATTTATCAGTCTCTTTTAAGGCATAACAAAATTATCTTATTAAGACTTACACAATTCGGGATCAGTTTTACCCCTTTTTGAACTTAGAGACTAAATCATAATTCTTACAAGTTGATGGTCCTTATCGAAATTTCTTTTTGTTAACCTACAATTAAACATATCGATTATTAACCCGTGAAGTTTCGTTATTAACGGAGATCATGTACCCATCCAATTAGGCTATACAAATTTTAGTGACCATTTTGCAAACTTCTTAAAACTGGTTTCTATGTCTTTTAACAAAACTAACTAACTTCGTACCGATACTTTAGGGACCGTATCGGTACGCTAAGCAAATTTTCATTTCCCAGATTCAAAGGTAACATGCCCGTATCGATACACCTAGCCCCGTATCGGTACACGTTGACTAGGGTTGATCGTTTCGATACTCCCTATAGACCGTACTGATGCAATTTATTTTTTAGAACTTACTGGCAAGGTCCGTATCGATACATCTTGGCATATATCGATACAATCTGTTTTTCTAGGTCCAATTATGCAAGGTCGTATCGATACAGCTTGACCAGTATTGATACGGCTGCCTTGTAATGACAAATTTTATCTAGTTTTTATTCGAATTAACATGTTAACGATGCCCAAGTGCCATGAAATTTTACCAGTAAGTTATTAATCCATAATTTTAATAGCATACAAAATTTTAGAGCGTTTCGAATCCATTTACCTCGTTTTCACCTTTTGGTGATTTTAAGCTCATTTTAGCTAGTTAAACCATTCCAAAACGTGTCAATTTCCACATACAACACTTAGGCACTATTAGGCTATTACACACATATCAAAAAGCATATTTATAACATGTCTTACTAGGAGTTTTAAGGCAAAAGATAAGCATACATATGGTTCGTAGGAGTGACTTGCAACCGCAACACACGATCGAAGGCCGAAATTCTTTAAGATCCTGAAATGCATGAGACACATGAATGTTAGGCTTACATAGCCTAGTGAGGTAGTCATAACAATGCACAATAAACTTATTAACTACATGAATGTCGTACGGGGATGCTTGATTAACACTTCACATAGCATTAGTCATATAAGAATATATTCAAGCTGTTAGTCATAATTTCATATAGCAATTGTAAATCATAATAACACATCATTTCCTTGGACATGGTAACCAATGGATACGCGGATTCCCCTGTACACCACACATAGCAAAATTAGGTCGTATCCTTGAGTCGTAGCTCTAGATAGTCTCTTACACAATCCATCTTTATTTCACCACACATATAGGTCGTAGCCCTGGACCGTAGTCCAATCCCTTACTTGGTGAGCTCGAATAACCATATGGCATGCCAATTGTATCCAATGTCCACAATGTCCAAGATCACATATTTCATCATAATTCTTACCATTCGGATCACATCATATCGAATAACAAATCAAGCCTTAGCTCCACATAACATATCATAGCACAATTATATCAAAATCCATATGCAAGCATGAATCGAATATCACACATATACTCATAGACATATCAAAGTAATGTAAGTACTTACCATGCTTATCGATAGCATCCACACATATGCTTGCACTACTTGAGCCCTTAATCAAATACAAACATAATCATAAAGCAAATGCAACGGGATGGCACCTAGCCTATCCCTTGACATGAATACACTCACCTTGATTCTGAAGCTTTCAAGGTTCCTGAATTATGATCCCTTGATGCATAGCTTTCGTTAGAGATGACGAGGGGTTCCTCTCCTCTTCTTGAGCTAGCACAAAATTAGGGGTTGCTTTAGAATTTAAACTAAGAATCTGAAAACATTTTTAAACTTACCAAAGCTTGTAGACAACATCGGAACAAGGAAATTAGCCTATTAACACTCGGGCTTGACTTGAATAATGAAGGGCTTAATTCTTGAAATTACTTCTCAAAGATCAAAAGAATCGTTGAATCGATAAGGGGGTTTTACTCACCGAGTTATAGGCTTTCAAACGGCGTATTGAAATCCATCGAAGGTTGAGAGTTGAATCGAAGTGCTTTGCTTAGCTCGAGGTTGAGGACAACATTGGTGGTGCATGCTTGTTGGATGGAAAAGGTGAATTTTAGCTTTCAGAGGATTCAAAGGTAAGGGAGAAAGCTTTCTTTCTTATTTTTAAAACCACACACCACCATTAATCATTCTCTCACCTACCTAACAACCAATAGAAAGCTTTCTTATCCTTGAGGGTTTGCTAAACCCAATTCAATCATCTTTCCTTCCTTCATTGAATTGTCAATTGGATGACAATTAGTCACATTTTCTAAGCAGTTTCACGCGGGAGGGGCAAGCTAGATGGCGAGTCATCACCCTAACCCCTTTTTTCTTTCGATTTAGTATTCAAAACAGATTTTTGTAGAGGTCCGTATCGATACACCTTATGGTCGTATCGACATGGCTAAGCTAAAATGGGTAAGTTTGTTATGGCAGTTAGGTCGTACCGATACATGTCTACTGTATCGAAATGCCTAGCCAAAACTGTACTGATACCAGTCCCACCGTACCGATACTCCTAGCTTGAAAACAACATTTCCAACTTTGAATTTCTTACAAAAAGGTCATCACAACTTACATCAAGTCCAAACAACTTTCATTACTTTAAATTAAGTACTAGGATTGGAATATTACAGTACCGAGCATACCCGATACAAAAATTTTGGTCACCGGAATCAAATTCTGACTAGGCTAGTTTTAGGGATGTGACAACTCTCCCCCTTAAGAAAATTCATCCTTGAATTTTCAATTTAGTTGAATAGATAGAGGTATTATCTCTGCATCGTCTCCTCTGTTTCCCACGTGGCCTCTTCCACCGAATGACTTCTCCACAAAACTTTCACTAAGGGCACGGACTTGTTTCGAAGTCTCTTGACTTCTCGTGTGAGGATCTGTATAGGTTCTTCCTCGTACGTCAGATTAGACTGAATTTCCAGTCTCTGGATCGATAACATGAGAAGAATCTGACCGGTACTTCCGTATCATAGACACGTAGAAGACATTATGAATTCTACTTAACTCCTCAGGGAGAGCTAGTCAGTAAGCAACATGTCCAACTCTTTCAATCACTTCGAATGGGTCAATGAAACGAGGACTTAGCTTCCCATTCCTGACAAATCGAAAGATCTTCTTTCACGGAGACACCTTAAGGAAGGCTTTTTCGCCAACCTCATACTGAATGTCTCTCTTTTTTAAATTAGCATAAGATTTTTGTCGATCAAAAGTAGATTTGAGCCGATCACGGATGATGGTCACCCTTTCTTCGATTTCTTGAAGTAAGTCAGGGCCTAACACCTTGCCTTCGCCAAGCTTAGTCTAATAGAGAGGGGTTCTACATCTTCTCCCGTAAAGGGCCTCATATGGTACCATTTGAATTGAGGCTTGGTAGCTATTGTTGTAAGCAAATTCCACCAAAGGCAATGATTTCTCCCACGTATTCCCGAAGTCAATAACACAGGCTCGGAGCATATCTTCCAAAATCTACAAGGAAGAAACAGAATTCATATGGGTTACTTATGCACATGAATCGAAGGAAGATATAAGGTTACCTGAATAACCCTTTCAGATTGACCATCGATTTGAGGATGGAAAGCAGTGCTTAAGTGCACTCAAGTTCCCAAAGCCTCTTGTAGGGTTCAAAGGTAAGGGACCATCGCAATGCTTTATTTGAATTAAACAGTCAAATTCCCAATTCAATCATCTTTCCTTCCTTTCATTCAATTGTCAATTGGATGATGGTGGTGCTTGCTTGTTGGATGGAAAATGTGACTTTTAGCTTTTGGATGATTCAAATGTAAGGGAGAAAGCTTTGTTTCTTATTTTAAAACCACACACCACCCTTAATCATTCTCCCACCTACCTAACAACCAATAGAAAGCTTTCCTATCCTTGAGGGTTTGCTAAACCCAATTTAATCATCTTGCCTTCCTTTCATTCAATTGTCAATTGGATGACAATTAGTCACATTTTCTGAGGTTTTTCACGTGGGAGGGGCAAGCTAGGTGGTGAATCATCACCCTAACCCCTTTTTTCTTTCAATTTAGTATTTAAAACAGATTTCTACAGAGGTCCCTATCGATACACCTTATAGTTGTATCGATACGGCTAAGCTAAAATAGGTAAGTTTGTTATGGCAGTTAGGCCGTACTGATACATGTCTTATTGTATCGAAATGCCTAGCCAAAACCGTACCGATACCAATCCCACTGTACCGATACTCCTAGCTTAAAAACAACATTTCCAACTTTGAATTTCTTACAAAAAGGTCCTCACAACTAACATCAAGTCCAAACAACTTTCATTACTTCAAATTGAGTATAAGGATTGGAAGATTACAGTTCTGAGCATACCCGATACAAAATTTTCGGTCACCAGAACCAAATTCCGACTAGGCCAGTTTTAGGGATATGACACCACGTGACTCATTAAAATCCCCCTAAAACTAGTCAGAGAAAAAGAGTACACATGGTGGTAATAAACAAAAACAAAGGAATAAATCCCACCTAAACAAGCAAAAGCATAAGCCCAAACAAAGAACACCAACTTAGACAATCATCCTACCCAGATATAACCTCATGCAGGACTTGATCAGGTGGTGTACACAAAACCACAACCTTTTTGTTATCAAACTTTTCACTCTTCGCAAGCCCATCAATAACTCGGTTGCCATCCTATAGCACATGTTGTATTCGAACAATCCAACCACGTTGTCGCAATACATCCAAATGTCTACCGAACAAGTGCCCATCACAACCCCTCAAGTTATTACGAAGGATCTGAAGCACTTCCAAACTATCCATCTCGAGAAAAATATGCCTAAACCTGGCATCCCATGCCTGAAGTAAACCAATATAAGCACTCCACAGCTTAGCATCAACAATAGAACAAATGCCAATAAATTTAGTAAACCCAAATTTCTAGAGCCTCAGACTATTATGAGCCACACCCCATAAGTGGCGAACCCATCCGTATCACAATGAGCACTATCCGTATTTAATTTAATCCAATTATCCAAAGGTGGCAACCATCAGGATAACCCTGCTCTATCAACGTACATGGGCGTGCGCGAGACGGGTTCGCTTCCAAAACTTGCGTGATCAGTGTCACAAATCGAGAGCTGCGTTGAATCACCGTCCCAAACTCCTCAGCATCGGATGAAAAAACTTTAGCATTCCTTGCAAGCCAAATAAACTAAATTATTGAGCAAAAGACCATATTCCAATTCACGCCATCAACATGAAACCTGCATAAACCGAATAAGTTCAGAGTAACCCACTCGCAAACATCCAATGCCATAAATTTTGACAACCGCTCGGGCCAAATTAGCTCACTCCACACCTGCACAGCCGGGGGATACGTTCTTAAAACATGGTTGATATCTTCTAGAGCCGAATCGCAAATACGGCAGCTGCTATCCAAAGTAAAGTGGCGTCACTCTCGTTCACCATTGGCCATTACTCTTTTGCGACAAACCAACCATAAGAATGTTCTAATACGAGGAAGGTCTCTGAATTTTTAGATGATAGTCCAGACATTTTCAGTTTGACCAGTCGATAACCCACATCTAATACCATACGCAAATTTGACCTTAAAGGAAAGGTCACGATTCCCTTGCCAACCAAAATACTCATCCCTAGCCAAAGAATAAGGCCCTTTCACCGTTGTTATCCTCAAAAGAATCTCATGAGGCAACAAGGAACCCAAAAAATGCCACTGCCAATCCCCAGATGGACTAGCCATCGCCACAACTAGAACACGTTGCAATGAACTCGCAACCATAGGATCAACGTGGTGAATCAGAGGACCAACATCTCGAAGCCATGAGTCAGTCCAAAAATCCACATCCTTACCATGACCAACGGTCCATAAGAGGTTACTACGAACATCATTCTATATTACACTCAAGCCTTTTCATAACCGAGAGCAATTAGTATTGTAAAGCATTATTGGAACCCCCTCGACGCACATATACTTAGATCGAATAAAAAAACCTATAACGCCTCATTCTTTACAAGAAGATGGAATTCTAATTTCATTAAGAATGCTTCATTTTGCGGTACCATTTTCCTGAACGCCAAACTACCATGCGAAACCAGTTGACACATTTAATCCCACTTCACCAAGTGAACCCTACCATGCGTATCAGTAATACCAAAAATGAAGCGACGAATCAATCGCTCTATATCCAGGAAAGTTTTATTTGGAATAACTGAAGTTTGCATTGTATAGGTAGGAATAGCCGCAAGGACCGTTTTAGCTAACATAATATGCCCGACCAAAGATAAGCACTTTGCCTTCCATCCACTTAGCTTCTGTTGAATCATCTATACCAAGTAGCTATATGATGTCGTAGTAACCCGACTATGGAGTAAAGGAACACGAAGATGTCGACCAAGGTCTCCTACCTCGACAAATCTAAATTCGCCACTAATAAGTTGTCGCAAAGTAGAAGGAACATTCTTAGAGAAAAATATCGTTGTCTTTGCAATGCTAACCTTATGTCCTGACACCTGACAAAATTCACCAAGGAAAAAACTTACCACAACAAGCTGATCAGGAGACGCTTCAGCGAATAAAATCATGTCATCAGCAAAAAAGAGATGAGATATCTCAAGCTCAGAAGAAGAATCTCTGAACGGCTTCTAACTACCTCGAATGATCTATGCCAGTATAGATTGAGACAATCGCTCCATACATAGCACAAAAAGATGCGGTGAAAGCAGATCCCCTTGTCGAATACCCCACAAAGGTACAAAAGCCTCCGTCACAGATCCATTCCACAAAACTTGTGTCGAAATCGTACCCGCATACTGCATGATCAAATGACGCAAGGAATTCGAGATGTCAATATCAAGGATAGTGCCGTCGATGTAACCCCACTCCAATATATCATGTGCTTTCTCCAAAACAATCTTAATTTCCTTCCAACCCCCTTGCTCGTTTTCCTACGCGTCGAATGAATTACCTCTTGAGTGATGATTATATTGTCCGTAATAGCACAACCGATAACAAAGCTTGACTGGTTATCAGACACCCAAGATGACAGATAAGGCTTCAGACGATTGACCACAGTTTTAGTGATGATCTTGTACACTACCGTGCACAGACTGATAGGCCGAAATTGACTAATAGTCTCAGGCACAGGAACTTTCGGCAGCAACACCAACAAAGTTTGCTTAATAATTTCATTAATTAATTATCAACTCATCAACTAAGTTTAAGGAATAATAATTGTGTGCTGATTGTAGGGATGGGCACGGGTCAGGTCTTTGGCCCACCCGAACCCGACCCAACCCGAACGTATTCTTTAAAAAAACTCGACATGACCTGACACGAAAATAAATACACTAAACCCAACCCCAATCCTATCCAAAAATAAATACATTAAACTAACCCTTACCCAACCCGACTTATAAAAGAAAAAAAATTATAATTTTAAGGACTAAATTGTAAATAAAAATTTCAATTTTAAGGACCTAATAATAAAAAATATAAAGAGGGTATTATTATAAATATCCCTAAAAAATTTAGAGAAAAATTACACAATTAATCTCAGGTCGGGTTGGATATTTTTCACCCAAAACCTAAACCCGACTGAACCCTTAATAAAAACTAGACCTAAACCCAATTTTTTCATTAAAAAATTCGACCCAATCGGGCCGAGTCGATTAGTTGGTCATATTGTTTTCGGGCAAAGTACTAAACTAAACCAATAAATCAAATTGCCATGTTTTATTTATTATTATAATAATTTTTTCAGAAAGATATTTTGCCAAGATACTTAAATCTTTTAGTTCTTTTTTTCCATCCTCTCTTTAGGCTTGTATATCATGTGCACATCACCAATGTTTCTTCAGGCAATTAGATCAGATTATTAAAAATGAATTTAATTTAATCTAAAACATATATTATAGGAATTAAAACAAGTGGTTTGTTAGAACTAGATTATTTCCTCTGCCGGTGATTAAATTAATGGAAGGACAATTCAAAAAAAATGAACGGGTAAATTACAAACACATGCCACTCAGTTATTACTGTGTTTATAAATGGGTCACTAAATTTCAAAAAGTCACTATAAAGTCACTCCATTAATCGATTATAAAAACCAGATTACCGTTACATTAAGTCACAAATGATAGTCTAATGTGAAATATTTTAATCATGAAATATTTTAGAAAGTTACAATCGAGACATTCATTTAATCAATTGTAATAATTAAGTCATGCACAATATAAAAGCTAGTCGTCTACAGTGGTTGGTGAACCCCAAATTCATCATAAGATTCACTTCGTTCTTTTCTTTCGACTCACCGTAATAGATTTTTAAGAATCTTTCTCAAAAGCCACAAAGCCACTCAAAACGTCCAAACTTTTTGAACCTTGATCTACGACATCCACCATCAAACGGCCTCCGAGCGGATATGTTATTCCTCTCACCAAAGACAAACCCTCAGCCATTTGGATCATCGAACATAGCCTCCGATCTTTGTGAAGCCCAAAACTCAAATCACTCTTTTGTGACAAAATTATTCGAGTAACTCAAATATAATTTTTTTTTGAAATACGATGACTCGTTTGTAAACTTATTAATAATAAGAGCGATATGTGATGTAATTTACCCAATAGAAGAGTAGTTAAAGAAATGTTTCTAACAATACCTTTTAACATTTGTTTGAGATTTAACGACGCAATGACATAATCGTTATTTGTTTGTGATTTTTTTGAAACTTTTTGTTTGTGAATTTTTAAATAAAATAATCCAATTGCGAACTTACCAATAATAGAGCGATATTTGGGAGTATAATTTATCCTTAACCGAACAGCAAACTGATTTAGCATATATTAATCGTGATTTGGTTTAGACTAGCGTTAAATTAATAAATTTGATTCCCGTTTAAATTGAATATTAAAAATTTATAAATATTAATGTATGTTTTAATAGGGGTATTCGGACAGAACCAGAATTAGGATGAAGTAAAATAATGCCTAAAAATAAGAGATAAAATTTACAAATAAACCATTATATATATATACAAAAGGTAAAAAAAAAAACTTTTTTGTGCGTGGGGCAAGAGCCTCTCCCGTATTATGCACAGTTCTGTTCCTGGTTTTAAATAATAAAATGAGATTTCGAATTTTAGACGAACATGATCCAACACGATTAAAAACAACAAATAAGACAAAACCTACTTAATTATAAGACCATAATTGACTGTAGAAGATGAATTTAAAATTTAAATGCATGGAAACGTCGAAGTACTGTAGATTGCCTTTCAAACAAAGTCTAGGCCGCCTGGTCCCTTTGCCCAGAAATTCATGCAAAAGTTAGATGCCTATAGACAATGTTTTCAAACAATTAAATCCATAGGGAGTTTCTGGATTTTATATTTATATTTATAAGTAAGATGTGTTAATTTATTTGTTATAATCATATTTAAGGTATATAAATTTTGATATATTATTTAGTATGTAATATTTAAAGTATCAGTATCAACAAGTGTTTGGTGCATTGGTAAGACACATTGCACCTATCAAGGAAAAGACATAAGTTCAAACTTTGGAGACGGCTTTAGTATCGACAAGTGTTAATTTATTTGTTATAATCATATTTAAGGTATATAGATTTTGATATATTATTTAGTATGTAATATTTAAGGTATTAAAGGAGATGACATAAGTTTAAACTTTGGAGACGACATTGTTGGGAATGGCAGCCTCGCACTCCAAACATGGACCGTAAGACGGACATGCATATTATCAAAAAAATATTTAAGGTATTAGTGAATTTATATATTGTAACATCCCGAAATCTGGCTTAGCCGAAAATAGGTTTCGGCGATCGGAAACCCTACATCGAAAAGGTCCAAGTATTGTATTGACTTTGACCGCAAGGTCAATTGCATCGATAATGGACTCCAATTGAGTCAAATTATTGTTTAAGGGCCTTATTGAATGTATTGAAAATCTGTTTAGTGACTAAATTATATAAATTAAAAGTTTAGGGGTTAAAGTTTAGTGTATAAAGAGTTGAGGGACTAACCTTGCGATTAGCCCCTCCTCAATTATAACCATCCATACGTGGGATGATCAGGCTCAATTCCTTCAAAGGAAGGAAAGCCTTTTTATTGCAAAACAAATAAAAGAAAGTGAATAGCAAAGAAAGGCTTAACCGATTTCTAAAGAAGCAAACACCTCCCTTGTCTTATCATCTTCAAGCAAGCACACACCTTCATTGTTGAGTGTTGTGAAGTTTGAGTTTTCTTCGGTTTATCGATATCGAATAGTTGCTATCGATAAGGTAAGCTATAATCCCCAAACTATTAATGAAATACATGGATAAATCAAGCTTAATCTTAAGCTAGGGTTTTGGTCATCCATGGAATTCGATAGCCAATAGTTATTTTAAGTTTTGATATTGATTTTGATGTCGTTACATTGATTTTGTTATTGTATTGTTGATTCTAACTAATTCCTATTGTTTAACCTAGCTCAAGAATTGGATAGAGATCATCTATCATCACCGATGAAAGCTAAGAACAATGGAATTGCTATCCGAGAGCCGTAAGAGCATTGGATCATTAAGGTGAGTGTAGTTAGAGTCTCGGGATTAGGCTATGTGCCTTTCCTGATTTTATTATCATTGATTATAGCATGGCTACCACTATTGTCAAGGAATATTGCATTGAACCACTTAGTGGATTCCATTGGTAAGTTAAGGTAAGTCATTACATTGAATATCGATCATTGATATTGCTATAGTCATTGCTACCGAGCATCATTGTTGATTCCGCCATTGTTATTGCCATTTAAATATGGAAGCATTGGACATTGGACATAGAGAATATTTATTGTAATTGTTATCGTCATTGTCATTGAACATTGATATCGATATAGTTGTTGTCATCGAAACATTGAATATGAAGCATCGATCATTTTTATTGAGATTATTGGACATTGTCACTATCATTAATATTTTCATTGAACATCGGTATTGGAACATTGCTTATTGTTAAGAACATTGAATATTGTTATTGTTATTGAACATGGATTATTGATATTGTCACTGGACCTTAGATTTGAAAGGACTTTGGATACAATTGGCATGCTATAGAATTCATGAGCTCAGTGTACGGGTGGACTACAGTCATTGGGCTACAGTCTTTATTGTGGTGAGGCGGAGGGATGTATGTGTTATTGGTCATATTGACGAGGCGGAGGGACTAGACCATTTATTGATTTGGCGAGGCGTAGGAATTCGCGTATTCACTATCCCGAGTCGATCCAAGGGTTAATATTGAAATATGTACTTATTGCTATTGAACATGATCATTGCATTGCTACTATTGATTCATTGTAGTATTATTGTCAAGATATCATTTGGTATACATTTCATTGATAAAGTGTTTAGTTGTGACTAACTCACTAGGCAAAGTATGCCTAATGCATTTCATTCCATACATTTTAGGTTAAGAGATTCGCAGTTGAAGATCGGAACAGTTGTAGAGTTTGACAAGTCACTCTATGAACTCCTAGGATGGTGGCAAGGTAGCTATACTAGTCATATATGGCCCTTTTGATGTGTATAGATCATGCTTGCATTGTAATAGTGTTTAAGGCTCTAAAAGACTTTTTAGTGTAGCTTAAAATTGGCTAAATATGCATATTTGACACTAAAAGGTGAAAACTTAGTAAACGGATTCAAATGGCCCTAAAATTCGACATGTTAGTAGATTATAGTGATTGAATATTGCTGGTAAAATTTCATTACATTTGAACATCGTTCAACATGTTAAATTGGCTAAAAACCAGATAAAATCTGTCATTACAGTGCATGGCGTATCGATGCGGGTTCACCTATTTCGGTACAGCTGTGCATATTTGGTCAGTCAAAGCCCAGGTCAACCTTGGCGTATCGAAATGGCCTAAAGGTGTTTTGATACGAAGACTCACAAAAGCATTTGAGATTTTAATCGTATCGATACGGCCCTAGGAGTGTATCGAAACGGGTCAATAGAGGTCAATGGGTACCGGTACATCTTAAGCTGTACTGATACGAGTTCTTGAGTTGTTGGGAATTGGGTTATCACTCTTGCATGCTATACCAATACGGTCATCGACCGTATCGAAACGAGTTTGGACACTGAAGTCTGGATTACATAATCCAATTGTGCCGTACTGATATGACCTATAGTGTTTCGGTACGGGAGCGGTTAAATCCGTTATAAGTCATTGAATCTTGGTAAGTCTAATTGGATGGGTAAATGACATCAGATTGACATGAAAATTTGTAGACTTACTGTTTACTGACTGAATTACGTAGTTGTGTGGTTAATTTCAGATAAAGACCCTTAATTCCTAGAATTTATAGTTTAGTCCCTAAAAGTTATAAAAGTTTAAAATTTGCCCTAACCTGATTATCGTAGTTCTGTATCGATCCGTTGCCTCGGTGTATTAATATCGCATTGCATTGTATTGTCTTGCATTGAATTCTAGTTGAAAGATATCACACCGTTCACCGTACTGTTCACCTTTAACGCTTTCTAACCCAGTTCTCTACTAGACCAGGAAAGGGGCGTTACATATATATTTCAATAATTTGCTTGTATCATATATAAAATATAAATTTTATTGGATCTAATATAATAAATAAAGTTTTGGTTAAAACGAAACTCTCGTTTCATTAGTTTTTTCTCTGCTCCGTCGTTGCCTCTTGTTTTTTTAGTTTTATTGGCCGGTGGTAGGCAACCAATCTTAGTATTGGTTGTCGACCACCAGGGTTTATCATTTTCTTGTTTTTTTTATATTTTCAATAAGAATTTCTGCCTTTGTGGCACATGTTCTCTTTGTCCTTGTGACACGCTATTTTTTATTTTTTTGTGGTTTGTTTCATCTGTCGTTTTGGCATGATTTCAGCATACCTTAACGCTCGTTTGGAGATCATATAGAGATCTCCTGGGCGCTAATCTCTGATTATGATTCTGTCGGTGGTCATAGCAAGATAGATCCCCACTCGACTGATGGTTGTTTTGTCGATGTAATCAAACTTGGGTAGCGGAGCAATCTGTCTGATAGTTTGGTTCGCTTACCACTCTTTTTTCACCTTGCAAAACGTCTCATTTGAATTAGAGACAATGAGATTTAGGAAGGCTTCTAGGTTTAGATAGTATGCTAATCTCTATAAAAGTATTTACTTTTCTTTGCACCTTTAGGTTTTTATATGAAATTTTAGTGGACTAGTCCTCATTATACTTCCTTCTAGATGCGTTGTAATTGTAATATCTTTTATACTTTTTAATACAATTCAGTTGCCATTAAAAAATAAAGTTTTGGTTTAATGATAATGAAAAGGCTTTGAAAATTTTACACTCGTGTTCAAATCTTATTTATTATGAGTATTAATTTTTTCTTAATACGATAAGAGAAAAGTGTTGTCTGAAATCGAACTTCAAATCATATATTAACTTGAAATCGATTTCGAAATCAAATATCAATTAAAAGTTTATTTTAATTGAGATCTTTTATGACAACTATTGTAATTTTTATTTAATGTAACAATTCTATATATATATTGTAGAAATTATCCAAACTTTCCAAATACCTAAATCGGAAGATATTTCACACTTAAGCGTGCTCAAATGCATATGTGATCATGAATATGCACAATATAAGCAACTGCACATCCAAAATAAGCTAAAATAATTTTACACTTTGTGAATTATGAGTTCTATTTGACTCATTTTTTATTCACATCAAGTCAATAAATATTTATTTTTCTAAAATAGTTGAAGACTTCATCCTAATAAATTATACAAGATCAAGAACCCATGTGTGAACCTTCTAGACGTCATTATTGGGAGGGAGAGCCCCGAAATCCAAACATGAACCATAAAATAAACATAAAATATAGTAAAAAGAAATTGTACAAAAATGTTTAAGGTAAAGTACACAAATGGTCACTAAACTATCCCTAAAAATATAAAATGGTCACTAAACTTTCAAAAATACATAATGGTCATTAAACTTTTATTTTTATTACAAAATGGTCACTGGGTCGTTAACTGAGAGACGTGGTAGTTAAGAAAATTTATATAATAACATATTTAATCCTTAATATTTACACATTCAATCAATTTAAACATCAACAATAAGAGTTAAATTAGGAATAAATTGATTAAATGTGTCAATATGGGAGGATTAAATGTTATATTATTCAAATTTCTGTAACTGTCACATCACTCAATTAACGACAGTTAACGCCTCAATGACTATTTTGTAACAAAAACTAAAGTTTAATGCCCATTATACAATATTTGAAAATTTAATGATCATTTTATATTTTTAGAAATATTTTAGTGATCATTTGTATACTTTACAAAAATATTTAGTATTATGATGTATAATTTCATGTCATTGATGTAGGAAGCCTAACACTGTAAAGTCAACGATGAGAACAACAAGTGTGGATTAAATTGCATATTCTATACACCCAACTATTACTTTATTCTCTGCTTAGCTAATACAGTAGTCTCTTATGTGCTTCTTTGTACGTTTTATCAATAATTTTAGATAACGTATATTAATAATATTATTTTATTAATTATTTTTTATTATAGAGACATACGAATTATATTCGACCCAACTGGCCAGGCTGCCACATTCACATGAATCTGAACCAATTGGAAACTTCCCCTGTTTATTTACTTTCTCATGTTTAAAAGGTAGAATCAAAGCCTATATAAAGGCAGTGCAGAGCATTGGTAAGAGCATACCAAAACTAAACATGGGGTCATCAATGGCCTCTCTCTTCCTCACTCTTTTAGTCTTAGCTGTGTCTCTCATTGAAACCTCAGCAGATTACACTTATTCTTCTCCTCCACCGCCTCCTAAGAAGTACCCACCGCCACCTTACCATTACAAGTCTCCACCGCCTCCTCCTCCCGTCTATTCTCCACCTCCTCCTCACAAGAAGCCTTACAAGTATAAGTCTCCTCCTCCACCAACTCCTGTTTACAAGTATAAGTCTCCACCACCTCCCCCAGTGCATTATCCTCCACCACCTTACAAGTACAAGTCTCCTCCTCCTCCTCCAACTCCGGTTTACAAGTACAAGTCTCCCCCACCTCCACCGAAGCACCCATACAAATACAAGTCTCCCCCACCTCCACCAACTCCGGTTTACAAGTCCCCACCACCACCATCACCACCCAAGCATCCTTACAAGTACAAGTCTCCTCCCCCACCACCTCCGGTTTACAAGTATAAGTCTCCACCACCTCCCGTGCACTATCCTCCACCCCCTTACAAGTACAAGTCCCCGCCACCTCCACCACCATCACCACCCAAGCATCCTTACAAGTACAAGTCTCCTCCACCCCCACCATCACCACCCAAACATCCTTACAAGTACAAGTCTCCACCACCACCTCCTCCGGTTTATAAGTACAAGTCTCCTCCTCCACCACCACCCCATTATGTCTACTCTTCACCCCCTCCTCCTCACCACTACTAAGCTACGGCTTTGACCGTGCTTCAAGGTAACATAATTTAAAATCCATTTTTTCCATCTCAACAAGGTGCATTATTTCACATATTTGCTTGTTTTGATCTATAGTCAGTTCAATAAAAAAAAACCCTTTTTTTGGCAGGAGAAGAGTGATTCAAATAAAGCAACAAAAGACGGTTTGAAAAGAAATATGGAGAGACCATAAAGAAGAAGATTGGGAGGCTAGCCTAGTCTCCGCGTTTGAAAAATAATGTAGACAAAATTGTATTTGGCAATGTATTATTCAGTGTGACCACTTGTATTTCTTTCTTCTTCCTGCTTAACAATAATAAAAACAACGAATCCTTGTGTAATTGATTAAGTGTTTTCCATCCATTTTCCAAATGCATGGTTTATCAGTAATAAAAATAGAGTCCTTTTTACTTACTAGTGTTGGGACGCGAGTTCAAACCTTGAAAACTATATTAATGGGAGAAACAGCCTCGCACCCGAATATGAAACGTAAAACGAACATGTACATTACCAAAAAAATAGAGTCCTTTCTTAAATAAATGCTCAACGTTTTTCTGAATAAATAATACTAATCGATATCCAGCTTATTGGTTGACTAATTCAAATCATATATTATAGTCTCATTATTGGAAGTGTTTATCGAGCGAGTCGATCAGGAGCTAAGCAGTACTCAACTTGACTAAAAATTTGTTGACTCGTGCTTGACTCGACTTGATACTCGAAAAGCTCGATAAAATTTTGCACGACTAGTGCTCATTTAAAAAACATGTTGCTCGTTAAGTGTTAGAATTTTTACCCTTTTTTGACAAATCCTATCTAAACATAATCCTATCTAGAGGGGAGGGGAAGAGGGACTCAAGGGAAAGGAAGGGGATGCTCCTAGTAGGTCTAGAACTCATGACCTAAGGAAAATGAGAGAACAAAGATGAGCATCTTGGCTAACCAGCTAAATGTGCTTGCTCTTTTACCGTGTCTTTTTAATATATGTATAATCTGGTAATACTGTATAGAGCTTAATATAAGAATAAATTAACAAACTTAACAAAAAATCAAAATAGCCTGTGAAGCAATTCTAAAATTTAAACTCTAAAGTAACAATCCACAAAAACACCAAACTAACATATTATAAAAAAATTAACGAGTTGCCCGTGAACTTTCGAATCGAGTTGGGCCTTACCTAACTCATTAAGATCTTGAGTCGAGTCAACTAAATTTGAGTGTTGACCGAGTCGAACTCGAGCTACTCATGAACCTAAAAGGTCGGAGCCTCAATCATGCCCATATTTCAAACGGATCCAATTTTTTCCAAGCCTATGTTTAGGTCTAATATTTTTACCCAGTCCAAACCCTTTTCAACTCCGAGCGAACCTTCAAACTTGAACGGGCAGCCTGATCTTTGAACATGTCTATTCACAATGTTAGGATTTGAATGCCAAACCCTGTTTAGAATTTTTTTTGTTTTGTTTTTTGAAGCTTAAGGGTATCATAAGCCCTTGAACTTTTAAAAAAAATTAATTAAGCCCTAAACCTTTTTTGGACTCAATTAAGTCCTTATACTCTAAAATTTCACCTATTCACCCCTTTGACTAATGTTGGTTGTTATCGTGTACAATGATGTCACTTGACATTTCTATAAATTTTTATTTAAAAAATTTCTTTAAAAGTTCTAAAAAAATTAAAAAATATAAAAAAATAATTTTCTAAAAAATCTATAAATGTCACATGGCAGTAATATCTCAAAAAAATCGTCAAGAATTGATGGTCAAAATTAGTGGAAATACTTAATTAATTTAATTTATTGGTTAAGAGGCTTAATTAGGTGAAAAAATAAATATAAAATCTTAATTGATTTTTTTCTAAAAATTTAAAGCCTTCGACCACCGTTAAGTTTTTTTAATGATCTTGCTCTTTTCCTTTTGAGTGTAATAGATTTGAAAAGATTTTATAATATAAAGTTTAAAATTAACCCTAACAAAATATGAATATGTGAATTTCAAAATTTACGGGTAAATGTATATTTTAGTATTAGAATTTGTTTTCAAGGTATAATTTGACACATAAACTCCATTTTGATCCAATTAAATATCTGAATTTGATTTTAAGGTTTAATTTGTGTGCGCCGAATTTGTAATATTTATGTAAATAGTAATTAAAATGATTATTATTTGATACACTGTCGTTGTAAAAAAAAGTATACACAAGCATGGTTATTTTCAAGCCTAAATTTAAATTTTAAAATTTTAACTTTGAAACCCTAAAAATCTAAACCCTAAATTCTAAATCCTACAACCTAACCTCTAAACCCTAAACTAAAATCATAAACCACTAAATAAGCTCGCTTGTGGAAACTTTGTTTTCCACTTGCCAGTGTATAAGATAATAATCCTAATTAAAATTAAGAGTTATATAAAGCCATTGAAAGGTCTCATTATTAAAGGGTGACGTTTTTCTTACTAGGTAATCCGACTTCGACCAACATAATCTACACGATATATATTTTCAAAAGTCTAAAAATAAACTACATATATTTAAAAAAATTATGCTCATTAATTAACAAGACATAGTCCAAAACTTATTTGACCAGTAGGATTGGGTTGGACGGACACTAAATCGAAATATTTATTTAAAGTTTTATACTATCCATATTCTTTTTTCATCCTCTGCGAATAACATTGTTCAAACTTATATTATCAAAAAATAAATCATTTGAGGTTCATTAATTAATCGAATGGTTAAAAATGTTCATATTATTGTATCTTATATGAACTCGAATCTTAACTTTAGCCTTGAAAATGTAATTACTCCTCATAATATAAGAAGATCATTTTATACTCACAAGTCACACCACACATGATAATTAACAAGACCAATGTTCGGAGCTACTTGAAAGTCCAAGGGAGGCATGTTGCACAGTTGAAACATTAAATAATTTTTGAGCTATTTGCAATTTGGCTCTTGTAAAAAATAAATATATAAATTAAAAATATAAGGGTTTGTTAAATATTTGTTAAATAGGGGCTGAATTAAAGAAAAATAAGTTTGTGCCTTCAAATTTTTGGTATAATAATAATTTAGGTCCCTATAAGTTTAAATATTATACAAATTAAAATTTATCCTCTAAATTTTGAGTCTAAATACTTAATAAGCCTTTGTATTTTTAAACTCAATATTTTGGACCTCCTAATATCCGATCCTACCTTCATCCTTTGGCGGTTTGAATTCTAAACTGAAATATTAAATGTTTGGTAATATTTTAGATTAAATTTAGGTAAGTGCTTCTTTCATTTTTGACAATTGGGTCGGAATAAATATCATGTCTCGAATTTTTCCTTCACGTTACCCGGTTGGTAGCCCTTAGATGTCTTAGATGTCTGCTTGTCATTGTCAATTTGTCACCTTCATATGAGAAACAAACCCTAAATTCAAACAACAACCTCATTTATTTATTGTTTCCTTAATATATGTCTTGCTTGCTTCTAGGGCATCCACATTGTTCCTAATCAAGATCTTGGTTAATCTTGGACCATTGTAATGAAGCATGGATCACACAAGTAGGGTAGGTAGTTTCAATTTGTCTTATATTATAAATAAGTGCTTAAAGTATATCAATTTTTTATTTAGATATGTATTTGTGATATAAATCTTTCGACTTTTAGCCAATCGGATTTCAATGTATTTGTATAATTTTCTTTTAACAATTTTTACCTAAGAAAAAGGAAGGGAAAAAGAAATTTTGTTCTTATTGGGTTTTGAACCCATAACCTAGGGGAAGAGGAGGATGTCAACTGAAAACTTTAAGCACGTGCTCTAGAAATTGTTGACAATATATTTATATAATTATAACTAGAAATAATCATTACAGTATATAAACGAATGGATTGATAATAAAAAATATATCTAAACTTTTAATAAATCCGAACAAGACCCATACCTGATAGGACGTAAACTACATTATATATGAATTGAAAATTATATATTGTGAAACTTAAACCAGATATATATATAATTCCACAACCTCAACAGTTAAGCAAATAAATGTATAATCTAGATCGAAACTGAACTGAACACAACTCTAATTATTATTTTGTATTTTTTGTTAATTTTGTTAAATTTAATTATGGAGAGGAAAGTTGATCCATTGTATGAAAACTACTTTTCACTTAATCCCCATTATTAATTAGTGAAGACATTTCAAAGAATACATATGAAATTGGACTTTGATTGATGTCTAATATGGAACTTATAGTCTAAACTAATTTGGTTAAATATGTATTAAGTTCAATTGGAAAAGTACTGCCAAAATATGACATCGAAATGGTCCACCTGCTGACTGCTCTAAAATTTCCACAAAGTTAAATATTAATATATAGTACTAATTGGGTCAGTGTTTTTCATTTTAAAAACAAATTAATTTATCATAAAAAGTACTTAAAACTCATAACGTAAACCTTATCCAAATCGAATCTTCTGCTCTAAAATTTCCACAAAGTTTAATACTACTATATATGCAATTTAATTCAGAAAATATATGGTATCTAAAATTATAATTTACATTATGTAAGTTAATACAATTAACATTTTATAGGTTTGTTCTCGCACCACTTCTATCTTTTCTTTTTATATTTTCTCATCGTCTGTAATTAGGGATAGAGTCGAGATTTAAAGTGGGAACAAAACATAATTGTTATAATTTTTTATAATAAAAAAATCCTTACCCGAGAGGGAAACAACTCCTCTTATCAGCTAAATACCTCTCTCCCTGTTTGTTACGACTTAAATCTTAAACTAATGATGATCACTAAACTTTTTTTCTCTTTTCTCTCTCTCCTATCTTTCTCTATATTTTGTTATATTTTTATTTCGCCATTTTGTGTTGTATATTTCTGTTATGTTTTTTATTTTGCTTAACTAATCTTTCTATTTTTGTATGAAAATGATGGACGGCTTTATTTGTTTTTACAACACGTTCTTTGATTGTTCTTGTAACACGTTTTATCTTTAAGGGTTAGATTTAATAATGTCTCTCTAGGTGGCGTTTATTTGGTTATCTTATTATTCTTCTCCTCCTTTGAGTCGTATGATTGGTTGGTTCTCTTATATTGACAATAATTACATTAAGTAGCGATTATGTTGTAATAAAATTAGTTTATCAATATATCATTATTGTCATATGAATTTTTTTTTAGTGTTGATGATATTTATCTTTCATAGTTGACAGCCCCTCAAGCCTCAACTCAATGATTTTTTGTAACACCCCAAAAGTGAGATAATTTATTTGGAATTGTTTAATTGTATTTCAGGGACCTGTTTAACAATATTTTAAAATATGGAAGAAGATTTTGAAAATCTTGGATGCTTAAGGACTTAGGCCCAATTAAACCGTTACCTTTTTGGCCATTGAAAATGAATTTAAGGAAGATTAAAAAGAGGGTTTTGTTACAAGGGGGACTCAAACCTGTGGCCCTTGCATAGTGAGCTCAAGCTTTAAGTTATACCAATTTTAAATAATCTCCAACTAACCTCTTGACAAGGGTGCTCCCATATGTTTCTGATCGAGAGTTCTAAACTCTTCAACTCCCCACCACCGTCCGGCCCTGATCCCTGTCACTGCCCCGCCGTGGCATGCACCGCCAACACCGAAGGGAGCGCATCCTTCTCCTGAATTCATCACCGTCCTCCACTCGCGGTGAGCCACCGCCGTTCGTCGTGGAGTTTCGTTTGAAGGTTTGTCGGAAGCAATCTCTTTCCAAATTTGTTTTTTTCGTTGTTACCGCCGCCGTCTGATGTTGGAGTGTGACACCACTGGTATCACCAGACTCCCTGCGCTGAGGCAAACAGAACCCGGCTCACCAATCTTCGTTTTGACGTTGTTTGAGGTTTATCGAAAAAATTAAGGAACCTTTGTTCGGTTATTTTATGTCGTCCAAGGTCTTGGTAAGCCTCGATATCTTGTGTAATCGAGTTACCTTGTTGGTTTATACATTTTTAGAGGTGATTTCCGGACGAATCAGGGCCGTGCGTGGCGAGCACGCGCCGTCCGGAGAGAATGTCGGCCACCGTGGTTGGTTCTTCGTTGAACAGAGATGGTTTAACCCTGAACTGGTATGGCCTTTGGATTAAACCGGTTTAGCTCATGAACCGACAAATAGGCTTGATAATTTAAATTTGTGGGCCAGCCTGCTTCTTAAGGCCCAATAACTCAGTCCAACCCGAACCGGCCTACTTAAGGCCTAACGGACTTAAGCCCAGACTCAAAGAATTCGACCCGTGTCCGCCAGACTAGACTCGTGTCCGTTAACCGCTGACGTCAGCATTGATTGATGATATCAGCATGATGTCAGTGTTGAGTGATGACATCAGTGTTGACTTTGACCCAAAAGTTAAATATTTCGAAAACCCGTATTTTATATTTTTTGACGTCCTGAGTTCGTTTTTGAATTCTGTTTCGCGAAATTATGACCCGAAGACCTCTGAATCAAACCTTTAACCCAAGAATGTATGTGTTTAATTATTCAGTTTAAGTGCAATGTGAATAAGGATTTATTATGGATTTTGATTAATTGAAGGTATTCACGGTTTCTTGTATTTGATATGTTGAGGGACGTCGAATCTGGGTTTGAGAGTGATCGAAATGTATACAAAAAATCAAACAAAATAAAAAAATGAAAATAAAAAATATATAAAAATAAAAAGATAAAAGATAATATATATAATAATAATATATATAAAATAGATATAATATAGAAATAAATTGAATATAATATTCAATATATAAATAAATTAAACCAAAAACAAAAAGAGTTTCCTTTTTTTGTTTTCTTGATTTATTCTGCAAAGATCTAACTCCTCAAATTTTTTGAAGATGGTTTTGAGTGTGAAAATATTGAAAGCTATCAAGATGGAAATCAAGAAAAGAAGGGTCTCAAAGTCTGCTTATAGAAAACGAAGCTTCACGTATGAGATTGCCTTGTGTTTGTGTTTACTTTATTTACGAGGTAAACGTTCTTCTTTAGCTCTTGCTCAACTCCTTTCGTAGGGAAACCAAAAGAGCTACCGAAGGAAAGGGATACAGTCTCCCCCTTGGCCTTTGGAGAGGAGAGGGCAGAGAAGAAGACGTCCTTCGCGCAGTTTTTTTTTGCTTCCTGCACCTTTACTATACAAGGCGCTCTTCGACCAAGGGGACATTCTGGTAGGAGGGCCGACCACTACATAAGCCGCCATCAGTCCAGGAGAGAAGCAAGCTACCTTTCTTTGATCCACCTTCCCGGGCAGGGAAGAGAACGAAAATAGGCCGCGGATGGTGGTCGTGGTAGGTTCGAGGATCTTACGCGGCGGAGCGAACTCCTCTATCGTATTCAATTTCCTCTGGCAGACCCAGACCCCTCGATCCATCGTACTGGAGCGATCCGAGAAGAACGATTAGGGTCATATTCTATCCTTTCTACAATGCCCATAGACGAAGTGCTTCGTTTCAGATCAATTCTTCGCTGCAATCGCTTCGATCCGGTGAAAAACCGTAATACGCCCTGAGGAATTCCTACCAGCAGACTTCCCTGTACTCAAAATGAATTGTCTAAGTGCTCTCCTCTCTTGGCTTTGTCTCATTGTCTATCTCGTAATCATTCGATTCCACGCTTCAATTGAAGCAAGCTCCTACTCCTCCTCCTTCGTATTCGTAACCTTCATCGTCGTTGGTCCTTTTGACATAACATTCTCGGTCTAAAGAAAAAAGAGACTGGCTCTCTCTCTATCTATTAAACGCAATATCTTGAAAGGCGAAGAGTGACTACTGATTTCTGCTCGTACTTCCTCTTACTGTAGTGATACAGTACTCGTGCAAGAGCGCTTACGGCAAGAGCTAATTCAGCTAAATCAATGGCACGTGGGAGCCTTCCTAAAAGAAAGAATTGACTGACCTTGCTGCTTAGGACTTTTCTTTTCTAAAGTCTAAAGAGATTTCCCGGTGAGAACTCCTTTCTAGTAGCAATTCCGACAAGAGCGGAAATAACTACGGTTATTTCCATTCTTCTTTCTCCTGTTCTTCTTCTATCTAAGGACAAGGCGGAAGGTAAGGCCTGTGCTTGCTTCTAAGCTTCTTTCTTCTATCTTCTAGTCGAGGTGAAAGCTTTCAAAGAGCTGAGTCCTTCCCCCTGCAAAAAAGCCGCTCCACGGTGGTAAAGTCTCATCTTGTGTGTTGGCCGAAGTGACAATAGTCACATTGAACCCTCGAATATGTTCGAAGACCTCGAAATGATCTTCCAGTTCTGGGGAGAATTCGCAAAACTCCGTTTCCATCGAGAATTGAATGGAGTTTTCCCGTATTTCGACCGGAGAATCTAACAGAGACATTACTATCGCGATTCTGACCGAAAAATTAGACATTCCATGCCCTCGGAGAGTGCTTTTTGGCGTGCCAGGTCACTGACATATCCTTTGTCTTTATTTGACCCCAAGAATAGATTGGATCGAAACGACTTTCCTGTCGAACCCCTTTGTGTCTGTATGAATTTCTGACCGCGCGGAATCTCCATAGCCAATTTTCCATTTTTGATTATGAAATTATAGGGTGCCTTTGGTACTACTCTTATTTCACACGATCCAGGAACTTCCATAACGTTGGCGTGATTCGGTTTGAGCAACGGATCTTGACGTGATACATCTTCGTAATGAAAATGGAGTGAAAACATGAGTTGGCTTTGACAGTCTCTATAGAATGAATAAAAGCACTGTGAACTATCTGCTTCAAAAAGATAGTTGGTTGAATGAAACTGAAACCTTCTTTCTTCGGTCGGGAATCCGAAATGACGGCACAGCACAAGCCGCCCTACCTCCGGAGGCTCCGCTTTGCCGCAGATCCACTCTGGTTTCGTCCCGAACCTCTCCTTTACCCATCCTCTTTGAAAAAAAGACTGGACACAGTTGCTACAAAGAGGAAAGGCACCGATTTCTTACAAATAAGAGTACCATGTGTGCCCAATAAGAATACTTTCTTTCTAAATCTTCGGAGTACCCGGTAATACTTGATCATCCGAGAGTGTTCAAAAACTCTCTGCCATTTTAGAGGCACTAATCGTAGTAGAGCTGAGAATAGGGTGGAACTCTTATTCATAGTAAGAATTTGATATACCGGCTGTACCGATTATATGTCGGATAGGCGCCCGCCCCAAGCCAGTGTCCATCTTCATGAAATGACATTGGTAGACGGGTTGGGACCAGCCTTTTATCCCGGTGAACAATGTTCCACTG